>CM022878.1:10337529-10392042 GCA_012654025.1 Pachypsylla venusta | reverse complement strand
CACAGTTACATTTGATTGTTCACAGTGGGGCTGTTGGATTAGGGACAAAATGTGGCATTTATCGTATTTCGGTACTTGATGACTTTTTTGCTTCCAAAAATCATTTTATCTAGTGTAAATTTAAGTTGCCCCTTCCGTGCTGCATACTCTCGAAAATTTCTAGGGGGGGGGCAGCTGCCCCCACCTGCCCCCCTTCCTACGACCATGACACTATGGGCTTCTATTAGGACCAGGTAATGTGTAGACTCGGTGGGGAAAATGAGGAGACTGCTTCTCACGTCATTTTTGAGTGTAATTCCTTACTTGCGTGGAGACCGATCATGGGGCAGCTACAACCCAGGCTCGACGTCCACGAAAAATACCTAGCCAAAAGGCTGATCAAGCTTGCTCAGATATTTGGCCTTGACTAGGCAAATAGTCTTCTTTCCAAACACAAAAAACCCGGTTGAGACTTAGGTGCAGGGGCTCATATCGCTCTAAAGAGGAATCTAGCTCACGAACATATGAATCGATCCGTCATACCTCAACCACAAGAACACTAAGTTTAGGTTACGGTTATGCCTCCCTGACAAGATCCATGCATAGTGTACACTGTACACATACTTTACATGGATCATTATTCTCGAACGTAACCTAACGTCAGTTCTCTTGTCAGCGAGGGATGCCCGTAATAACGAAACCTAACCATACTATAGATGGATCAGTATTTTTACAGGCGAGGCAATGCTAAAAAAACAAGATTTTTTGGACTTAAATTAATTTTAATTTATAGAGGGAAGATTTAAGAACAAACCCTAGGTTTCTAGCTTCAAAAGTAAAGATACCCCTCCCCAATGTCGAGATTGAGCATGTAACAGAAACTTTGCTCGTTATTGATGCTTGCCAGTTTCGGTAAACTGTTGTTCTGTAACTATGTCAATTTGGCGACATTTAGCCAATTTTTTAAATGACACAGCCCCTGTCTTTTCTCCCATATATCCATACAAGTAGTATGCCATAACATCCAGCAAATGTGTTCGACGCATAACATGCAACAATCCCCGATCTATGATTTTTTTCTCATTATATTGAGCAGCTCAGAGCTATGTTTATCAATCCATATTAGATTTCTTTGTTTAAAATTTAATCTCCTCAGCCTCACCTAACCTTGAGCATCCAGCGGTAGCAAAAATATTCGAATTAAGTGATACTATTGTTAAGAATGCTATAAATAGTTCAAGCTTTACATCAATTTCAGTCATGTGTAACGATGGAATTGACTGAGACTTTATTATTTTCCAAAAGTAAGAGACATGTGCGTTAAGCCACCTTCCTGCTCACCAGTAGGCTGCAGAACTGACGAGGATACCGCAACAATGTTTTCGTAACGATAATGAGAATGGGTGGCTCCAGATTAAAATTATATTGATTTGACAGGAACAGAATATTATAATAATTATTATAGGATAGGTCATAGATATGGTTTCTCAGAATGGAGGCATAATTGCTGACGAGCTATAACTTTGACCGTACTGATCTATACTTATAAAACGCAAAGCCCAATTGCTATACTGATGTATTGACTGACAATCAACGTATCTCCATGATGGCTAAACCTGGAGATTCGAATATTGTATAATTTGCAAAAATCATCATACGTTTTATGTTTTAATTTTAAATTAATGTAAATAACATAAAAAATAAAGGCAATAAATCGACCTAAACCAACACAGTGCTCATGCTCACTGGAGCGATGCGATATCATGGCTAACGAAGTGAATTTATCACAACATGCAAAGTTCTCATGCCTTCAGTGAACCACTGTTAGTATCCGAACATTTGGTGTGCATCTACCTATCTTTTAAAATTACTATATTGTTCTCTAGGTTGGGAGGACCTGACCCTCTGGACTATATCTCCATGTATGCAAATCCTGGACAAGCTGAATTAAATGTTCCTCCTCACTGGCACTACGTCAGGTATGTCTTTTTACTATATTATCAGTTGTCTTCGTGGAGATCGCATTACAATCGGCTTGCAACTAGAAGCTCGAATTTTTGTCAAAAAAGTTGTTTCAACTTAGTATGGTCGTATTTGAGGGTAATACATATTCCTAAGGACCAAAAATAGGTCACTCTAAATAGCTATAAAATAATTGGATAAGTAGTTATTTTTTAGGTATATCTTTTTTGTGATGAACAATATGGTAATCCGATGTATGGGAGACTTCATAGGTTCTAACATCAAGTCTAGCCGGGTGCTTGGGTTATCTAATCAAGTTCATATAGTGATAAGACATTGCCTGAGGTATACCTCTCTGCGAGGGTCCTCTCTATTTATTGCAATCAATTCTACCTATCGATAAGAATCACTAACTGAGCCTCGTACACACTAATCAAATACGTGATGATTTCCTATGCGATGTGGGCTTCGTGCTTCGTATATCCCCCCCAAAAAAACACTTCGTGTGCAAAAAAAAAAAAAAAAAAAAAAAAAAAAAAAAAACGCCAAGAAAATGTTCCTTAACAAACATTAAATTCATGTGGTTCGTCTCTCTCCCAAAAATCTCTTGAAAATTGTAGGCACAAAGGAAGTGATATCATATAGGGGCCAAGTTTATGTCACCTCTAAACAAATTCCCCACAAAGGAGGTGATATCATATGAGTCCCAAGTTCTTGTCAATTAAAAATTATTTAACTCCAAGGATATGCGAGAGCTACAAACAAAAACTGTACAATCAATTTTTTTACCCCGGGCACTTGGCGCACATTTCACCGAATATTAATTCATATCTCACTATTGTCTTATAACTATATACCGCAAGTACCTATAGGCCATCAATATTGCGGTAAAATGTGCGCCAAGTGCCCGGGGTAAAAAAATTGATTGCACAGTTCTTGTTTGTAGCTCTCGCATATCCTTGGAGTAAAATAATTTTTAGTTGACAAGAACTTGGGTCTCATATGATATCACCTCCTTTGTGGGGAATTTGTTTAGAGGTGACATAAACTTGGCCCTTATATGATATCACTTCCTTTGTGCCTACACTTTTCAGGAGATTTTTTGGGAGAGAGACGAACAACATGAATTTAATGTTTGTTTGTTAAAGAACATTTTCTTGGCGTTTATTTTTTTGCACACGAAGTGTTTCTTTGGGGGGATGTCACTTATTTTTTCCTTATCCATAGATAAAGTTCTGTAACTTTCAAAATCTCAGTTTTTACGGTCTTCATACTTAAAAAGCCCTTCATACCTCATATCGAAAATATAAAACCTAGAAAATTGGAACAAGGATTTTCTTTACTATCTAGGTTGGCAGGAATGTTCTGAACTTTCGTAAGAACTTTCATCCGTTAGAAATACTCAGTGATAAAAGTGATAGATACCCAGGTACCTATTTTTTTCACAATAAAAATTGTAATAATTGTGTAGATTTCAACAATAAATATTGAGTTACGAATAAATAACCTTGATTAATACCTAATTGTTTTCCCTTCATAATATTTTCTATTAGATTTTGAATTAGAGGTAGCTACATATCTAGGTATTGGTTTTAAAAAGGTGAGAAAGAATTATCTTTTTTAAAAATCCTTAGGTTATTCTCTATTGTTCCTTCTATCAAAAAGGTAGTAAAAGGAAGTAAAATGTAGAACCTGTTTTATGACAATGTCAATTGTATAAACATAAATGACTTAGATTTTTTTAAACTCTATTTTCTTCCTTTTTTCAAACCTTTTATACCCATCCCTATTATAAGACAATTTATTGATTCCCAATTTATTCAAAAACTTTACCGTTCGAGCTATTTTCACGAAAATTCATACCTATTCTATGAATGGTATATTAATAAACCATACCAAATTTCATGAAAATCGGACAATTTAGGCGAAAGTTATGGGCACATACAAATTCATCCATGTATTTTTAATGGGGGAAAAACTTTCGGAAAAGTGTCTGTAACCCCGTAACTGATTTAAAATTTTCAATTTTTTTAGACAAAGGCGCTCTTCCTAACACAGAGGATTGTTTTGGTATAACATTTTTATAACTACCTTCAATGTGGTAGTCGGACAAATACCAAAGATATCTCGGATTTATTTTATGTTTGGAAACCCATGACTCGAAATCCGTGCATTTATCGAAAACATTACTTCTAAGAAGGAAATTTGACAATACGATGAATCTATTCTCAAAATTTCACGTCGATGCGATAAAGCGTTAATATACTTATGCGTGTATCAAAAAACTTAAAAAATCGAAAAAATCGATAAACTCAAAAACTGTTGGTTATACATCTTTTTTATGACATATTAATTTTTTTAAACGGAACAAGTAATATATCTACAAAATTTCAGCTTTCTAGGACCAACACTGGCCGAGATATTGAAGATAGTATTCCCAAGTTTATTTCATTTTTTCATCTTTGGCAGCCCATAACTCGAAAACCGTACATTTGTCGGAAACATTACTTCTAACGAGGAAACGTTATGGCTATATGATGAATCAGTTCCGCAAATTTCACATTGTTACGATAAAGCGTAATATACTTATGCCGTATAGACTTGCCAAAATTATATGTAAACATTTTAGAAGTCGAAAATCTCGAAAAGAGTTAAAGTTATATTTTGTTTATAGAATATAAAAAAAAACATTTTACAACAAGTAATATACCTACAAAATTTCAACTTTCTAGGACAATCAGGAGCAGAGATATAGAGGGTGCCGGATTTTTTTTAAATAAAAATCTCGAGTTAAGGCCAGAAGAACCCCATATATAAAATCCCGCCTCTTAGAGTTACTGTGTTAAACTCCGTGGTAACGGCCGTGGTAAGGGCGAGGTGGAAAAAAAAGTAAGAACTTTTAACAATTTTTGAGGTGCTCGAAAAAGGCGTTTCCATTGACGGACAAAGGTAAAACAAAACTTAAATTTCATCTATTGCACGTGCCAACGACGAATATGAAAAATTAAAAAAATTAGTTAAAAAGGGTCAGAATTGAAAGTGAAGATTTGTTTTTCTTGGCGTTGCAAAACTAGCGTTTTGCTTGATATGGGATCATGTTTTTTGCAATTCGATCGTACTTATTTTTAAAATTGCACAACTTTGATTTGGAAATTTGTGAACTTTTCGGCTGGGATTGGCCAAATCGCATTTTTCCAGTTACGCGACCCCAATAATATTTCTCAAATTCTTATATTGATCTCTTATTCATGAATGATGAACTTTCAGCTTTGGCCTATCGGATCTACACGGTGATGGCCGAGTCCACGAACTTAATGACCGAAGTGGGTTCGGATTCGAAATGACATTCAGATTAAAACGAGAAGACGGAGAGACAGCCCCGCCCACCTGGCCAGCAAAATTATTACAAACATTAGCTCGATATGTTTTCCAATCAGGTAAGTCACAAGACCAACTCACTAACTCTTGCATGGAGAAATTATTTCTTAAGGTCATCTCCTTCGTTCTGAGAAAAATAGAGAGGTTTCGCAATCTTACAGTAAAGCTCTATAAAAGTTGTTGTTGTAGAGACAATTATTTCCATTTATCCATTTGCCTCCACTGCCTCATCTATCGGTAAAGTCAGGAAGAGGGCGGACGTATCCACAGGTCGATTGGTACCAAATTGGTGGGATTAGCAGTGCATGCAAACACATGTGGTTCCTGTTCGCACTTTGGGCATGTGTTCGGGATATTTTCATACAGCCGTAGCCGATACTGGTAAGAGTTCAGCATCCTACACCATTCAGATTTAATCTGAGCCAAAGTGGCTTGGGTTTGTCGGGGAAATTTGGTTTCCCCTTTATCTAAGGATCTAGACCAGGGGCGGATACAGAGCGATTGGTGAGGGGGCGATTAAGGTCGGCCACAATTCAGCTAATAAACTTCGTGGCGATATCTTATAACCAAAGCGTACGTGATGTGTTCTTTGTATCGATAGCGACAGAGACATTTGCTCGGAAAATATGCGTTGTCTATCACCAGGAGACTGGTGATAGACGTTGTTTTTCCTAACTAAGATATTGTTTCGCAGCACATAGGAACCAGATTTTGCAACATGGTCCTTTGCTTCGTAACGGAAGCAATGCTTCTGTCAATCTAATCCCATGTGATTCTAAAGGAACATTGAAGATGTTGCCACCGTGGGCTCCCAGGCTTATACTTTTTACTATGTACTTTCTCAAGTCCATGGTTGGATTGGAGCACTCAAAAAACTTACAAAAACAAATTATTTTTGCAGGCAACACATTGTGTGCAGGAGATTATGCATCTTGGCATTATGCACTCGACAACAGTGATTCTAAAATACGACACATGTTAATGATTGAAGATCCGCAACTAGCTTCTACGCAAACACCACACGGTTTAGTTAACTTTGTACAAATTGTGGGCGTCTGTCAGGAAGAGGTGAAAGCTGCCCAACAATGGAGCGTACCCGGAGTATTGAATATTTTAAAAAGACTGAGAGGGTAAGATGTAATGTAGCCACCGAGGGGAGCAAGCCAGCTTTATAAGGTGACGGTCCTAAGCCAGTGTAAATACTGAAGATTTGATGAGAGATCATCTAAAAGCGAGTTTCTACGCAGCTTCTGAAGGACATCCAGCCTTTAAAAATCTGAGTCTAACCAATGATGAGAGATCATCAGCAAAAAGCGAGTTTCTGCGCAGTTTCTATGGATACTGTGAGAAGCAAGCTAGGGTTACTGTGCCAGAAAAGAGTTACAGCTAAAGAGAGTGGGCGCCGAACAGAGGGTTGTGACATGGTAGAAAAAGAAAAGCAGCGCCGATCCCAAATAGAATTGGGAAGGAGTCAAGTTAAAGAAGAAGAAGAAGAAGAGAGTAAGATGTGTTTTTTTATACAGGTCATGCGTAAGCATGGGCTGCTACATGATCTCTGCGAGGAGTCCAAACACTCTTCAATCTACTTTCTTAAAAAAAATGGACCCACTATGGACCACATAGTGAGATCATTAGGGAAAAAAGAGAGGCACCGAACAGAGGGTTGTGGCATAGAGAGGATTTTTAGATGGCTTAAAGACCCTGAATTTTTTTTTGTCCCCATGGACCACAAAAAATGTGTACAAAAAAAAACATTTATGTAATCCTAGAATATATCTATGTTTGTACAATGTATTTTTTAGTAGGATTTTTACATGTTATAAAAACCTTTCGGAGGCTCGCAACCATTTAATAACTCTGTTTGAGTTGAATATTTTTTTTGATTATTTACTTTAGTGACAGTGACTAAAACAAAATTTTAGAAAACGGTAAGTGGCAAAAGTGCCGCTCACGGCGCGGCAACTGTGGACAAACCGTCACCTTATTTCAAAAGGGGTCTAACTCGATTTTTTTCAAAATCGGGTTTTTTGTCCCATATTAATCTTTTTACATCGGTATTACCTCCACTGGTCGCTACTCACATTAAAGTAGTTCTCACGAAGCTGAGTGCTCCCCGAAATCACAAAGTAGTAAATTTTCCGACCCCGCCGGGGATTGAACCCAGGTCCCCCAAGTGCAATGTCAGTGTGATACCCACTAGACTAGGAGGACAGCAGAGAAACTTTGGAATTTATGACCTCGACATTTAGCAAAGTTTCTGAAGCTTCCAATTACAAGATTCAAAGAGTTGACAATACTTGATATTAAACTGTCTGTTATTATCACCACGACTTCCTTTTAATATTTCAGTGTGGGGGGAGACTGGCTCGTTACGGATATGAAGCGAAACAGAATAATGCAACAACTAGACCCGCACTGTCAAAGCGAGATCAATAGAGGTATCCTTTGCGAAGGATCAAATTTGAGTGGAGTTAGTACAAGATATTTGAAGACACAACCTATTGCTTGTAAGTATTGTTTTAACATTCGATGTCCATTGCAAGGGCAATTTTTAGGCAATTATTATGTTCATGTACAAGAGGAATAAACATGTTTTTGTGATTTTTTTTTTTTAAATATATTTTTTTTGATTTATTCATGAACATTCCGTACCAAGGTGTGTTCATTTAATATGAATATGGCGTCGTTATTTTTACATGATTTCTTTGTCTTTTCAAAAAAAAAAAAATCCAGATTTCCTTACGACAGAAAGCATGGGGGATGTGAACCATTTATAACAAAGTTAAGACACAAAATAATAATTCATATTTTTTTACAATTGAGCAAATATTTCTAGTCAACTTTTTGTTTTCAACAAGTTGTGATTTTTTTCCTCATGTTAACTTTTACATACTGTTTTACGACTTGAAATTTATGTGACTAAAAAAACAAATACACCTTCAAAATATGATATTTTATATCGAGGTGTACGTAGATTTTCCGTCGCGTCGCCTTGAGTGATACATTTGTCACTGACCGTGTCTAATAAAATTTGGCATCTAGCATCTGGGGTTCATTTTAATATTTGTCAATGTTCCAATAGCTACACAATGTCTAGTTGTTGTTGTTGTCGCTGTTGTAGCAATCATGAGCAAAAAATACTAAAATCACTGATATTGGTATGCATTTGTTTCATCACATCAAATAAAATCACTGTCAGAAAGAATGAGTATAATTGCTGTGATACGGGTCTTCTTTTGGTTTGTCGTGCTGTATTGATGGTCTTTGGCCAAGCACTTTTGAGCCAAGCACTTTGGCCAAGCACTTGGGTTACCCTGGTACGTAGTACCAACCTGAGGACACCAACCATCTAAGGATATCAATGTCTGGTAATTTCAAACTGTTAAGTGAATGTCGGATTTTCTCATCTAGTTCATCTTTCTGAAAATTGCATTTTGCTCTTTTTTCGTTTCAGTAAGCGACACCGGCGATGTATTAAGCAGAGTAGCCAGTTCTCATAATTGTCATTCAATACAAATCAGTGAGCCGAAACATCATACCATGCATGATCAGTAAGTTAGACCAACCAGAATTTTTCCCCTGAACAAACTTTGCAGCCCCCCCCTCCCCCTGTTTCGACGACAAACAAATATTTTACACTAGAGATTTTCCATTTACTTCAAAAATTCGTTCGGAAAAACATGGGTATCTTCTAGACTAAATGGTTTAGCCGGACAATCAAACAGGTGGTGTACATCATGGGTGTCCGCTTGGCATAACGGACATAAGATATAGTAAAATAAATGTAGCCACCGAGGGGAGCAAATCATCTTCATTAGGTGACCGTCCTAATCCCGTGTAAATACGGAAGGTTTGGTGTTAGGAAGGGTATCTAGCCTTTAAAAAACTCTGCTTCAAACCAATGATGAGAGATCATCAGCAAAAAGCCGTAGACTCAACTAATACTGTGAGAAGCAAGTTTCAGAAAACGGTTACAAAGGTTGTGGCATGGTAGAATTAAGGAAAGCAACGCCAAACCCAAATAGAATTGTGACAGGGTGAAGTTAAAGAAGATTTTGGCTTTGTAATTATGAAAAAGTTTACATCAGCCGGACCGAAGTTGGGCCAATGTTGTTCTTGTTGATCTGGGCAATAATTTTTCAGCTCCGTCCACTTCGGGTAGCACATTTGTTCCAAGGAATCCATAGTGGTAATCAATCCCTTGTTGTCATGGGATATTACAGAGTCGATTCATTCTTTAAGTTATACTATTAGCTCGGGACCCATAAAATATTTTGAATGTGAAACCCTTATAGTGGGGATATTGAACGAGTGGTCTCGATAGCCGGAATTCAAATCGAGTGAAGTTAACAGTTTCCAGGACTACTGGCTACTCGTATATATGGAGTTACTGAATTTTTCACCATGTGATCTTTTTAGAAAAGAAAATTCAGTATAGTTGAACGTTATTTTTTTCACAGAAGGCATTCCCAGCTCCAACAAAGTACAAATCCAGGAGTTAACAGTATGACCGTGTTTGATAGTCTTCATTTAAAATTAGATTCCGAAGCTGGCAGTTTACTCTCCCTGGCACTAAGGTAAGGGAAAAAAACGAATTTCTGAGTATTGAGGACAAATGGAGTGTGTTGGTTATTATTGCGACCCAAATCATAGGTAATGAAAAATCTCAACACCAACACAAAGGTCCTACTTGATTAGTAGGGTCGTTCAGGTCTTATCAGCAAGACACAGGAGGGAGATAAAGGATACGTCGCCGGCAATAGGTTGACCACACAATTTCAGCAGGAACGTGCTGGTTCAAATTTAGAGGCTAGATCTCTCAAAATTGCTTGTTTTAAAAGTTCACATCAAATAGTGCGTAAGAACTTAAAGCACTGAAATAACCCAAGAGTGTTAATGGAATGGGCGCAAAAGAGTTAATAGTGTATGCCCAAGAGGACCAATTTACACAAGCGCAGGGCGCAAAAACAGAGTTAAAACTTAGGGTGCGCAGGGCGCAAAACAACCCAAGTGGGCAATAAGAAAAGGCGCAAGGGCGCAACTGTCACAGATTATGACGGGCCAGTTTATAAGCGCAGGGCGCACTGATCACTAAGGAAGTGAAAAAATATTCACAGAGCACGACCGCTCTATCTCAGAATCAAAATAGTTGTTGTAGCAGTCCTCATATCTTCAATCAGCCAGGTTCGTCCACAACAACATGAGTTGGCGGCTCAAGGAACTCCACCACTCTCGCTGGGTTCCGTCAAAGGTCAATGACGGTAAGGGTGGTGGGTTTTCCGGAACAATTGAAGAGGTGAGCAGTATCATGTGGAGACCCTCCACACAAGTCGCTTTTGTCTTCTTGTTCAGGATTTGTTGTAATACGTGTTTAACATTGTGGACCAGCCTGACCTGACTTGAGAAAATTGTGCGCGGGTCTCACGTGGTAGTGTCCTCTCCTCCACTCAACTAAGGCTTGAAATGCTCTATCTATCTTGAAGAAAATGCTTTGAAGCCAGCAAGTTTTAGATAGATAAAACAGGGTCGGACTATCACCTGTTCTATTGCACGGATGAATATGAAATTTTTGTGACAGCCGGACAGTCGGAAAAGGCAACAGATATTTATTGTCACTGTTGAAGAACTTTTCCATTTGAATAAATTAGGTATTCACAATTTTTTCACTCAAAAAATTATTTTTTTTAAAATGATTATATTTTTTCCAGCGAATGTAGCTGGTTTTCAAGTTTCCAGCGAATGGAGGGTAAAACCCCCGTCTCGAATGACCAATAGATGTTATAGAGACGTTAAGCAAAAAAAAAAAAAAAAAAAAAAAAAAAAAAAAAAAACACCATATAATATTTTTCTTTAATTTTTCAGGGGCCGTGTGTTGCATGGAAGACATTTTACCTTCAACGCTATCCTAGATGATCAAGTGGTCACTCTTGTTGCACCATCAGTTACCGGTATATTTGTAGATCCTATGAAACCCTACGTTTCTCATGGACAGTGGACCCAGATCTTAATACCATTAGATTTTGCTGCAGAAATGGCAAATAGTTTAGAAATTTTAACAACGCCAGAAGTAAGTGTTTTTGCAAGGGGTAGGTTCATTTAAATATTTATATAAAGCAGAAATTTGTGTGTACCTATGTGGTGGGGGTTGTGTGTTCCAATACCACAGCCCAAAAGGTAGCAGATAGCGAAATATTGATGGTAATGCCTCCCCCCTCCAAATCATGGTCTACGACTCCAAGAAAATTATCAGAACTAAAATATGTCAAGCCATTTTCGAGTCACGGCTAAATTTCTGAAATCGGACAGTCCCGGTCGGATATCTTAAATTTTGTTGCGACAACATATCAACTCAAAGCGAGAAAGTTTTAGGTGGCCGTTTAGTCCTTATTTTTGAGAATGTCCTTGCAAAAGTATGGCCAGTCATTCCAGAGTTACGAGTTTAAAAAAGCACATAATTTAGTGTGTGCTTGGTTTTTATTTAAAACTTTCTGTTCTTGTTTACAGATGACGTTACCGAAAACTTTCCATTGGCCCGATAGAAAGCTGGCCATAACTATTGAATGTGATCAATACATTGACAGTTTGAAACAAATGTAAAACCCACTGATCAACTTGAACGATTCAGATTAGAGTTTTGGCCGCCTGACAAAAATCTGAATAAAGTCTTTTTGAGCGGCGCGGGATGAACACACCAGATGCAACTGTTTTAGAGGTGACACTGTAATTTCAAAAGAGCATGGTTTCCCATAGTTTTTATGGAAGTCTTTTTGAGCGGCGGATGTAACTTTTTTTGGAATTGCATCTGGCATTCGTCGCCCAAAGGGACTATCGCCTAGATGCAAATATTCCGGAGGTTATATATAAACGGCTCTGTAATTTCGAAAAAAAATCATAGTTTTTGAAAATTGTACCCATTGCGTTGTGTCGATCGTGCGAAACGAGCACAACGCAATTCGCGTCGATCAAATTTCCTAACGTGTCGACGGCACTAGGAGCCCCAAGCATTGATTGAAAATAAATTATTGTTTATTTTTTTATCAGTATTTTTGTACATAAAATACATATATACTAAACTGATTTTTTTTTGTGTGTCTTTAAAAGAAATATCAGGCCTTTAAAAGAAATCTGAGCCTTTAAAAGAAATATCAGGATTTTAGCAGTGAGCTTTATCATTAATCTTTTGATATACATCTTGTCAATTCCTGAAATAAATACAGGTTGAGATACTCTAAATAGAACAGTCAAATATCGAGGATCCTGTTGAAGAAAGAAAAAAAAAAATTCTCACAGAATCCTAGATATTTAACCGTTCTACTTAAGGTGGTATCACACTATTTGTCATGATTCTAAATATATTTGATTAAATTCACTATTTGATATCAAAAACTAAAGTGCCCAAAATTTGTGTAAATAGTCTAATAGGTTTTAAAGGCATGGCGAACACGTTTGTCATGTTTGATAGTTTTTGAGAACTATTTCATTAATCTTACCTTTAAAAAATATTTTTGAGGCGTCTGTAGACACCCAAGTCCCTCAATTATCGAAGAAAAACTAAATTAAATTTCGATCAGAAATCGTATTGGAAAAATAGAAAATATCGAAATTATATTTATCACAGATAAATATAATTTTTTATGTTTTATAATTTTTTAATATACTAAATACACCACAAAATTTGAAAGAACATAATTTTGTCTGAAAGTCTCATCAAATAGTGTGATAGGGGTACTTAAATACACCAAACACACAAATTCAACAAATATACAAAATTTTGGAGTAAAATAATTGTGCCAAAAATTTGGAATCATGACAAATATTGTGATTCCACCTTTAGAATAAACTTATTATGTACAACTATTATTAAATACATTTTTTTAAAATATCTGGTATAGCTAAAAATTTCAGTCTTTTAAAGAAAAAAATATGCTTTTAATTAAAAGGAGTTTGGTACAAATCGGAACAAAATAGGTAATAAACTGAAACGACTCCAATCCAGATATGTAATTATCCAGGATAGTGCTATCCGTTTTACGAGTGCCTTTGTGTGATTTGTGAAAACTAATATTTGAGTGCCTTAGTTATTTTTATTATTATTTTGTAAAGGTGATTTTTATTTATCTTTTTGAATTTATTTGCCTTTTTGATGATTTTTAGAGCAGCTCCACCTTATTTTACAATTCGGTTAATCAAGTTATAGCTCCTGTCCGTGTCGCTGTAATCAACAATGGCTTAATTTAACCCAAGCCAATAAAACTAGCAAATTAATGCAAATTTCTGAAATTCAAGTTTCAAAAACAAGAGCCGCATTGTGACCAAGTGTCTGGTCATTTAAACCTAAACTACATTCTGAAGTGTTAGCAAAAAATCGCAAAATAATTTATTAAACCTTTGGGGCGGCGTGTGAAGTGTTTTTGCACACTTTTCCTTATAATATAATCCCTCCAATATTATTCGAGGGAATAATTGGCTCTAAGGGACGCACTTTTTTCTGCTACACCCCAATATAAACCTAGCGTCGATGGCACGTTGAATACACCAGTTCCCATTCGATCACTGAAGTTAAGCAACGTCTAGCGAGGTTTTCACGTGGATTCGTGGCCTCGTGATTCTGGCTATTTTTCCCGCCCAACCCAGGTTGGTTGAGGTCAATGTGGTTAGCCGGTCTTTCCAGCAAATGACGGGTAAAACTCCCTCCGATTCGAATGATCAATAGATGTTAAAAGAGACGGTAAGCAAAAAAGAAAAAAAAAAAAAAAAAAAAAAAAAAAAAAAAAAAACATAACCCGGATTTCAATTATTTTTCTCTCAATTTTATTCAGAGGTAAATAAAGAACGCCTTGAAAATTTCCCCTGATTGCTTCATATTTTTGTGTTTGTTTAATTTGCATTGTGTGTCTTCCAATTAATTTTTAACCCTTTACCTGTCTATAATATTTATTTTTAAGTGTCTTTTAGACATGTCTCCATTCTTGTTTTCAATAACCCGACTTTAAGAACGTATTTAAAAAAATCTATTTAATTTGTTATCCCAAAGACTTTACAGAGAATTCAATATATGGTCCCCAATGTGAACACCCCTGTTTACAATTCCTGAAAAATGAACTTGGGACGAAATAGAAATAACCCAACGCTGAAGTGATTCGAGATTGGTGAACACCGACATTTCAAGAAGTTGATCCCACGTCTCAATTTCGAGATGCCATATCTCTTTGTAACGGACACCGAAACTGGTTTTCTTTGGCGTGCTTGTAAGATTCTCTTTTTTATCAGAATATGATAGTCCCTTATTTATACTGCCCGAATAGGAGAGTCAGTCCCGTGACACCGACATTTTTTTGGGTGCTATTATTATGTGGTAAATATCTTAAATTTAAATAGAGGATAAAATTCCATGGGTTAGGTTGGTTTGAACCCTCGTCCTACTATTTACCAGTTTGACCATCTTACCACTGCACCACCTGCTCATATAATATATTTTTTCTTCTACTTAAAACATTTAAAGGGTTAGTCATGTACCGTCCATTTTTTCATTTTAATAAATAAACATGTACTCTATTTTTTCCAAAAATGCCCAAATCATTTTTTGACCTATTTCACAATAAACTACCAAGTAAATATTACTACTTTTGTGTAAATACTTTATATAGAGAAGTATACAAATTACAAGATAAGTATTATTAACTTTTAGCTTATTATGAAATAGGTAACAGAGGTATCGAACCTAGATCCTTAGTGAGTAAGGGGATCGCTGTACAAAGTACAAGACTAGTAGATAATATTAACCTGTAGTTTATTGTGTAATAAGCATCAGGGGTATCAAACCTAGATCCTTGATAAGTGAGAGAGTCGCTATGTTGTATACTGATTACCTTGCATGTATTAGAGATTTTATTTTCAGAAAATATATTTTATTTTATATTAATTTCTTATTTCTAAAAAGCGCATATTTTTCATTTCTTTTGACCATTAAAATCCAAACCCTATTCCTTACATACATCGGAGTCAAATAATATTTCATTACTTCTAGTCACAATTTTAGTAACACTTATTTTTCCAGCCACAATTTTAGTAAAACTTATTTTTCCATTCACAATTTTAGTAACACTTATTTTTCCAGCCACAGTTTTAGTAAAACTTATTTTTCAGTCCACAATATTAGTAACACTTATTTTTCAATCCACAATTTTAATAACACATATTTTTCAACCACAATTTTTGTAAAAAAATAATTTTCCAGCCACAATTTTTGTAAAAATTAATTTTCCAGCCACAATTTTAGTAACAAAAATGAATACTGAGGGATATGTGCAATAGCTGCATCTGAATTTACAAGAGAAGTTTTACGCTTGAGCAGTGCGTCCAATAATATCACCACCCGATGGATATTTGGATCTGAGTGGTCCATTTTTCAATGACTGCCGCATTATTGTTATAAAATTGATTGCAGGTCTCCATTGAGACTACATAATAAAAATGTGACACATGGGTTTATTATTTTACTGACTGAAAAAATACTCCCCCCCCCAAAAAAAAATACTCTGGGGCGTAATTAGACAGAAATACTGAAAACCCCTATATAGCGGCAAAAACCGCCAACGACCGAATGGAGGGTAAAACCCCTGTCTCGAATAACCAATCGATGTTGAAGAGTCGTTAGGCAAAAAAAAAAAAATAGACAAAAGACTAGACAGGCAACATCGAAACAACATGGCTACCACAGTGAACATCGATCCGCCCATATTGTGATTTTTTCACTCTATACCGAACCCTTCTGCGTTAGATATGGCGATATACAATTTATTTTTCAACTTCTCCTTGGGCTCATACTCTGGCAGCACTAATTGGTTGAAACAGGTGTGCGCTATGGGTAAATGATTCTTATTGGAAACGCGCGTTATTTTAAAATTCATCTGCGCCATTCCCCCAACGCTAACACGGTCACTTCCAGTGGTGAACAAAAGAAATTTCTTCTTTAATTCTTCCGAAAATGAATTTAAGGTATCCCAAAAATATCTGAAAAACCAAACAAAAGATATTAGTAACTATCCAAGGCCGTAACTAGGATTTTGCTTCAGGGGGGGGGGGGGGGCTTACCGAAACCAAAGGTAACAAAGTAGTGGTTCAATTCATATATAACTATGAAGTAAACAACAACAACAATAATTTCTTTTTCATTCATTATTTTCCGGGCGGGGGGCTGCAGCCCCCCTTGAATACGGCCTTGTAACTACCTGATGCCCGCAACTTTCCCGCGGCTGTATAATTCTTTTTATCCAAACTATTTTTTTTTTTTTCAATTATCATCGTCTGCCACGAACCGTAAAAGAGTGGATTTTATATTTTTCCCGTAGCTAAGTATGGAGTGTCATTTCGCCTAACTCCCTCCCGCTTGAACTTTCGATTTATACTCTCTTAATTCGTATTCATATGGTAGGAGAAATCTGTATTCTAAATTTCAAGTTGCTATCCATCGCAGTGCTACGTTGATAAACAGTCAGTAAGTATACAAACAAATCTTTGCGTTTTATATCTATGAAAGATTACTAGGGGGTCTGACGAGACAGCCTCCAATGTGGTTCGCACTTTACATCTTCCTGCACGTTTTCTTAATTGTACCTATCCATACAAGAGTATAGTATTTCCAAATTTTACTTACTCAATATAGAATTCGTTAGGAGCATATCCATCATATTCTGTTACTTTGCGAAGTTCATTGAAATCTAAATTGTTTGTTCCACACACCAACATCTCTACTTCTTCAGATCGCAACATCTAAAAATTTACAAACGTATCCCGCGTAAATTCAAGTCTGAAGAAAATCATTTCATATTGGCAGAAGTGGGTTTGCATTTAGACCTTTGATTTCCCATGATAATTGGAAAAAACGTCTCACAGTAAAAGAGCGATGCTCTAAATTAGTGGTTGCAAGTGGGGTCAGTGAGAGGGGTAATCCCACCGGGCCCGGGCTTTTAGTGGGGCCCTTAAGAATTTGATCATTTTAGTAAAGGCGTGAGTAATTGTTTAGTCCCGGACCCGGATTTTCACCCGGCGGCACTGCCTCTCTATCACGAACAGATTTGAAGTGTCTGCTGCTTAAATTGCTGCTGAAAGACTTACAATGAGCGCATTCGATGCACATACACTATGAAATCCAAGATAGAAAGCTCTGAATCGGCTACAAATGGACTTGTTAAGGATCCAATTTAAATAGAGGTCTACATACTCCTGCCGATTCTCGTTGGTCACATTAATCTTTGCCCCATTCTTTTTCAAAAGAAATGTTTTAATCTTTCCATACTCTTCCAGCGACACCTGCAAGACAAAAGAACTGAACAATAACCTATACAGCAGTGCCTCATCATCAACATCATAGCCATTGTCGCTGGTTTGCAACAACTTGCCATGAATTGTTGATACTTTATAATCCTCACCGATAATTCAATAGCTCTTCCTTCTTTTTTCATAAGTAATGAAAAAATATCTTTTCCAATCCTGCTCTTAGTCGCTTTTTACTACCGGCATGAACTTGGGTGCCTTGGAAGCAGGCCCACCGAGAGCGGGTGGGAATGGGCCACTCCAAAAACCCCGGGCTCGGGTTTTTGGAGTGACCCGGATTTCCAAGGTGCTAAAAAAAAAAAAAATCAAGTTTTTACCACCTCGATTACCTAGTTTATACAGTTTAAAACTTGACTGATTTGATTCATTAAACATGATTTGTTATTAACAGAAGTAATTTAACATCATTAGTTTATATTATACATCATGGATACTTCTATTTACTGTTTAGGTTATTTGCTTTTGAGGATTCATGGATTTTTGTATAGGGGTCCGTAACTTCTGGCGTCCCGTTTGGAAGTCTCCAGCAGTGCCTTTAAAACTAAATGGTCACAAGAGAACGGGCACCATTGATATTGAGAATGCAGAACCACTACTAACACTGAACAATTAGTTGATTCAATTCGGAGAAAATTTCAACTACTTGACTGATTGGAGGAAGTTTTAACTCCACCGAAATGCGCTCATTTTTTTGGCTTAACGTTTCTTTAACATCGATTGGTCATTCGAGACGGGGGTTTTGTCCTCCATTCAGTGCAAATTAACTACTCACGTTGACCTCACCCAGCCTGGGTTGGTCCGGAGTAAGTGCCGACTCGTGCTATCCCACATGACTTGCGATAGCAATCAGACCATTCAAATCTAAAAGAGGCAATGTTTGCAAAAATGGCTTAGATTTTTTTTTAATATGGATTAACGTCTCTTTAACATCTATTGGTCATTTAAGACGGGGGTTTTACTCTCCATTCGCTGGAAACTTGCAAACAGCTACCCTCATTGACCTCACCCAGCCTGGGTTGGGCCGTAAGAAGCCAGCATCAAGAGGGCGAGAACCCACGTGGACACCCACATTGCACAACTACGTTGGACGTTGCTTAACTTCATTGACGTAACGGGAACTGATGTATTAAACGTGTCATATAGACGCCAACACCGAACGTAATATTTTTAACTTTATTTTTTGGTTCGATTCTGATGAAACTTGGTATGGCTATCTATTAAGTTCATAGAGTTGGCCGATTAATTTTTGGGTCTGCAGTTCACAGAACTAATAGTGTACCACGATAAAACTCAAACGTGTAGTCTAATCTTAATCAAACTTGATATGGACATTTAGCAGTAGTTCTGTAGACTGTACACCTCTCGCACCTTAAATTGCCACCATTTGAATGAGGGTGGCCTAATAGGACCCAAAAAATAATCAGCAAATAATATGAAACTAATAGTCTATAGTTTAAACTGAGTATGATCAGAATCCGTCTAAACGTTCACGAGTTATCGTGATACAAAAATACAAACAGACAAGCTAAAGAAAAATCATAAATTATTTAAAAGACAAAATCCAGTTTAAAAAAAATAATTGGTGGCGAGCTTTCAATAGTACTCAGACTATCATCGTCAAGCCGATCTTGTCTCTACGGTGTTCAGCTGCTCTGAACACCGTACAGTCAACATCGTTCTGATGATGATAATATGAGTACTATTGAAAGCTTTTTTTTTTAGAATCGATATTGTCTTTTAAATACTTTACCTATTATTTATTTACGATTCCTTTAAAATATTTTAAAGAAAAATCGTGGAGTTAAAACTAGACCTCATACCGTTAGATCACTTACGTTCATGTTACACCCAGTATAAAAAATATTCAAACACCTGAATAGAATGTGACGTCGACACTCAGCATGCAAATATAAACAAATAAGCTGACTCAGGTAAACTATTTTCTGAATGTAAACACAATATCTACTACCATATGTAGTAGATATTGTGTGTACTTTGACACTCAACTTATATTACTGGGTGAACTGAATCAGCTATTTCTATCTATCTATGAATATAATGAATAACCATAACAAATTTCATCAAAATCGGACACGACGTTCGAGAGTTATTGTGGTACAAAAAGACAAAAGAAAAGTTATGGTGTTTTTTTTTTGCTTAACGTCTCTTTAACATCTATTGGTCATTCGAATCGGAGGGAGTTTTACCCGTCATTTGCTGGAAAGACCGGCTAACCACATTGACCTCAACCAACCTGGGTTGGGCGGGAAAAATAGCCAGAATCACGAGGCCACGAATCCACGTAAAAACCTCGCTAGACGTTGCTTAACTTCAGTGATCGAACGGGAACTGGTGTATTCAACGTGTTGTTATTGTAGCAGTCTTCATATCAGCCAGGTTCGTCCATAATAACATGAGTTGACAGCTCAAGGAACTGCGCCAATTTTACCGGGCTCCGCCAAAGGTTAATCACAGAAAGGGTGGTGGGTTTTCCAGGGCAATTGAAGAGGTGAGGAGTGTCACACACAAGTCGCTTTTGTCTTCTTGTTCAGGATTTCTTTTGTTGTTATACTTTATGTGGAGACCCTCCACACAAGTCGCTTTTGTCTTCTTGTTCAGGATTTGTTGTTATACGTATTTAACATTGTGGACCAGCCTGACTTAAATTGAGCGAGTTTGGCGCGGGTCTAACGTGGAAGTGTCCTCTCCTCCACGGATATTTCAGGTGGTGGGCTCAGAAGGATTCTATAGGGTTTGTAACCTCTCCGTGTTTTGTCCACATTTCTCGCATTCTCTGTTGAGAATTTTATATGTCTCCGGATCGATGGTGTGATTTATGTGTAGGTCAGAAATATTGTGCGACAAGTGTAGGACATTTTTCTTAATATCACGTGGAGGGAGAGGGTTATTGACAATAGAATTGCATGGGTGGCCTCCAAGATGACACGCAACAAGGTATTGCTCCGACAGCCTGACATTATGTACCTCAACAGGTAGGATCTGCGTTTCTGAGTGGAGATGATCCTCGTGGGCCATTTGATAGCACCCAATAGCCGTTCTTAACGCTGCATTTTGACAAGTCTGCAATTTTGTCCAGTTTGATTTAGAGAGCTGAGGTGTCCAGATGGGAGAAATGTAATTCAACAACGGACGACATATAGATTTATAGGCCGTGATCATCGTCTCCTTGTCTTTGCCTCAGTTACAGCCTGCCAGGGTTTTGAGCATGTTCCTTGAATTAAGTTTTGTTCGCGTGAAGGCGGCGTGCACACTAAAAGTGAGCATGGGGTTAAAGGTTACACCCAAAATTTTCGGATTTTTGACCGTAGGTACGGTTACACCTTGTATGGAGATTGTAAGTTGTTTATCTACTTCATGTGTCCAGGGCTGCGGAAGACTTTTCTGAGGACAATTGGAGGTTCCTACTGGTCTGCCATTCATGGAGAGCATGGAGGTGTGTTGATGTTAGTACACATCCCACCAACATCAGTTCCTGTGGCAAGTATTGAACAGTCGTGGGCATAAGAGACCAAGGATATGCCTGGTGGTGGGGCAGGGATGTCACCCAGATAAAGGTTGAATAATAGTACGGATAATACCACCCCCCTTGCGGGACACCCTGTTTCACTTTCCTATGATTTGATTTTGCGTTCCTGAACTCCACATAAGTTTGTCGGCCACTAAGGTAACTGTGTAGCCATCCTTTGATTTTCCAGGGCATAGTAGTGAATATCCGCCAACAATTTCCCCAGTGACTCAGTATCGAACGCCCGAGAAAGAGTCGTTAAGAACGTTAACAACAACAATTAGAAGAATGCAAAGTGATGTAAAAATTTCGTTCATATGTCGGAAATCATAATTATTTAAGAATTCATTTTGCTCTTACACCCAGTATATTACGATAGAGGACACTTCTGACTCGTGTTTACGGAATGAGTGCATACACAGCTACACCCATAGCAACCTTGTCGCATTAATGATTTCTTATGGTAGAATGTCACGCGTTAAAAACTGGATTCGCGATATCTATTGAGTACCTACCTACAGAGGGGTTTGCACTTTGGTATACCTACATTTTTTTTCTTATTTTTGCTGACAAGATTTATGCAAGCCTCTGTCGTTCAATGATGTTGCTGTTAATCATTTTCAGGCCAAAGACGTTCAAAGTCCAAAAAGGATCACACCAGAAGAATATAGGTTCGTGGGATCTGCATTCAAATAAATGGATTTATCGTGATTTGTATAAATTATAACAGTAGAAAGATATAATTCAATGTCAGACAGCTAAAAGATATAATTCAATGTCAGACAGCTAGAAGATATAATTCAATGTCAGATAGCTAAAAGATATAATTCAATGTCAGGCAGCTAAAAGATATAATTCAATGTCAGGCAGCCAAAAGATATAATTCAATGTCAGGCAGCCAAAAGATATAATTCAATGTTGACAGCTAAAAGATATAATTCAATGTCAGACAGCTAAAAGATATAATTCAATGTCAGATAGCTAAAAGATATAATTCAATGTCAGATAGCTAAAAGATATAATTCAATTTCAGACAGCTAAAAGTTATAATTCAATGTCAGGCAGCCAAAAGATATAATTCAATGTTGACAGCTAAAAGATATAATTCAATGTCAGACAGCTAAAAGATATAATTCAATGTCAGATAGCTAAAAGATATAATTCAATGTCAGACAGCTAAAAGATATAATTCAATGTCAGATAGCTAGAAGATATAATTCAATGTCAGACAGCTAAAAGATATAATTCAATGTCAAACAGATACCTGAAAGGTGAGGCCCATGTCTTCCTCAACATCGCCCTCATAAGTCATCAAAGATTGAAGTCCTCGTGCAACGTCCTGGAAAAAAAAATCAGATCAGTTAGAAAAGTCAATCATAAACTATTCTACTATGATAGAAGAATAGTTTATGATTCCAGACTTTTTTCGGTGGTACGCCAAGCAGCAACCAAACATCTAACGAAGCAACAGGATCCAAATTTTGTTGTAAATCTCTGAAATTTCTTTTTTGAATTAATTTACAAAAATAATGATTTATACAGTATTATTTGGAACAAATAATACTGTATAAATATATATAAATAATTCCTCAACATCGCCTCATAAGTCATCAAAGAAGATATAATTCAATGTCTAAACGTTAATAGCCTTCGAAAAAAAAACAAAAAAAAAAACATGAGATTTTTGAGTTTCAGATCCTATTATATTGGATTTTTGTTAATCCATAGACCTAGTATCTGCCCCTAAATTTGGCCCTTTTTTTCTAAAGGAAAGCTTTTTCGGAACAGATTGAAAAAAGTAGTATTTCCTCCTACTTTTTTTCCTTGGTCACAATTCTCTTAACGGCATTTTTTAAAAAAAATAAGCGGCTTCGGAAAACGCCTTATTCGAACAAATAGGTTAACGAAGGTATAGCCGTCTCGCTATAGTCAAGAAGAGTTACTTAGTTGTTCTCACAAGCCTGAGTGAACCCGAAGAATTGGACAAGGCATGTTTTCCCCGAGCATACTACCATCCGAATAGTCAACGATTTCGACGTTGATTAACTGATCTGATAAATTCATTGGCTTCTTACCGGCATTATTTCAGCTAAATTTTCAATCGTTGGTGATTGCACAATGCCGACTTTATTGATAGAATTCATGGGGGGCACTACAGGAGGCGACAGTAGTTTTCGATAGCAAATTGAAGGAAATTTTAAGTCAAGTATGATTGAATTGTAGACAGCAAGTCCCATTAATACGCCTGAAAGAGAGAAAAAAAAAACTGAGCACGGAGAAAACACTGACACTGTCACTACACAGTGACAGTGTCAGTGACCTCACAGTGATTTTAATAACAACCGTCAGTGTTTTCTCCGTGCTCAGACAATGGAGATATTTTCACTGTGAAGATCACGGTACGGCGTCGGAGAGCACTGTCACTGACACTTTTAATAGCTTCCGATAGAAAATTGAAGTAAATTTTAAATCAAGTATGATTTAAGGCTATGTTCACATGACCGCGCGGTATCATATGAACAAATCGATACAAGTTTGTAGAACTAGTGCCGCGCGGCACTGTGGACACTATGCACTATTTAGGCACCGCCCGTTCATCTGAACATAGCCTAAATATAGACGGCTTGCCATTACAACATTAAACGAGCCATTACATTAAATTATGACAGTATTTTTTCGCTCTAGTTATGTTCCCACCAGTTTCTATTCACACCTTAAGTAGTTACTCAGTTATCCTTATGAGGCTGAGTGCACACCAAGCAGAAGCATTGTTCCAAGCATAAAAATCTTCGATCCACCAATATTCAAAACCGGATCACCCGCATGCAAAACCAGTTTAATTCCCACTAGGCCATGGAAGCTGCCTATTGTGTTATTACCTATTAAATTGTACTCTCTTAGGTTGAGTTCATTTTCTTCATAGCTGAACCAATAACATCTGGAGTGGGGATGATACACGAACATGCCATAGTTAGGATCAAATATCTCCCGGATCAGCAGAAGGAACCATTCCTTAGTGAGACCTCCCATGTCCAGACCTGGTTCTCCAACAAAATACACTTTCAATTTCTTTTTTAGATCTTTTTGTTTGAATGCTATCTGTAAGAATAAATTTTATCTGATTAACCGCTTAAACCATATTCGATATCGACCCAGTGAGAAAATATTTTTGTGGAATTTTCAGTGGCGAACCGCCCCTAGGCAATTTAGAGCTTGCCGCCTCTCTTTTGACATGAAATGCGATTTTGATAATTTCATTTGTTAGTGCTTACTCAGTAATTTTGTTGATTCTTTTGAGACAAAGGAAATACAAACATTAATGAAAAACAATGCTCGAAATCTCAGATGATTCTCTAGGCGGCGTTTCAGATGTGCCTTAGCGCTGCGCGCAGGCGCAACATCAAGATGCTCACGCGCGTATATATTTGAAAGCTTTACGGTAGTTGGAGTTTACTATGAATAATGCAAACTGTAAAGTAGGTATCTTTCTGATTTTCAATCGTGTGAAAAGTGAGAAAAATATATAAACATAGACACTATTTTCATTGCAGCTAAATCCATTTTCTTTTTTCATATTTAAGCTGCTCCATATTTTTCCGCCCCAGGTCATGGCCTACGTTGTTTTTACGGATAAATCCGCCACTGGATTGACCCTCCCCGAAAAAAAATCCTGGAGGCGGGCCTAAATCAGGGTAAAGATTTTAATTGCATGTTTGAATTTTTCACTAATCTCAACACATCAACACTCAAACCATGACTTTGAGGCACCCTCTCCTCAAAATCATGAAGCTTTGGCCACAATATTTTTTTGTATCGGCAAAATGATCCGAGATATTTGACTATTCTACTTCCAATAACTCTCTATTTCTCCTTGTGAATTATTAAGTACATACCTCACTGAGTGAATCGTTTACAAGATGACATCTCCTGACGTGAATATTCAAGAAAAATAAATCAATTTGAGGAACTTGGTTTCGTACCATCATTTTATCAACAAGGGATTTCCGAGCTGTTAGTATCATTTGCTGTTCAGAATCCTACGCAAGAGATAGTAAACAAAAGCTATACTTATAAAACACAAAGCTCAGTTGGTATACTGACCGACTAATAATGAACGTATGTCTACCAGGGATAAACCGAGAAACTTCAAATTCGGAAAAAAAAACTATAAAGAAACATGTTTGTAACATGAATTCTCCTTACAGTCCATATCCATACTAATATTATAAATGCGAAAGTAACTCTGTCTGTATGTAGGTATGTATGTATGTTACGCTTTCACGCTTAAACTACTGAACCGATTTTGATGAAATTTGGTATGGAGATAGACTAAACTTTAGGAAAGGACATAGGCTACTTTTGGGGTTGAAACTTTAAACGGCCATGCCTCTAAGGCGCCAAGCGAAGCGGGCGTATCCGGCTAGTGTCGATATAAGGAAATCAGAGAGAGAAAAAAAAATCATAGCCAAAACTGTTAGAGATAAAAAAAAGAAGACAATTTACACCCAAAACGTCCCGGAAAAACATAAAGTACGCCTCTTTAAAACTAAACTTTTTAAATTTTTCTTTTCATATTCCTCATTGTCATGTACAACGGATGAAGTTTAACTTTCATTTGACTTTTATCTGTCAATGAAAATTGATATGCAGGTCTCATTTAGAGCTGTCATTCCTAGCTTTTAGGATTTTAGTACAGTGATATAGCAGAAATTGAGGGAGTTTATCCGATATTGTTTCTACTTATCTCCATTTCATAGCCGCTAAATTATCCTGAGGAGGTTGAGTCATTCCCAAACATTTGTGTCTCGTGTGAAAATTATTTGAGAGGTGGAAAAGTTAGAAATATTCTGAGTTTCTTTCTAAAACATTTCAGCAATAGGCAGTCCCACCGAGAGGGGAGGGGGAATGGGGGAATCCCCACAGGCCCAGGTTTTTTGGAGAGGCCCGAAATTCCAAGGTGCTAAAAAAAATTTTTTTAGCACCTTTTTTTAAGCTTTCACCAGCTCTATTAGCTAGTTTATACAGTTTAAAACTTGATTGATTTTATTCATTGATCATGATTTGTTATTAATAGAAGTAATTTAACATCATTAGTTTATATTATACAGCATGGATACTAACTTATATTTAATGTTTAGGTTATTTTCTTTTGAGGATTCATGGATTTTTGTATAGAGGCCCGTAACTTTTCAGTCCCGGGCCCGGATTTTCTTTTGGTGGCCCTGGCAATAGGAGGAAAATCTAAAAAATATTCGAGAGCAATATTAGGCTCCCCTATAACAAGAACTTACTTTGGTTAAAATGATCCGCTTTGCAATAATACTCAAAATGAAGGGATATTGACAGAATGAGAACTGGTCCGACTTCTCAGGGTTCTGCCAGTTGTAGTATTCTTGCATTAAATCAATATGATCCAGTGCAGAATTGTAAAATTCAGTATAATCAATCAGTGGGGGATTCATTGAATTATTCGCGGCATCTGTAATCAGTGAAGAAGACTATCGTGAATACATTCCCCGTCATGTTATTTGGTAAAAATAAGCGTATTTTTTATTGAACTTTTTCCTCTCAATTTTTTCTCGTTTCTGTTTGCTTGTTGTCAAGACAAAGAGAAACAAGACCCCCCAACACTTTTTAATTATCGATTTTTAACTATGATACTCCTTTAAGAGAGCGTGGTCCTGGGAATATTTTATGATGATGCTCTAAGAGCTCCCAAAAAGCTATTCGATTCTTCTAAAGAAATGCAAGAGGTACACATTTTCTGTTACATGTTTTATTTAGGAAAATCAATTATTTTTATTTCACTTCCTTAGAAGCTTATTAGCTTGTGGAAAATTATCTTTGTAAGTACCTAAGTATATGAATATATATATATACAGGGTGTTCATAAAGTCTCATCCCACCCCCCGTATCTCGAGAATGGCTGAAAATATAAGAAAACGCAAAAACAAGTATCCCTTAGATTTAAGGGGGATTAATTTTAGACTAAGAAATTTTTGGCCTCGGCCAGCCGTTTAGGCTGGGCACCGACTGACTTCAAAATTTTAAATGAGAAGGTATATCAAGTGACACCTTGTTTTAAATGTCTCGTTAATATGAGTTCATTAGAAAAAACCAGAGCTCTCTAGGATCTACCGTTCAGGAATTACACGGTGGAACATGTGACGCATTCCCTTTGCGGCCGCACCGAAATGGTAGGTAAAAATGCCTAGAAATAAGTTTATATGATCCCAAATAAGTAATTTAGTAAAAAAGATGGTTGTCCCGCCCACTTTGAACGCAGAAATCGAACCTTCTTAGACCAAACCTATCCAGCTGTTTTGAAAATTTTGGTCTAAGAAAGCTCGAACTCTGCGGTCGAAGTGGGCGGGACAACCATCTTGTTGGAACACTATTTTTACTAAATTACTTATTTGGGATCATAAAAAAATATTTCTAGGCATTTTTACGTACTATTTCGGTGCGGCCGCGAAGGAAATGGGTCACATGTTCCACCCTGTAATTCGTGAACGGTAGATCCTAGAGAGCTCTGGTTTTCTGCAATGAACTCATATTAACGAGAACTTTAAAACAAGGTGTCACTTGATATACCTTCTCATTTAAGATTTTGAAGCTAGTCGGTGCCCAGCTTAAACGGTTGGTCGAGGCCAAACATTTTTTAGTCTAAGAGTAATCCCTCTAAAATCTAAGGGATACGTGTTTTTGCGTTTTCTCATATTTTCAGCCATTCCCGAGATACGGGGGGTGGGGTGAGACTTTATAAACACCCTGTATAAATGAATGTTTGTGTGTATGTATATATTTATATCCTCTATGCATTCCTAAACCACACAATCGATTACTATGAAACGTTTGTGAGTTGTTGGGCATATGTCCGAGATGATTTCGGTTATATGATAACTAATGTAAATGTCAGATTTATTCTAATTTTTTCTCTCATCTTCTCAAAACCAAGTTCATCTGGTACTCAGCTAGTAATAAATCAATTTAAATTTAAAAATAAACTTAGGGATATCCTAAATGTGCCATTTCGTATCTCACTGCTCACTTACTTTCTGTGTCCATCGCAGCAAGTGATGGTGGTTGAAGAGTAGAATCTTATGCAACTTTGAAGACGCCGAACTAGATTTTGATATACCCGGCTCTTTCCATGACTTCCGATCTCAAATTCATGAGGATGAAATTCCATGAATTGGCTCCCTCTCTCTACTGTTCACCAGTCAGAGAGTCTAACCACACCACCAACCCATGTTATTCGTGTATAGTGTAAAACCAGATTTGCAATTTCGAAAAACCTGTCCTCATTGCATGGTCAGACTTTGTTATTAACTCTAAAACAAATAAGAGTAATTATTTTCGTACGGTTTGTAGTTATCAAGTTTTTTGAGAAAAACTAGAAAAAAATCTAAAAAAATCGAAAGTTTTCGACCACCACGCAGGAGGTTCATAGGTCTTTCGAAATAGATAAGTTGGTTTTACACTACTCGCGTGTGTCCTAAGAACATAGTAATAAATCAAATCTAAGCCATTTTTGCAAACATTGCCTCTTTTAGATTTGAATGGTCTAATTGCTATCGCAAGTAATGTGGGACAGCACGATTCGTCACTTACTCAGTAAAGCCAATGTTTTGGTTGAAGTGGAAGTCCACCATTGTGTTTTATTATTTGCCGAACCCAAAGTCGGAAATTGTTGAACGGAAATGAACTGCAGGATATTCCTAATTATCTGACGAAACTTTTCCATTTCTAATCTGTAATAAAATAAAAATTATATTTTGTCAATTTGTATATTTTATGTATTCAAAGCTTTTCTCAAAATTACATCAAATTAAAAGTGCTCGCCTGGTAAACAGGAGGGCGTGGGTTCAATCCCCAGCAGAGGTAGAATTTTTTCCTCATTAATTTGAGTATTTGACCCCATAAAAATAGAAGTCTAAAGGTTAGGTGGTAGAAAATGCCTCAGACATTAACCTCGCCCAAGTGGTAACCTACTACTCAATAGTGCATTTTTTTTTATATTTATTGAATACCTACTAAAAGGAATTTCCTGGAAAAAAATTTAGTATTTTTTGTGAAACCGTAAACCGGATTTCCAGAACCGGAACCGTAAACAGGATTTTCAGAAGTTGATGAGAATAACTTTAAGCTGTCATTAAAGTGGGTCTAATTTTTGTGGGGGCTCAAAATAGGTGTGCGAAAATACATTCAATTTGAGCTACAAAGCATACATTTAGACGTCATTCAAAGGGGGTCAAAACATGGTTTTTGGGCTCTAAAACAGGTGTACAAAAAGTGTCAGAAAACAGGAATACAATCTTATACAGGATGGGTAGGTGTGTTAAAAATAAAGCACTTGCATTATTTAGAATCTCAAGAGGGGTTTGAAAAATAATGAACCACGCTTAAATTTATTTCAAAGAGAAACGTTTCCGGTAGTTCTCGCAAAATTTTGACATTATCAGGGGATATTTAAGGAGTCCTCTAAACAATCTGCAAGGGGCAGCTCCCATTATCAGGGGATATGTAGGGATTCCACTAAACAATCTGCAAGGGATGGCTCCCATTATGAGGGGATATGTAGGGATTCCACTAAACAATCTGCAAGGGCTGGCTCCCATTATCAGGGGATATTTAGGGAGTCCAGTTAATAATCTGCAATGGGTAGCTCCCATAATCAGGGAATATTTAGGGAGTCCAGTAAACAATTTGCAAGGGGCAGCTCCCATTATCAGGGTATATGTAGGGAGTCCACTAAAAAATCTGCAAGGGGCAGCTCCCATTATCAGGGGATACGTAGGGAGTCCACTAAAAAATCTGCAAGGGGTAGCTCCCATTTCTGAAAAAAGATAAAACCAAAAGTACTCAAGCCATGCCACGGACGGGGCAGAATGTGCATTATATTTAAATTACATGCATACTTCCGCAGAACTGAGTGAGATCTACAGTTCACAGAACTATTAGTGTAAACGTTGAGATATATTTTAATTTCAAGAATGACCCTCCAAGTATCAGCCTTTTGTTGACCTCATGAATAGCTCTTTTCATCGGAACAGAGAGAGGAGGGTTGGTTTAGTTGTTAAGTAATTCGGTGGGGTTTCAAACCCACCTACATTAGAGATTGAGTCCAACATAACCTCCACGCCACTCAACTGAGGTCTTTGTCTAGTCGCGGCTGGACAAATATTGCTTGCTGAGAAGTGGTATGTATCTATTGAAGATTCCCATCCTCGTATCCCCCTGGTGTCACCAAATTCGGTTAGGGATCTATAAATAATAAAAAGAAAGTATCACCCTGTACAGTTGGTACAAGGAAATTATTTTTTCACAGAATGTGCCCTAACAATGGATGCTAAGTACAAAAGCTATATAGGTATCATCTTGCTAAACATAAATATCAACGCACCTCGCCAGGCACGAGTAAGGTCGAGTGAAATTTGTTGACAGTACAAATTTTGTTTACCATTCCTTACTACTCGCTGAGGATGGCTCAACAAGGAGGTGCTAAAACTGCACATTATAATACAGTACTAAGCCTTTGTTCCTTGAACGAGTCCAAGCCCACGGTACTGACACCCCCTTAGGGGACAATAATACAGGAAGAGATTGTTTCATCATTATTTATTTTCTTTAATATTATTATGTCACCATTTTTGTGAGCATCATAGAATTCAATGTTTTTTATAACCATCTCCCTAATATAACTCAGCCGAAGCTACACTTTAACAATTACCTTATAATGCTACCACTTTTCGCTGTTGTCCATAGCTACTCAAATGTCCTTAGGAGACTGAGTTACCCCCAAACATAACCAGGCCAAGTAGAATATTTGAAAAAACTTTGTCAAATTTTTGACCCGACCAGGAATTGAACTTGGTGCAAGTCGAGGTTGATGCACACTCTTTAACGGATACGTACTTATGACATATAATTTCATTCTAAGGTTGAAATGACCCCGCACAAAAACGTAGGAAATGGCTTTCGGTAAAATTCGCTGAAATTTTGCACAGGGGTTGTTTTTAGGATGTAGATCAAAAGTGTCAATAGGACTCCAAAGGTAAAAAAAATAGATAGTTTCTACAGGATGAAACTTTAAAAATAGCATTTATCATATAACGAGATGACCACATTAATTGCGGTTTTTCGGTGGAGTCTACTCATTATTTGATAGTAGTTGAAGTGTCGCAGGTTGATGGGCCAAACAAACAAAAAAAATGTTGAGGTATTTAAGGTGTCAAACAATTCCACGTTCCGCAATTTTTCACACTTTCAGTTTTATCAAACAATCAGCTGACATGAACAAATTTAATGTTGGTAATGATATACTCGTATTCAGGGTGAGTCATTTTAAAGGAGATAGTCAAATATCTCGGAAACTGTTAGGGATAGGAAGAACACTTTCGATACAAACTCCCGTTATTTTTAGAGAGAAAATTTAATGGTGACCTTGAATATATTCTACAAGGTCACGTTCAGGTTTATTTCAAGGAGAATTTTTTTTTTAAAAAATAGAAGTCTATATTTTTTAATGTTTTGAATTTTTTATTAAAAAAAGAAATATTTTTTGCTTAAACAGTTTTCGAAATAATTACTTACAGTTTTCGAAATAATTTTGTCCTTGACGTGCTCGAAGTAAGAGATATCTAACATGTGTAGCATTACGGCACGCCTTTGCAAATATTTGTCCTTGATGTTAAATACATTCATGTCCAAATATTTCAAAATGGGCGTGCCGTTAATTATGTCGAATAGTTCATATGTTAAATATCTTTTACTCAGAGCACGTCAAGGTAAAAATTATCCCAAAAATTGTAAGTCAAATCGAAAAAAAAATTTAAGCAAAAAATAATAATTTTTTAATGCAAAATTCAATACCACAATCAAAAATGCAGGGTCCCCTTAAAAAAAACAAAAAACAACAAAAACAAGGCGACCTTCAAATACCCTTGAACGCGACCTTGGAAAAAAGTGTCAATATTCAATTTTCCCCTTCAAAAATAAAGGGAGTTTATATCGAACGTTTCAGGGTGTCTCACAACTTATGAACAATAGAAGAAGAACACTCATAGAATTCATATAGGGTGACTCAAAACTTAAGAACACTAGAAGTTGTGAGACGCTATATGAATTCCATGAGTGCTCTTCTTCTCCTTTAACTTCACCCTTTTGAAATTCTATTTTTGGTTCGTCGCTGTGTTCCTTAACTCTACCATGCCACAAAATTTTGTTCGGTGCCTACACTCTTTCGCTGTAACCCTTTCCCGACACAATATCCCTAGCTAGCTTCTTACATTATCAATTGAAACCGCGTAGAAACCAGGTTTTTGCTGATGATCTTTCATCATTGGTTTGAACAAGAGTTTTTTTAAAGGCTGAATGACCGTCACCTAATGAAGCTGGTTTGCTCCCCTCGGTGGGTACATTGAATTCTATGAGTGTCGGGATCATACAGTTCAAACCTAAAAATGTACCTTGAAAATTAGAGGAAAAAAGGGCCTTAATTTTGCCCTACCCTGTAGGCACATAGAATAAATCTTAAATTGACATCAATGGATCTGTATTTCTTCTGCAGTGAAACTTCCCTAGTTTGTATTTTAATTTGGGGGGAGGTAGCGGAAGGATAAACAAAAAGTGAAGCTACCTCAGAATAAGCTATTTTCATACTACGGTGAGTGGAACTTCCCAACACGACTTGAAAATCGATCAAAGGAGTTATGAGACACAGGAGGAACATTCTATAGAGTGGTTACACAGAGGCTATAAAATGTAAAGACAATCCGACAAGCAGTTCCTTATGCCTGTGAGCGGCTGGAGAAAACACAAAGGGGATAACCTAATGAGAACAAACGCAAAGGGAATCTACTAAGTAGAACATTAAAATTGTCTCATCTGAGTTAAGATTTTCACACACGGAAAAAAAATGATATAAGATAAACGGGGGTTTGAGTTCTAGTGTGTTGGTCTCTAATTTTTTTGTTTTAGGGAATTCTAATTTGAATAAATTGAATCTCCCTAAACCAAAAAAAAATATCTACTTTGTATATCTAGATCTAGATATTGCATTGCAATGTCACTCTAAAGTCTTTTACTGGTAAAAGAATTCTTAAGGAAAAGACCTATTGTAAATCAAAACCCTTCTTGAGCGTAGAATATTGCAATTGAATGAGCGGTATATGAATGCATACGAAACATACAATACTCAATCCAAATATTCATAATAAGCCTTTTAAATATTCTACTGAGTTTCTGTCCAGGGGCTTTGTTTTAATTGTGTCATGAATAAACAAATAACATGAAGAAACAAATAAATGGCCTGGCCAAGATTTTTTTTACAGCTGAACAAAAAATACTGGTCAAAAATTGTCTTGAACAAGATGAAAAGAAATATTCATAGGTACACCATATATGTGTTCACGAGCCGCATCAACTCATTTATCAAAAAATTTACCTTAGATTAAAAAAAATAAACATACAAAATTATTTACATTAATAATAATAACAAAAGTTTTAACAAGGTAAAAGTCCCACTTTCACAACCCTATCATGAAATCATTTGGAAAGAGAAATTTAAACGAAAAATAAGTCTGTAACTGTGAACTTTGTAGATTTACTTTTACGAATTAAGGTGCTGAAAATAATTTATATAATATTTGTACACGTTATAATCACTATCCAAAAATTTACGAATAATTTTTTTTACTCAATTCATTTATCATTTTTATTAAAAATTGTTTGTTATCATCAGAAATAAAAAATTTAAATTCTTGAAATATTCTACCTCCCAACAAGAATCAACAATCATTTTAATATGGTCAAATTAACATTATTAATTTTCAACTTAATTTTTATATTAAATAATCAATTAGTTTTATCCACTCCAGTCATTCAGCAAAATGATTATATTATTCCCAAAATACATAATCATGAAAAAATTGACATAATTAATGCAAATAAACCATTAATTAGAACCATCCGTGAAACTGTCAAATCTGAAGAAAATAGATTAGTCGATCAACTCAATGATGAACCCGGCAATGAAATTAGTAATTCAAAATTAATTCGAACCATACGACAAACAAAAGAGGAAAATGTAAATTCTAAACTTGGACAGCAACAGTCTGTTAAACAAAAAACAAATCCATCTTCAAAAAATATTCAACAACAATTGAAATCTTCAAGTCAAACAAATGAAAGAAATCAATTAAGAAGAGTTGAACCAGATGTTTCCGAAAATTTAAACGAAAAAAGTACTTTGAAAAATTCTAATGCTCAAAGTGGAAACATAAATGATCAAGACTTAACACTTAGAAATTCAAATGGAGGATTATATCAACAAAATAGTCCTACAAACGTAAATGAACAAGCCAACATACTAGGGAGAACAAATGATCAAGTCAGAAATGCAAACGAGCAAATTGTTCCATTTGAAAACATAAATGATCATGTCCTGCTTGGAAGTGCAAATGTAGAAAATATTGTGAACCCATATGGGGAAGATGTATCTAGAAATGCAAATACCGAAGCGATACTTGGAAGTGTAGCAAACAGTGAAGCGTTATTTGAAAATGATAAGCAATTTAGTGACCAAAATATTTACAGAAATGCTATTGATAATCAACCGGAAGAGAGTTCAGTTCAAGGTAGAACGTTTTCACATCCTCTTCTCGATAAAATTAAAACCCATCCTTTCCTCAATCATCCCTTGCTCGATCATTTAAAAGGTTACAATGATTACGAATATCAAACAGAACTTATTCCTCAACCAGTTCTTCAACCAGTGATTCATCAAAAACCAATGGTATTTCATCAACAAGTTATAAAACCAATTATACAAGAAGTTGTCAAACCATTGCCAGTATATCATGAAACTATTAAACCCATTGTTCACGAAGTAGTTAAAACATTACCAGTTGTTAAAGAAATAGTAAGACCAGTTCCAGTTGTACATGAAATATTGAAACCATATTCCGTGCCTGTGGTACACCCAGTACAATTTCATCATCAGCCAACACAGATAAATGTACCTATGCAATGGAGTTGTCAGTTAGTACCAGGACCAGGAAAACCAGTTGTTGGTGGATTTCAAAATGGCTATGGAAGCTATGGATCTGTAGGCTTTGGACTCGGAGGGTCTGGAAGCTTTGGTGCAGCTAATCTTGGATCATATTCACTTCCGGTGAAAACTCTTCCACCAAAATACTTTGGAGGACAACGCCTTTTCAAATCGAATGAAAAACCTTTTGAGAAAGCCTCATCAATGAACGAATTGAAGATGAAGAGCATGGAGAACGACCCCGCAGAGTTTTCAAAGACGATAAACAACATGAATGAGAAACAGGCCAGTTTGAGGAATAATCCACGAACGAACATGGTTGACTTTCAGGGAAAGCCTTTAGAACAAAATAGAGGTTCATCGTCCATGAAGATGAAAACCCCAATGCAAAGTATGCAAATGGGCGGTCAGTCAAACATTGCATCATTGAGAGCAAGAGACATGGCCATGCAGCAAGTGCCTTGGAGTCAAATCAGAGCGGCAGCCGAAATGAATCAAATGAGAGCTACAGAACAAATAAGGGCAGCTGAAATGGGAGTGTCTGCGGACCAGCGGCTCGCTGAATTGGGTATACCAATGAATGAAATGAGAGCCACTGAAATGGGTATGCCAATGAATCAAATGGGAGCCACTGAAATGGGTATACCAATGAATCAAATGAGAGCCGCTGAAATGGGTATACCAATGAATCAAATCAGGGCCGCTGAAATCGGTATGTCAATGAATCAAATGAGAGCCGCTGAAATGGGTATACCGATGAATCAAATGAGAGCCGCTGAAATCGGTATACCGATGAATCAAATGAGAGCCGCTGAAATCGGTATGCCAATGAATCAAATGAAAGCCGCTGAAATGGGTATGCCAATGAATCAAATGAGAGCCGCTGAAATGGGTATGTCAATGAATCAAATGAGAGCCGCTGAAATGGGTACGCCAATGAATCAAATGAGAGTCGCTGAAATGGATATGTCAATGGACCAAATGAGATCCGCTAATATGGGTATGCCAATGAATCAAATGAGAGCCGCTGAAATGGGTATGTCAATTAATCAAATGAGAACCGCTAATATGGGTATGCCAATGAATCAAATGAGAGCCGCTGAAATGGGTATCCCAATGAATCAAATGAGAGCCGCTGAAATGGGTATACCAATGAATCAAATGAGAGCCGCTGAAATGGGTATGTCAATGAATCAAATGAGAGCCGCTGAAATGGGTATGACAATGGATCAAATGAGAGCTCCTGAAATGGGTATGTCAATGGACCAAATGAGAGCCGCTAAAATGGGTATGTCAATGAATCAAATGAGAGCTCCTGAAATGGGTATGTCAATGGACAAAATGAGAGCCGCTAAAATGGGTATGTCAATGAATCAAATGAGAGCCGCTGAAATGGGTATGTCAATGGACCAAATGAGAGCTCCTGAAATGGGTATGCCAATGAATGAAATGGGTATGCCAATGGACCAAATGAGGGCCGCTTCATCAGGAAGTCAAATGAGATCTCCAGCTATGAGTATATTTGGAGAAGACAATGAAGACGGAATGCAAGATATGCTATCGGACCAAATTAACAACACAGAGTTGGAGAATCAGCAAGACATGCTGGACCAAATGAGGAACTCGAACCAAGATTCATCTTAAATCAGCACTAAAGGCAAGTCCCTCGAATAAAGATAATATATTTTCTCTCTCTTCATTCCGACGTTCTGATTGGTCAATAAAATTTTCGGAGGATTTGATTGGGAAATTATTAACTAATGAGAATCGTCGGAATGAAGATTTAATATTGTTGGACTTTAACCTCAAAACAGAAATTCGATCATCCATTTATTTGACTCCCTCAAACCCCTCTGTGAACTTTCTAGGGAAATATGACCGTGAAAACATACTCAATTGTAAGTCCCTCAAGCAGTATGTTAATTGGTTTGGTAACCTTTTTATGCCCAAAAGTTTTAAAAAAAATTAAAGAAAAATTTCATTTTTCGGAGACCCTCTGAGTTTCTGACCGGAGTCATGTCCAAAAGTTTGCAGACCAAATCTTTTCTCCCTCTCTCCCCTTTTTCAGGGATATACAAATTACATGTTAAAATTTGTATGGGGGTCGGGTCTGATTGTTTTTTTCAGCCAATATTTTATTTTCTATTTTTGTATTTTTCCATGTTTACAATATAAAGCACAACATTTTTTCTTATATCTTGTCTCCTATTTTATTTTTAAGCGTACAATGTTAATTAGGTCCGTATAACTTCCTCACCATAGCTATTACACCGCTTCGTATGATCAAATAGTTGATGATTATCACTTCCATGGAATTGGATTAGGATACTTTATTTTGCACACCCAGAAGTTGCTTTTCATGAAAAGGTCGCATTCTTAAAATGTTTTTTTTTTTAATCCATATCGATTTCGAAAATTATTTTCAGCAATTTTAACTGCAGAGGTGAAATGATGAGGTGATTCAGGTTGTTTTTATCAGGGGAATAGGAGTTGTAGAACATAAGAAAAGAATCACTTTTTACAGGTGTGACTTTTTAAAAAAAAGTCACACCTGTTTTATTTATAAGCTCATAACTCCTTTAAAAAAAGGTCCAATTTTCAAAAATTAAAATGATCCTAAAACCTCATTTTCAGCTGTATTTATTTAGTTTTACACATTGACTTGCTCCGCATCAATGTAACTAAATGGCGGCAATTTGAAATTTTCAATTTTAAATGGCCAAATATCAAATTTGTAGTTCTTTTTATTTCTACAAAAATGAGATAAAAAAAATAAAAATGCATGGAGTGATTTTCGAGAAAATCAAATTTGAAAGTTTCAAATGGGCGCCATTTTGTTACATTGATTTGGAGCAAGTCAATTTGTAAACTAAAGAAATGCAGCATAAAGTCACACCTGTAAAAAGTGATTATTTTTCATGTTCTATAACTCTTATTCCTTTGATACAAACAACCTGAATCACCCTGTATAGTTGACCTGCGTAGTAGCATTGAAAAACAATGACTTACATTTTAAACCAATGAACCAAAATCTGGTGGTCTTTACTAGATAGAGCGACAATTTGGTTCATCACGTGGGCAAATATTGTGTATGTGGATTGGGCAGCAAACACTGGACTTTGAATGATAATAAACAATGATCGGACGTGGTCCTTCTCGTGCAACCTGAAAACGAAAATTCAAACCATCTTTTGTAAAACCCCTCGATTGACAAAATAAGAAGACAAGGTATGTTCTTACGCAGAAAGTGCCACGTCATCTGTACCTCGTTTTCCCTGTCTACCTAAGGATTCCGTTTTTTATTCTTCTAAAGACTGGAAAATAAAATACAAATAAAATTGAGTTAGGATTATATGTTGAAATAGGAAATTAAAATTGAGCGACAATTATGACGTCAGGCGCAGAATTTGCGAATTTAGGACGGCGGAGTGCTTACCCTGGTCTATTTAGTTCCATGCATACCATCAAAGTTCCAATAAAAAGGAATCGATTTTTTTCAGTAATCTCATATTTTTGGAGAAATTATTGACGGTGGTTTTAACGTCATTCGGTGATTATAGTGTGAAGTACGGCCGACAGCTTCAAATTTCCAACCACGTCTTGCTACTAGACTACATCTTATTATTTTGAAAAAAGTACTTTTACAATATACCAGAAAAATTATCCCCTCGTTCTCCTCGTATGGCCCGATTTTAATGAAATACCGCATGGACATTTATTATATTCATAGAATTTGGGCCACCCAAGTCCTCATGGAGGACCTCATTTATCCGAGTGAGGTCAGCACATCTAGAATATTTTCATTTGTCAACGAGTTTAGAATCATACCTATTGATAGTAACTGACTCCCCAACTGACGTTCCCTTTAAAATCAACTGGTCTCCCATGTGGATAGGGGGACTTTAATAGAATACTTCCTAGGAACCCAAGTTCATGTCAGTCGTAAAAGGCGATTGAAGGTAGGGTCGGAAACGATATCTTATCCATTGCCTATGCCGAAAGCAAGAAGAAGCTAGTGCATTATCCGTAAGGATTCTCAAGTATCAACAACTCATGGCGAGTTGTTGCAAACCAACCCCATGGATGTAAACCTATGATGATGATGGTCTCCCATTTCTAGATTCAGTTTCAAAAAATGTTAGAAATTGGTTGATATGAGGTTACCGAAAAGGTGTTGGTGGCCCTCGTCTGGATCTTTGATGACATGCGTTCAAGGTCGCCCTGATGCGTAGAAAAGACCATCGTGAGGAAGTTGAATTTGTTTATATTTTCTATTCGTCGCGCAGCGGTACTTACATCTTATTTTTCTCTAAAAGAGAATTGATGATTGATTTGAGAACCGTCTTTTGGAACACACCAGGCTGAAACAAACATGTTTTATTATTTTCAAAAATAAAACTTTGGAATCGATATTGGTTTATTTTTTCAATAATGAACCTTCGGAATCGTCACGAAAAAAAATGTCCCCCCCCCCTCATCAAAACATTATTCAGCTGGGCAAGATGGATTTTTCAGATATCTGGGCACAGGAATGTAACTAGGAGATGGGCAAACGGGGCGGCTGCCCCCCCATATTTACGTCCCAGACTGGGCGGGTCTCTAAATAGTCCCGTTATAATGAATAGAAAAGAAAGGGGGATGGAGTGAAGGTGAAATTCTAGCGCGCGCGTATTAAAAGGGCCGATTTGGAGTCGAGGAGTATATCATGCTTATCAGTTGATTGACTGTGCTCACAAATATCCATATCGTTCGGACCAACATTGTTGTTCTTAGTATGCATTTTGCATTGTATACTCAAATCTAAACATGGAAAACAACATTATGTCGTTTTTTTGTCTAAGACTTTTTATTGATTAAAGAACTACATTTTTTTTTTATTTAAAAAAATAACATAACCCGTAAACTGGATGTATAATTCACGAGAAACCTCTTTTTTACATGAAACAAAAATTCAAAAGATGAAAATTCAAAATAATTATAAAATAATAAGAAAAAACAAAAAGAAAAGAAACAAGACAGTCCCATATCCTTTTTTTCATCTTTAGTAGTAATAAGATGTGCGATGTGCGCCAACCGTCAGGGCTATAGCCTGGATTGAATTCAGGGGGTGGGGGGATATCTAAAAAATATTAAGGCTACCCATTTTATCTCATTTTCGAGATCAAATTTTGTGACTCCCTTTAATACAGTCATACATATCCCTAAAATCGGCAGTCTAGTCAGTTAATGGGGGTGGAAATTTCCAGGATATTGAAGGAGTGATAATTAATGACAAACGTGTCTCTTTTGGTACAGTTATATTTATCCCTAAAATCGACAGTCTGGTCCGGTCAAAACATGAGCAGGGGTGAAGTTAAGACTCTCAACAAATAACTACCTATGAATTCCACTAAATTGTTTTAATTAATTTGTTGTACATAGGTGAAACGGTGAGGAAGCTATTTTGACGTATATACCCGTTAACCGTGCAAAAGGTAATATTGGATTCGATCACTGTATGCGCATAAGGAATTTAATACTTTTTTGATTCGATGGGGGGTCCGGACCCGGACCCCCCTCTTATGTGCGCCACTGGACCAAACACCCTTCTGAACTTACTAATTGGATCAACGAGTCATGTACCGCATACAGGAGTTCCATGTTCAACTCCGGATCCTCTAATTTGGCTCCGCCCACATTCGGATTAATCTGAAACATCAAAATCATGAAGTATGTATTTTTTTATACAGGGTGGGGCAAAAGTCTGGAAACCCTTGANCCAAAATAGATTTCATGTCTTTTTTGGGGTGATGACTTGGCGGGGAATTTTTATAGCACGCAGTGGTATTTTTGGGGGTACAATATACAGGGTGGGGCAAAAGTTTGGAAACCCTTGAATATCTTTGGAAGGGAAGGCAAAATTTGAAATTTTGCATGGTAATCTAAGGTGACAAAACCTTCTTTCAGAGTGGGGCCAATTTTCAAGGCCAGTCCCCATGTCGAGGCCAGGGGGGCCAAGTTAATTTTTTCAAATACGAATCCCCCTCTTGCGATACATTTTTAAAAAGGTCTTTTAATTACAAGTACTTTGGTACACATTTCAGCTTTCTATTGTTTGGCGTTACAGAATGGCGGCCAAATTTTTTACAAAGAATTGCCTAAATTTTCAATTCCTTGAGTTATTATAAAACTTCACAAAGGGTCTCAACTAGGTAAAAATAATGGCCAGTATTCTCTTCTTTCGATTGGAAAAGTGAATATCCTTTTGTTTGGCGTTAGAGATGGCCAATTTTGTTTAATGAACGGCAAAAGTATCTTTAAAATTAATACCTTGGAATTGAAGTTTCGTTTGTTCGTTCTTTTTATTTGATCGCAGCTGATAAAAAGATTGTTCAAAGACTTACCCGTTCCTGCATTCCTTCCTTTAAAGCTTACCGTAGTTGTTCGAACCGATGGCCTTGCACAATTTCATAATGACCGATCTTAGTGTCAGGAGTTATGGGGACATGTTGATCAACGTATTGAATGCGATCTACACTAGGATCAGTCATTGTAGGTAAATCACAAGAGGGGGNTTGAAAAAATTAACTTGGCCCCCTGGCCCCGACATGGGGACCGGCCCTGAAAATTGGCCCCACTCTAAAAGAAAGTTTTGTAACCTTAGATTACCATGCAAAATTTCAAATTCACACATAAAGCCCTTCCAGAGTTATTCAGGGGTTTCCAGACTTTTGCCCCACTCTGTATATATCATTGAGCACGTGAGGAATACAATGCAGTTTTTTAACTTGTAGATTATTATGAAATAGGATCCTGCTAATAAGTATGCATTGTGCTCTACATAGAGGATATAGCCAGGCAGAGATTACAACTTATCTAGAGCTGCTATCTCATACATCTGGCTAATATCGGACACGTTGATGTCACTATTGAATCAAATAATGATCAATGTCCAGTCCAAGTTTCAATAAAATCAAGAGTCATCCTCACGTGTCCAGTTCTATGCACCAGAACGACCTGGAACGCATATCATCACAGTTCCAGCCAAGGGTCACCAAAACGTTTTCGGTACCCTCAGATCAACCTATAATAAGCATTTTTACAAACCTAAATCTAGAGATGGGCAAACAGTTAACAAAAAAATCTATTTATTATGGTACAAAAGTATTTAAATTAGTCATAGACTAAACAGGGTCAGTCAAAATAATATTTATTTGGGGGGCAGCTGTTGGCCACACCTCTTTTACAACTAAGAGGTTAAACCTTTGACGAATTTATCTTTGCTACGACGCAATGTTCTTCTTTTTTTAGTTAAAGTCTCTTTAACATCTATTGATCATTCGAGACGGTGGGTTTTACCCTACATTCGCTGGAAACTTATAAACCAGCTGGCCACATTAACCTCACCCAGCCTGTGGGCTGGAAAAATAGCCAGCAGCATCATGAGGGTGCGAACCAACGTGGACACCTATATGGTACAAACTCGCTGAACTCTGCTTAACTTCAGTGATATAACAGGAACTGGTGTATTCAACGTGCCATAGACGCTGGCTGACGCAATGTTCCTATCGTGTAATACGTAACTTACTTTAAACAACGCACACATTTCAGAAAAAGAATCAAAGCAGCGCATGTAAAATCTTTGTAACGATGAATAGCTGTCAGTCTCTTGGGCTTTCCTCACATCTTGTCTGAAATTGAATATCAATAATTATTTATAAACCGAAACACTTGATTGAAAATAAATAATCAGGTACATTCAAAAACTCAGTTTTCACTTGACTAAAACACTTTTTAGATTGCAAATTTTACACACATGGACAAGAGATATACATTTGTACAGTTAAATTATAATTCATACAAAATGAGTTGACATGTTTCGTTTCTTCCTGGAGACATCCTCAGAGCAACTAAATATATAAAAAGGTAAGCAAGCATTGGAAGGTGTATGTAGCGATACATGCGCGAAAGTAAATTCACTGTACAAATGTGCATCTCTTGTCCATCTTTGTAAAATTTGCAAAATAAGAAGTGTTTTTGTCAAGTGATTTTTTTTTAATAATTACAATGTTACTTGATCTCATTTTAAGAAGATTGAAAATAAATAACTACATTAAAATTTTATTATTAACTTTCGACAAGGTACTTACAAAAAATCTCCTCTCGTTTTCCTTCTTTTTGGATATCTAGGTGTGATTTTAATTTCGTTTTGACTTTCATTACATTCAATTTGAGGAGGCGAATCTTGGGCTGTTGAAAGTAAACTTTTAGTTTCAATATTGTGAATGGGCGGTAGGGAATCATCCAAACAAGAATTTCGAAGTAAAAAATTTGTTATTTGTGTTCGAATGAATGCTAAGTTGTGATGGTGGTGATTGCTGTCATTGTCCAGAGCGTTGATGGAGAGCGGACTGCCCTGAAAATTATACAAATACCCTCCCTCAATATTTGAAATTTTATATTTCAATGTACGCTGAACCTGTAGAATCCGAAAATCGAATAAAATAATCCTCTTGTATGCCCGCCGTAAGTCATGCTTCTACTATGGTGGTATCACATTATTTGTCATGATTCCAAATTTTGTCATTTTTTCGACTTCAAACAGTGTGATCGGCAAATATATTTGATTTATTTCGCTATTTGATTGCTTTGATATCAAACACAAAAGTGACCAAATTTTTCTCTAAATAGTCTGATAGGGTTTAAACGCATGACAAACACGTGTGTCATGTTTGATCGTGTTTGAAAAGTATTTCATTAATCTTACCTTAAAATATTTCTCAGGCGTCTATAGACACCCAAGTCCTCAATTATCCAAAAATTCACAAGGTCTTCCCTAAATTAACTTTCAATCAGAAATCGTATTGGAAAAATAGAAAATATCGGAATTACATTTTGTTAAAGAAACGTTAAGCCAAATTATATATATATATATTAAGTATCTAGTTGCTATGGTATAATACACAAAAAAAATTGAAAGTAAATAATTTTGTCTGAAAGTCTCATCAAAAAGTGTGATAGGGGCACAAATATATACCAAAACACAAATTCAACACATATACCAAATTTTGGCACAAATGAATATTTTGTTATCATGGGAAATAGTGTGATACCACCATGATAATTCTATGAAATCCATATGTACTACTTTGAAAATTTGAATGAAATCGGACTGGCTATTTTAAAGATATGAGTGTCAAGGAAAACGATTGATCATAAACGACGGAAATAAATTCATTGAAATCGATGTCGGATCAGCTGGAGACCTATTCACTACAGACAAGGATCCAAATTTGGTTCTAGATGTTTAATGTCTAAAGTACAAAATTCAGGTGCAATTTTCGAATTCTTATTTTATCCTACCTCTACATAAATACAAAGCTTAACCTTCGGCAGTTCGGAAACAAAGGTTGATTTTTAAAACAATTAACCAAACTAATATATTTTTAAAAAAATAAACAACATAGCAGCTTGCAGCTCAATACGACATAAGAGGATGATGTCGTCTAAACGAAAGTACCAAATTTTTAATCCGCAAAATGTTCGAGTTGACTGAACATGGTGTGTGGAACCAATCATGCCAGCGCCTATCCCACATTAAACACACCATTTCCCATTAGATCTCTGAATTTAACCAACGTCTAGCGAGGTTGTGCCATGTGGGTGTCCACGTTGGTTTGAGCCCTCTTGATGCTGGCTATCTCACCCAACCTAGGTTGGGTGAGATCAATGTGGGTAGCTGGTTTGCAAGTTTCCATTGAATGGATGTTAAGAAAGACGTTAAGCAAATGTAAAAGAAATAGAAAAAGAACCAATCGCCCGCTAAGTCCAATCATTATTTACTTACAATCGGCGGCAGTCTCAAGTGATCATCTGTATTTTGAACCCTCCCAAATCCAGTGTCTCTTGACGTTGACGGTGGTTCTGATAGAATCTGACCACAGAATGGACAGCAAGACCAAAAATTGCAACCATCAGAGTCACGTCGATTGTGATGATGAATTGTAATGTGACATGATGAGCAGGTAACGGTGCGGCCAGAGTTCCAGTATGATGACTGATAACAAACAAGAGGTCGATATTTGTTACACTGACTAGCTCATAAAAACGTACCTCAACGATGGCTACTTCTAAAACGTGTAATTTTGAACACAAATACCTCTTAAATAAATATAAACCATATTACAGGTACTAAATTTTCTTTGTTGTTTTGTAAGGGCGGGTTCTTTGCGGATAAGCCCTGTCTAAAAGGTCCGAAAACAGGGTCAATTATCATTTCGCTGAAACCGGTGACGACTACACCTTAAGGGCAAAAGGGCTCACAATCCCCCCCCCCCAAAAAAAANCAAAAAAAAAAAATAAATTACAAAAAAAAAAAAAACATAAAAATAATTCTTTTGTCATTTAATTTTATACCTACCTAAATATTCTTCTTCCAAAAAAAGGGGAAAAACTTGAATGCATTAAATTTCTATAATTCAAAATCGTCCTCACGATGGCCGGTTCTACGCATCAGGACGACCTGGAACGCCTACCATCACAGTTCCGGCCAAGGGCCATCAAAATCTTTTCGGTAAACTCATATAAATCTGTTTCTACCATTTTAATTAATCATGCATCTATAAATGGGAAGAACAGTTGATTTCGTGAGAAAAACCGCTACTACTACTACTAGGTACTACATAATTTAAAATATTTGCTGTTCACCAATTGAATTCCTTCGACGTGCGAGTTGCAAAAAAATATCTTATGTTCACCATGCCTCACAGTAGTATATAATATAACGGCTACATATTTTGTTGTCCTAAAATTCTAGAAAGTTACATTATAATTCGGATATTATTTAAAGACAGGAGGGGAAGTGATAGATCCTATTTATATAGGACTTGGGCCATTGCCCTTAGGTAAGATGATATCTATTGTTTAAAAATGAATATTAGTTTGATAAGGAGAATTTTTACGCCTGAAACAGCCTAATATGTCAGAAACTTATAATATGGAAATCACAATGATAGGACTTCTGCCTAATGATTAAATCTCACCTCTTCATCTTCGTCCGCCACCTCCGAAGTATCTCCACCGGTATCGTCCGAAGATAATCGTAAACTTTCGGAATTAATCTGTTTCAATGAAGATCTAATACGATCCCAAACCCACGACATGATCAGATAGGTTGGCTTCGGTCAGCTTCAAATTATATTTGTTCATCTCAAATTTACAATGTTAGAATAAAAATAAGTTTGATTGGATTTTAGACCTCGCTATGGATTACACTGAAATGAAGAAGAAAATCATCATATCTCAAGGCTGAGAAAGATAAAAAATGTATTCCAACTATGATTTCGATGCAACTTTTAGGTTTAAGCTACAGGGTCAATCCAAGGTCAATTTATTTTACGAGACTAAACGGTCAATTTATTTTACGAGACTATGCAGAAAAGTGGTGCGAAGTGGAATAGCTAACACTGAATTTTGGATAAATAAGACGTGGTTTACCTTTAATTGAAAAGTTATTTAATGAAAATACAAACATGCTAAACTTTTGGCACATAAATCTACATTATTCCACTTTTATGCTATATTCCTTTTTTTGGCAAAATTAGGTATGTCAGATTGCTCCCCTCTGGTTTATTTGAAATTTTCCATTAAATTTTGCAACATGAAATCGACTAGTCATTTTGTTCTTGTTATATTTTGAGAATTTCCCACTTTTAGCGATGTTGGTTTTTTGCATATATTATTTTCAATAATGAACCTTTAGAATCGTCACATACTCCATACAGTCCATGCATAATCTTGCGGTAAATATATTAAAACCATCAGAATGAATAATCACGTAATATAAACAGAAAAATATGGCGTGAACATCACACTACTATTCTTATATATATAAAAAAATCGAGACGTTTACAATACATAAAATTTACAAAGTAAAAAAATCGAGTGTCTAGCTCTTACCGTTTTCTTTTTATGCCAGAAACGTGAAAACCGCTAAAAAGCGGCAAAAAACCGTCAAGAGTATTCGATTTCAACCAAAAGTAATTTTGCATTCCATGCATACAATTGATATAAATAGGCACCAAATTTTTAAGCTCTAGCACTTATCGTTCTCGTTTTAGGTAGAAACCACCAAAAAACACCAACGGTAGATCACGCTGCAGTCAAAGGTATTATTGGCCGTCATGAATCCTTTTTGGATGGTTTTACATAAGCATTAGAGGCATGGCCCTAAACACGTTTCCTAACCTCTCTAATTGCGTTAAAATTGATTAAAAAAATTCAAAGAGTTGCCGGACACTCCTCCCCGATTCCAGAACCCTACGCGGAATCAGTGCATAAAAACAATATGAATAGGCACCAATTTGAACATCTAGCTACCGTTCTCTTTTTAGGCGGGATGAATTAAAACATCTAAAAAGCGAAAAAAAAAACAAAAAAAACCGTCAATGGTAACTTCGATTTTAACCAAAAATTTCGTGGTTCGTCCCGGCCATAAACTTGACGTACATATAACTCTAGGACTTGCCGTTCTTGAGATACCTATCTTGTATAGAGACAGACACACGCACGGAACTATGGCTGAAACTCGGGATTTGGGGACCCCAAAACCTGTTTTCGTATAGAAAACCCGACATTGAAAATTTCAGCTCAATTTCCTTATTTTTTTTTATAGAATAAGGAAAGTAAAAAAAAAAAACTTTTCGTTCTTTTAAAATAAAATATCTACAGGTTATCGAAGGCTGAAATTTTCTACAACACTCCCAAACAAACCGTCTGATTATTTTTGGACACAGCGTATTTTTTTTTTTTTTTTTTTTTTTNTTTTTTTTTTTTTTTTTTTTTTTTTTTTTTTTTTTTTTTTTTTCATTCGTTATTGAAAATATTAAACCTTAAAAAGGGACCGTAATTTTTAACAAAAACCTAAATCTTCTAAAACTACAATTTTCTCTCTCCCCCAACATCTGTTAATTCATAGAGAAAAATCTATATGTTCATTAACTACCAAACACCTTATATAATATGTACCTTATACCTAATAACAAGGAACATCAAACTATAGCAGGATACGGCTCACGTCCAAACAGAAACTACTTGAAGGACTTGAATTAAAAATTCGAAAAAGGTTTTTTTTTAATACAAAAGGTGTATATCTAGTATGCAATGATAAAGTAACTTAATCGTGAAAAATAAATTTTATACGATTTTATTAGAAGTAGTATCGCACTATTTGTCATGATTCCAAATTTTGTCATTTTGTAATTTTCGTCTTCTGACTTTTTCAAAATAGGTAGATAGGAAATGAAATTTGAACATTCTTTTAGATATTTCAATTTTCGTCTTCTGACTATTCAAAATTTCATTTTACGTCTGTTTTGAAAAAGTCAGAGGACGAAAATTAAAATATTTAAAATAATCCTTCAAAAATGTAAATCTAATGTAATGTAAATGTTTATTTCTTTGTGTTATTATGTCACAATGTTTGTGGGCATCATAGCATTACAAGGTATTTTCAGCATTCACTCCAATATCTCTAAGCCTAAGCTACACTTTAACAATTTTCACCTTATAATGCTACCACTTGGCGCTATTACCATAGCTACTCAATTGTCCTCAGGAGGCTGAGTTACCCCCAAACACAACCAAACCAAGTAGAAAATTCGAAAAACTTTTTCAAATTTTCGACCCGTCCAGGAATCGAACCCGGAACCTCCTTGGTGCAAGCCGAGTGTGATGCGCACTCTGCCACGGAGACGTCATTGTAGAACATTAAGTCAAATGTTTTATCCTTCAAACAAAAAACTAGATAAATAAGACATTCACTTGTGTCTTAATGAGCAGGGTCATCTTGCAAACAAAAAAAAAACTACTTTTAATAGTTAATATTGTACTTGTAATTTGTATATTTACTATACAAATTACAAGGTTGGTAATATTAATTTAAAGTTTATTGTAAAATAGGCCTCAAGTATGCCGATCCCCATAATATACGGTAGGTATGTCCTAAAAAGTCCTTATGAATGACTGCTCACAACTTATGAATGCATGGTCGATTCACTGCTGACCTCAAGTTAAAACACGGAAGTTGGACTTTCTTGAAAATTGTTAAAATTTCTCAAGATAATTAAATTAATTTATAATTTAAAAATCATAAAGTTAAAGATCACAATAAGCCAGCGTCTATGGCACGTTGAATACACCAGTTCCCGTTAGATCACTGGAATTAAGCAACGTCCAGCGAGGTTTTAAAAAGTAGGTGTCCAGGTAGGTTCGCGCCCTTCTGTTGCTGGGTGGGTCAGGTCAATGTGAGAAGCTGGTTTTTAAGTTCCCAGCGAATGAGGAGTTAAACCCACACCGTCTTGACCCGGAAATGACCAATATATGTTAAAGAGACGTTAAACCAAAAATGTGTAGTGGCAAAAGTGCACCTTACTGCGAATAGCAGCAAACGGATTTTTTCTTTTCTTGGATTCTACTACAAACAAACGGATTTTTTCTTTTAGTAGAATCCAAGAAAAGAAAAAATCCGTTTGTAGTAGAATCCAAGAAAAGAAAAATGCGCGTGTAGTAGAATTCAAGAAAGAAAAAAAATCCGTTTGTAGTAGAATCCAAAAAAGAAAAAAATCCGTTTGTAATAGAATTTAAGAAAAGAAAAAATCCGTTTGTAATAGAATTTAAGAAAAGAAAAAATCCGTTTATAATAGAATTTAAGAAAAGAAAAAATCCGTTTCCAGTATAATCGAAAAAAAAAAGAATAAATCCGTTTGTAGTAGAATCCACGAAAAGAAAAAATCCGTTTGTAGTAGAATCCAAGAAAAGAAAAAAAATCCGTTTGTAGTAGAATCCAAGAAAAGAAAAAAAATCCGTTTGTAGTAGAATCCAAGAAAAGCAAAAAAAATCCGTTTGTAGTAGAATCCAAGAAAAGAAAAAATCCGCTTGTACCGTAAGGTCTCTGAAGTTAAGAACATGCACTCGTAGTACTGACTATTATTCGCCAAATCCAGGTGGAATGAGGTGAATATGGGTTTGTAAGTTTCCAGAAAATTGAGGATAAAACATTAGACGATACTGTACGGAGCATGTTCCAATACCTATTCCCTAATAATAGGTATTGCATTATACAGAACGACTGCATACCGCCGCGCATCATACTCTTTCTGTTTTGACAAATTACTTTCCATGACAACACAATTAGAGGTCGAACGAAACTTTACCTTCTAACCTTTCACACAATAGCGGAAGAATATGTAGGTACCCACCCACCTACTACCTGCCTAGGTAAACGTTGCTCCACATACAAACATACATAAAAGACGATAAGTCATTAGATATTAATGCGGTGAGGTGATAGCGACTTCATTATTAATCAATGATACTCAAGGACAAGCAAGGGTTGCCCCAGTTAGGATATGCAAACAATAAATTTTGATGAAGTGATCTTCGTTATACAATATAGCCACCGAGGGGAGCAAGCCAGCTTCATTAGATGACGGACCTAAGCCCGTGTCGGCGAATTGCGAGTTTCTACGCAGTTTCTATGAATACTGTGAGAAGCAAACGGGAGATAGCATGTCAGGAAAAGGTACAGCATAAGAGAGCAGGCACCGAACAAAAGGTTGTGGCATAGTAAAATTAAGAATAGCAAGTACAACCCCAAATAGAATTGGCTGAGGATACCCGATTAATTCTATTTGGCGATATCAAGCTCACTCGTGGATTTTTTTTCGGACCAATTATTTCCTATCATTAGGATACCCGATTAATTCTATTTGGCGATATCAAGCTCACTCGTGGATTTTTTTTCGGACCAATTATTTCCTATCATTCTTTTCGATTTTGCTGTTGTTTAGTACAAAAGTCCCCTGTGGTTAGGGGTCCCCCTAACGGACTTAAAAGGAATATTTAGTTCCAAGGCACCTAAGCCCAAAGAATACTTAAGGGCCCCTAGGGGGGGCAATGGGTGGATCGCCCCCCCAGGCTGGAAAATGTGAATGTTATTCAATTTGTAAACATTAAATTCGAACTTTGAGGAGCTACATTAATGGTTCCAACTCATATTACTTGTTCTCTAATGAATCACTTACTAGTTATTACTATCTAGTGTTGTATGTTTATTTAATTTAAACTTATTTTCAAAGTTGATCCCCCCCTCAAATATTTTCTGTATCCGCCTCTGGGCACCTAAGTACATGCCGGTCGTAAAAGGAGACTAAGGACAGGGTCGGAAACGATATTTTTTCCATTACCCATGCAGAAAGCAAGGAGGAGCTACTACATTATTCGTAAGGATTCTTTAGTCTCAAGAACTCATGGCGAGTTGTTGCAAACCAACCTATGATGAGCACATAACACTAAGAGTATGCATGTAACTGATAATGGCGCCGAGTTTCGAGGACTCTATTTAGAACCCGTTTGGGAACAACATCCAATTTTGATCATAACCGGTCACTTCAAAATGATTTTTGGAGTATACCTATTTTGAAACGTACTTAAATATCAAATATTGAGGTGCATTTTTTCATCCTGCCTGGAGCGAAAAATTTCGATCGAAATTTCTCGTCTCAGAAAGATATAGCTGTAGAGGGTAGAGGGGAGTACCCTGAAGTAAAGGCAGTTCTGGGACATAACTTCTATTTTTTTTTAAAAAAAAAGGCCAACAAGTCACGCGTATACAAGAATTTCAAAATTGCCTAGTCTTCTTTTTTTCATGAGCGCGTAATTGCTTGCAAAGTGAGACCGGGCTAAGGACCTGTGATTTAATCCTGGGTCTGAACTAACTAACGCCAACCTGTGAAATGTAAATGTGTTGGGACTTTGATAAGGAGATGGACAGTGATAAGCACTGTACAGGGTTCAATTGATAAACTGAAAATCACCACACTTGGATTTGTTTTATATTTTTAGTATAGTGATTATTTTTTTGTATCTACTAAAGAATCAATGATTACGTAGGCCACAGCCTATGGCACGTTGAATACACCAGTTTCCGTTAGATCACTGAATTTAAGCAACGTCGAGCGAACTTTTACTAAGTGGGTGCCCAAGTAGATTTACGCCCTCGTGATGCTGACTATTTTTCCAGCTCTATCCAGGCCGATTGAGGTCAATGTGGGTAGCTGTTTGTTAAGTCTCCAGCGAATAGAGAATGAATTCCCCGTCTCGAATGACCAATAGATGTTACAGACGTTATGCATAAAAAAAATTACGTAGCTAGCATTTATAGCATGTTCAATACACCAGTTCAATACACTATAGCATGTTCAATACACCAGTTTCCATAAGATAAGTAACGAAGTTAAGTAACGCCCAGCGAAGTTCTACTTAGTGGGTGATTTGAGCACTTCTGATGCTGGCTATACCTGGACCAAACTAGGTTGGGTCAATGTGGGTAACAAGTTTGTAAGTGTCCAACAAAATGGAGGGTAAAACCTCCGTCTCGAATGACTAATAGATGTAAAAAAAATTCCGACCCCGTCGGAGATTGGACCCGGGTTCCCCCAAGTACAATGCCAGTGTGATACCTATTAGACCAGGAGGAGACCTTGTTACCATGATTGGTAGCAAGGTACCAGTGACGGATACCAGGTCCGATATATCGTTCGCCCATCTCCAAAGCCAAGAAAAAACCCTGATTTTGTTTCGAGTACATAAGACTCGGCAATAGAGCTTTAATCGCTCGACTTATCAAGCACTCTGTATGTCTAAAAATTAATAAAAAATTTAGCGTAAGGTGCACAAATAATGATAAAAAAAACACTAAAAAAATGGTGACATCTAATAATAATCTATTTGGAGCTTACCAGATGTATTGACCAAATGACCCAGGTTTTATTACCAAAACCACATGTGTTCTCTTGACAATTTGCTCCATTTCTCCTTCATTGGTTTGTCGTACGAAATTCCCCTTCTTTAAAGCTATCAGTCATGCTGTGCTATGCAATCATCTCCATAAGATTCTGCTATGTTTTGGCCTTTCTGGAAAAACAAAAAGGTACCAGTTTCGAATATGATGAAGCAAGTACGTTGTACAGATACTATGTACCCACAGGTCAGTAGTAGGAGAGACAAATTATTTTGTCCTGAATTATCCCCCAAAAAATTGGCCAAATGCAATTTGTAGGTGGGTGCGGTCTCGAGGAGAATTAGGCATTTACTGTAAAAATAAAATGACGGTCCTAGTCCGTGTAAATACAGAATGTCTTGGTAATAGAAAGGACATTCAGCCCTTAAAAAACACTGCTTCAAACCAATGATGAGAGAGAGATCATCAGCAAAAAAACGATTATCCACGCAGTTTCTATAGATACTGTGAGAAGGGTTACCGAGCTAGGATGGGGTTACAACTAAAGAGAGTAGGCACCGAACAAAATGGCAATCCAGGGTAAGAGTTTTAGTCAGCGTCTATGACACGTTGAGCACACCAGTTCCCGTCGGATCATTGAAGTTAAGCAACGTTCAACGAGGTTTTAGTGCTGTGATGGCTACATGGAATATTAGAAGATATTTTCATTTTGTCACGGTATTCACAACATTACAAAGATATCACTCACGGCATAAGTTTCATTTCATTTCTTTTATTTTTTATTCGGAATATTGACCGACCCCAAATCTGACAGGTCCTAAAATCTAATCTGGAATTGAGCCAAACATAATTTTGGCAAAGAATATTTTTTCGTTCTCCCATGAATATTCTGAGCCACAAATGACCATATTTTAGATTTCGATTTCACTGACACCCTGTTAACACTTACCTCAAAAGTTTTCTCCTTAGGTGTCGGCCGCATCACAAGTTAAGTTTTAGGGATTCTACATGAGGTTGATTTTCCTTTTTAGAGAACTGCTGACACCTGCTTCTTTTTCCTGGAGTTCAAACTTCACCGCCGTGGCTCATTTTATTTAGCACGAGACGTAAACGCCTTTTTATTTGGTAGCAATGAAATAATGGCTATCCAGATTGTGTTATACCCCTACAGCATATATACCCATACCAAAATGTGTATCTCATCTGATGGATGAGTGTTTTACCGCCTGGTTATGACTCACTTCCCCGTGTTAACGTTCACGCCAGGGGCGGATACAGAAATATATTTGAGAGGGACGGTTGGAACCATCTTGGAAAATAAGTTTAAAATAATAGGCATACAACACGATAACTATAGTAGGTGACCCATTAGAGAACAAGTAATATGAGTTGCAAACATAAATTTACTTTCTTAATGTTCGAATATGAAAACAATTATTTGTTAGAATCCATTGAGTTTGAATAAACATTTACATTTTCCAGTCTTGAGGAGGGGGGGGG
>CM022878.1:10325140-10335560 GCA_012654025.1 Pachypsylla venusta | reverse complement strand
GATCAATTTATTTATTTTTAACAGGTCAAACCCCTGATCAATTTATTTATTTTTAACAGGTCAAACCCATGATCAATTTATTTATTTTTAACAGGTCAAACCCCTGATCAGTTTATTTATTTTTAACAGGTAAAACCCCAGATCAATTTATTTCTTTTTAACAGGTCAAACCCCTGATCAATTTATTTATTTTTAACAGGTCAAACCCATGATCAATTTATTTTTAACAGATCAAACCCATGTTCAATTTATTTATTTTTAACAGATCAACAGAATCCATAATCAGTTTATTTAAAAGGTTAATTTTGAAAGAAGATACATACTAATTTTTGTTTTCTTATTTTCAATAATGAATCTTAGGAATAAACCACACCTCACCTTGATTTCTTAAAATTTGTTTATCAAATATTCATCTTTAATATGATTGAATAAACTGGTGTCTTCCCCCTCCACAGTCTGATCCAAGTCAATAAAGACAAAGGGGAAAACATATTGAAGAAAAGTACCATCCGAGGCCTGGTGAAACTTTACAACTTTACCCTCAAAAACAGCATGTTTGCGGAGAGCGAATACAGACAACGCAACATATATGAGTTCAACTTTCTGAGGCTTGTAGGGAAAACACCCATCTTCAAACACCTTTTGAAATTTTTGAATGAAAAAAGTGAGTCACAGTATAGGTTTAATAAGTTCAATACAAAAGTGTGGATCCAAGGTCCAAAAAATGACACCAAATTTGACTTAATCTCATATACAGCGTGCGGCAGGATCGGTTAATTTTTTTTGAACACCTAGTAATCAAAATAGAACAAGACGCTTGAGAGTTCTGCAAACTTACAAAGGGTTCTACTCTAAAATTTTACAATAGTCGGAGTGAGAGCATCAGTAAAAGTGATATAGTTCAATCTATGTGCTAAATTGACAGATGGATAGATCATTACTTTTACTTTCTCATGACACCCTGTATAAAATATCTGAATTGTATTTTTCCAGAAATCTTCACTTTAGGTTCAAAGGATCTTGAACACAAACTCAAACAAATTTGGTTCACATTATACAGAAGGAACACCGACTGTGAGGCATCTAACTCAAATGGGTTCGAACATACTTTTGTGGGAGAATATTCTACAATCAAACGAGACGTATATGGGTTTCATAACTGGTTGTATTTTGCCCATGAAGAAGAGAGAGGTGCATTGAATCATTTTGGAATTGACAGGCTGATTGATTTGAAAGGGGTAAGATTTTGGCAAGTCTCGGTAGCATGGTTGTTAAACGCCCAATTCTTCGTTAATAAAAATAGAGCTTTTAAGGTTAGGTCGTAGAAAATGTTTTTGGCCTTCTATTTTTTCCAGATTTTGATAAGGATGGTTACAACACCTTATATAGAGTAGTAAAGACATATACAGTGGGCTCATAAAGTATTTTTATTATTTAAAAAAAATATTGATCCCTAATCAAATTTGGTGACACCAGGGGGGAGACGAGCATGGGAATTTCAAAAGATACACCACACTTCTCAACAAGCAATATTTGTCCAGCCGCGGCCGGACAAAAGACCCCAGTCGAGTGGCTTATGTTGGATTCAATCTCTAACTAAATGTGGTGTTGAAACCCCGCCGATTGCTTAACAACAAAACCCACCCTCCCCTCTCTGCCCCATTGTCAGCTATATGATAACAATCTGTCCCGGCACTGCACGAAAATGCTATTCATCAGGAGCACCCTCTTAATTTTCAACAAGATGTTTTGAAAAATGTAGCCACGGAGAGGAGCAACCCATCTTCATTAGGTGATGGTTCTAAGACCGAGTAAATACAGAAGGTTTGGTGTTAGCCTTTAAAAAACTCTGTTTCAAACCAATGATGAGGGATAATGATACTGTGAGAACCTACCTAGGGTTACCGTGCCAAGAAAGGGTTACATCTAAAGAGAGTAGGACACGTAGAAAATGGCAAGATAGAATTAAGGAACGCCAACCCCAATTAGAATTGGGAAAGGGTGAAGTTAAAGAAGAAGAAAAATGTTTAGAAAAAAAAATCACAAGTGGGTCAGCTAGTTTAAGATTTTCAGGTTGGAGAGGTGTACCCTCTAAGTTGATCAATGAAGTACATAAAATAAACATGATTATAAGGTACTAGCTGTTTCGCCCGTACTTCGCTACGATTCTTATATTGCTATTTTTGTTTTTCAAGGACAATGGAATTTTGGGGGGAGCATGGGTTTGTGTCCACCCTGTATAGTGCAACCTTTAAAAAAACAAGATTTAAACATTTCACCAGGGGCCTTAGAGGCACGGCCATTCTGATTTTATTTTGCCCGTTCCCAGTATCAAACTCGGAATGGCTGCCCATACCTTTGCTGAAAATGTCCTAAAATAAGGACTAAACGGCCACCTAAACCTTTCTCGCTTTGAAGTGATATGTTGTCGCGACAAAATTTAAGATATCCGACAGTAACTGTCTGATTTCAGTGGATAAATTAGAAATTTGGCCGTACCTCGAAAACAACTTGACATATTTTAGTTTTGATAATTTTCCAGGGGTCGTAGATCATGGTTTTTGGGTGGTCCATTTCCATAAATTTTTCGCTATCTGCTACCGTTTGGGCTGTGGTATTGGAACACACAACCCCTACCACACAGGTACACACAAATTTCTGATATATATCACGATGACCGGAAACAAAGTGTAATATTTCGGTCGAGCCGATCAAAAGTTAAGAAGTAGTTGACTCTGTGTCCCCTACCTCTTACACACAATGTTGTTATTGTTGCAGCAGCAATCATGAGCCAAAGAAAACCAAAATCACTGATATTGGTAAACATTTGTTATGGTTGTTGTTGTTGCAGCAATCATGAGCCAAAGAAAACCAAAATCACTGATATTGGTAAACATTTGTTTCATCACAGCAAATAATCACCATCAGAAAAAATGAGTATAATTGCTGTGAAACGATATGGGTCTTCTTTTGGTTTGCATTGTTGTATTGATGGTCTTTGGCCAAACACTTTTGAGTGTTTGGGTTGCTCTGGTACGTAGAACCAACCATCTGAGGACATCTAATACACCATAATTATTTGCATTTTTTTTTACAGAAAGGGTATATTGTTAGGACCAATATTCAATGGAAAAACCTGACCAAAACTGGGGTTTCGATGTTTGTGGGGACAAGTCCAGAATTAGAATTGGCTTTGTATACAGTATGCTTCTTTTGTCGACCAGATCAACTCTGTAAAGTTCGACTCAATGGAAATGTAGTTAACATACAAACATATCATCATAATTGGTTCGCCAAAATATTGGTCGCTAGTGCTTATCCAGTATTGGAATGATCAGTGGTTTTGTCAGGATTTATCCACCAGGTATTTGTACAGATTTCGTTGGAAATCCCTCTTCGTTGGCTTCTTGAAGGAGTTTGTGGGATGCATCTCCGGAAGAGAAAGATTGTTTTCCTAAGATATGGATTCAAAACGTTTTCTAAATTATCTGGTTTCAAGGAAAAAAAAANAATATCAAATTTTGAGGGGGGTTTTTTATTTTTTATTTTCGTGACGATTCCAAAGGTTCATTATTGAAAATAATAAACCAATACGAATCCAAGATTAGATTACGATTTTAACGGACACGACTTGCCAAGAATACATTTTTCTTAAATATGCTCGTCAAATTCAGAGTCATACCCGAGTTTTAGCAATTTTACGATCAAAATACAAACATATAACGTAAATTAAGAGTTTTAGGAAATGTTCCAAAAACGATAATTGTATACATAATGAAAAGATAAAAAATACATATTGTATTTATTTTGCCTTTAAATGATATTTTTTTTAAATATTACTTCCTTGGATTGAAATAGTTGTGTAAAACTTAATTAATATACTTATTACGGACCATGCTAGCCAGAATGAGGAATATTCCTTGGAAAATGAAATTCTCGCTTCACCGTAGGGTCGATTAGGTAAATTAGACAAAATTGAATTGAAAAACTTTTTTTAAAATAAAAAGTTGATCTTGAAATGACCTTCAGTCAAACCTGATAGATTCATCGAGATCACTTAATATATCTCCCTTGCCTTGTCCATGTCAACGATTTACGTTGTTCGAGTCCGCTCTAAATCATCGAGATCACTAAAGCATGACCCTAAAAAGCACATCATTAAACTTAAAATTATATTCTGTGATATGAATAATTTATTTTCACTTAAGGTAAAAAAACAAAAAGACTGATCTGGTGAAATCTGCAAAATTGGTAAAATAAAATATCAAGTGAGTAGTCAAATAATTTTGTTTCATGTCAAACAATTTGAATGTATTCAATACAAAGTCGACCATCTCTAAAATAAACATGAATACAAAAGATTACACAAAATTGAATGCCTTATATTCATGAAAGTCCAGTAAAAGAACTGCACCCATGTCTAAAAGTTCGGAGTAGAGTAAGTAGGTACTTGCAGATCTATTTGTCATGATTCCAAATTTTGTCATTTTTTTGACTTCAAACAGTACTAAAAAGTGTGATTGGCAAATATATTTGATACATTCGCTATTTGATTGCTTTGATATGAAACACAAAAGTGAGCAAAATTTTCTACATATTCTGATAGGGTTCACAAACACTTTTGTCATGTTTGATCGTTTTATTTTGATAGGTTTGACAAACACTTTTATCATGTTTGATCGTTTTATTCTGATAGGTTTGACAAACACTTTTGTCATGTTTGATCGTTTTTAAAAACTATTACATTAATCTTTAAAAAATATTTCTGAGGCGATTTAAATTTTTTTTTAAATATTTCTGAGGCGTGTTTGGACAACCCAATCTTCAATTATCGAAGACACAGAAGTTAAGAAAAACTAAATTAACTTTTGATCAGAAATCGTATTGGAAAAATAGAAAATATCAAAATTACATTTATTTCAGATAAATATCTGGTTGCTATGATATAAAAGTCTCATCAAATAGTGTGCTAAGAGCACATATATATACCAAACACACAAATTCAACAAATATACATCAAACAAAGTGTTCCAAAATTTTGGAATCATGGCAAATAGTGTGATGGACCATTAGTCGTTGAAATACTATACGGGTTCGAAGAAACAAACGACCATGTCTCGCTGAAATGAACACTAATCCATGTGTGATATTGTTAGATTACATCTATACAGCCATACCTCGATGCAATAATACAAAATCTTATTAAAAACCTGATAAAATATCATAATCAACAGACGCATTGGGCCTTTTCAAAAAATGGAAGGTTTTCAGTATGACTCCAATAATATTTTAGAGACTAGATTTGCAATTACTTACGTACAGACAATTCTATAGGCAAAGTAAACGTAAATCAACCGCAAATCTCTTTAGGGTCCATTGCTATCCTACAGCTCTTAGAGTCAATTTTTCTACACGCTATCTTTCTCAAGGTCGTTAGCTTTGGTTTGTTCCTTACTCCCGCCAGACAAAACTAAAACTTTCGTTTTTTCCGCCGCTGTTAACTCAAAGTTAGATTCGATTTTCTCTCCAAGATGGTGAATGTTTTCAAAGCCAAGCTCATTAATGTACGTCAAAATAGACTGAAAGAAAGCAAAAGGACAATTAGTCCAGTCAAACTTACAACAACTTGACTAAGTTCCTGACCCAAATTGCTTGGAAATAGTTTGGATTTTTGAAAATCTTGTCACATAATGACACTACATTGTGAAAATAGATAAATTCCCTCTCTCTCTCAAAAAAAAAAAAAAAAAAAAAAAAANAAAAAAAAAAAAAAAAAAAAAAAAAAAAAAAAAAAAAAAAAAAAAAACTGAGCACAAATCATCGCCCAAAAATGAGGATCATTTCCGCAAAACTTTGATATGACTTACCAATGATTTAGACAAATTTTTATCTTGAATGGTAGCTTCCAAATAATTTTCCAAAGTTTTCAAATCCGGGATCCCAGCAAGTGTTTCTTTGAGAAGTTTTGAAAAGATTTCATGAGCATTGGAGAGTCTCTTATCAGCAACAAGAACGTTCAATATGTCACCTAATGCGGGACCAGTCCATCTAAGAAAGAATAAAAACTTTGATCACTTGTGCAAATAAACCCTCTCAGGTTGGTGACTCGTAGTAAATTTATTGGGGACTTTTATTTGGTGGTAAATTTGTTGGGGACTTTAAATGGGTAGTAAACTTGATGGGGAATTCCAATGGTTAGTCAATTTGTTAAGGACTTTTAAACTTTTAATATACCTAAATTGGGGACTTTCAATTGGTGCTAAAGTTGCTGGAGACTTTCAATGGGCAGTAAAATTTTCAGGTACTTTTTCCAATGGTTAGTTATTTTGTTGAGGACTTTCAATGGGTTGAAAATTTGAAGGGGAATTTCAATGGATAGTATATTTAGGGCCACTTTTATCAAAATAGTCTACCCGGGTTCGCGAGTCAACCCTGGGTTCGCACAAAATTTGGCTTTTACCAAATTTTAATTCCCAAAAGACAAAATTTGGCTTTTACAAAGTTTTAGTTCCTAAGATCGATGCATAGAGCGTGCCAACATTTTTCAAAAAATCACAGTTGTGTCTATAATTCTAGATAAGAACAAGCGATATAAAAGTGAGGTAATATAGAATGACAAGAGATAAAAATAAATTACCTCTATAGGATTTTATTGTTGTTATTCGCGAGGATTTATAGATTAAAGATGAAGTAGGTTGACATTTTTTTTTTGTCAAAAAATTCAAACGTAGTGGGGTTAGGTTGACATTTTTTAAACGTAGTCTGGAGGAAAAAATCGGACGAAATAAGGGATATCAAAACATCAAGAAGATTAATAGATTCCCCCAAATACATTATCCAAACCTACAGGAAGAATATAAAATCCATTCTATCTTAATCCGTATACCAGCTATAATAGATTTTGCGAACATATCATTGAAAAAATAGAAGATCGATAATATTTCAAACAATAATAAAGGGAAAAGAATGAAATCCAATAAATTGTTTATATAAATATGAGATTTTAATGTAATATTTTTTAGTGAAAAATAAATTACATGAGAAATTTCAAAACTATCCTCGCGAAAAACAACAAAAAAATCCTATACAAGTAATTTAATTTTATCTTTTGTCAATTTATTTTACTTCACTTCCTAGTTCGAATCTAGAATTGAAGACATGTCTGTGATTTCTAAAAACCAAAAATACAAAAAGGTTTATTATGTTGCCAAAGTAAATTTATCAAAAACAAACTCAATCCCGAATATTTTTGGTAAAATCCAAACTCAACTCTCTCCCATCCTGAGAGAGTTCAATTCGATGATCTGAGGAGGGAGTAATATGTGTACTTACTCTATGGCTCTTCGTCTTGAACGACTTTCACTGACGTTTTCATTTAATTCTTCAACTTTAAAATAAACTGACCAGACCACATCAGCCAACTGTTTCACCAATTGTTCATTATTGACGGGTAAATTTTTATTCAAAACTTCTAAGAATCTATACAACATATCATCTTGTTGCCAAAGATCTAACATGACTATTTCAGACCAAAGTCTGGGAAGATATTCAACAGCGCCGTTCAAATCAGCTGCGTTGATAATGTCCTGGAATGGAAGGGAAAGGTAAGTAGAGTAAGTTCATATTACGAGGCTAGAAAAAAACAACCTTTATTTTCGACAAATTTATGAATTCGTTTGATTTTGTAGAAAAAAAGTCACAGTCCAGAATTTATATAAAGTGGAAAATATTTTCAATTTAATAAGAGGGAAAAAAATTGAAATTTTCGGTATGTCTTCTCAATATTCATGTAAAGAAAATGCCGGTACTTTTAGGCGAAATGGTGAGCAAGTTATATTAATCTATTGCACATATATTGATTAAATCTTTGAATAAAATGTTAATTATAAGTGTTAAATAATATTAAATTTAAAATAAATTAAAACAAAACACTTAACAAAAACACTATTTATAATTAATTCTGAAGAAAATAGTTTCGAATCATTCGATTCATCACCAGACTAATCGAATCGAATAATAGAGTATTGATCAACGCGTGCTGTGTATACACATTTTACATATTTTAATGTTACATCGCGTGACCTGGTTGAATAATACTCAGTCATCCTTCGACTCGACTAGAATGTAATGAATCGAATAATTCGAAACTAGTTTCTTTTATTTTCAAAGTTAATATATTTGAATGTCATACCTGCATAATATTTTTCTCGGGAGAGTAGACATTGGGTACCAGTCTATCGTACAACTCCATGAAAGTTTCAAATGGTTCTTGTGTCAGGGTAACTTCAAAGAAATTCCGACTGAAATTAAAAGAAAAGATAAGAGATATACAGGGTGTAGCAAATAGAAGTGGGTTCCTTGAATCTGGTCGAATTGACAATTTTTATTGAATTAAAAGAAGAGATAAGAGATATACAGGGTGTAACAAATAGAAGTGGGTTCCTTGAATCTGGTCGAATTGACAATTTTTATGAAATTAAAAGGACAGATAAGAGATATTCAGGGTGTATCAAATAGAAGTGGGTTCCTTGAATCTGGTCGAATTGACAATTTTTATGAAATTAAAAAGAAAGATAAGAGATATACAGGGCGTAGCAAATAGAAGTGGGTTCCTTGAAACTGGTGTATTTTTTCTCTCTCTGAAAAAACGATCATTTTTTAAAAAAAAATTCACCAAGAGTTTTTTTAAAAAAATATTCACCAAGAGATTTTTTGAAATTGGATAGATATTTCCGAAGTAGATGAATAATTTTGTTTTCGAATAATATTTTAACCGCTTAGTTGAAATCATACGTCACGCCACGCTCTATGAAATCAGAGTACGAGTATGTAAACAAATATATTGTTTCTCAATTTTTGATCCTAATTCCATTTATTTATTTTTATATTTTCGGTTTGGTTAATTCCCATTTCGAAACTTCCAATACTCGTAGTTATGCTTGGAATTATTTTTCAAATTAAAGCCCGTGAATGGTAAAGGAAATCTGCAAAAATAAACTCACATTGTTGGACGATGTGTTATCATTGACGTCACTCGGGTAGCCCTTGGCCAAGAAAAAAAAACACCTACCCCTTTCTCAAAATTTGATATTTCAGAATTCAAGATACGTAGGATTTTTTTGTTTTAAGAAAAGCCATTCGTCCGCAGTAAAGAAAATTTATGTAGATTTCTTACACAAAAATAAGATCATTTTTAATTTAAATTTTCGCCGTACCGAGCCGTACGACTTTTTCATTTGAATGGTTTGAATTAATTTCAAATCCCTCAAATGAAAAAGTCGTTAGACGAAAAGAAAAATTAGTCACCAAAGACATTTACATACTAAACATATTATACAAAAATAATAAATGTAAAATAATAAACCCTTTTGGGAGACTAGCAGAAGGCGGAGATAGGGGAAAAATATTAAATCACTGAGGCAGAATTGGCCTTCCCCCTCAATATTACGCCACTGGTGCTTAACATTGTTCACTTACTAGTAGGTGGATTCCCTGTAAGAATCTCCAATATAATTGTAATGGTCCGCCTGATGCAGGATTCGATCAATTCTGTACGCACAGTTTACATCGGACAAATGTCTACGAGCAATTTCCATGGCTCCAGAAAAAAATTGATTATCATTTACATCTTTGACTTCAATTTTTTCTCCACTTTGCAATCGAGCTTCAATTTCATCTAATATTGTGTACAAAATCCCCGACAGAGGACCCCCTGGAAATTTTTCAAATAGATCAAAGACATTTTAATACGTTTTTTTAACACTTACAATGTAGGTACGAAATGAGAAAGGAAAAAATCAAATGTTCACACGGAAACGAGTTAAAAAATCAAATTTTCAAACGGAAGCGATTAACGACGCTTTTACATAGCCAAAATAGTAAGAGACATCACTGAACAGGGATAGATATTCAGAAAAAAATATAGAAACCACTATATCCTATATCTAGATTTTCCAAAGCGGACATCAGCTATTATAATGCATTGGTGATCAGGGACGATTTGATGTAATGCTATTTTTGATACTTACGGTCTCTGCAGAAAATATACAAAATATTATTATAAGTGATCAGGTATGGTTTGATCATGGGCGTAGGAACGGGGGGGGCAGCTGCCCCCTAGAAATCCTCGAGAGTGTGCAGCACGGAAGAGGCAACTTAGATTTACACTAGATAAAATGATTTTTGGAAGCAAAAAAGTCATCAAGTGTTGATGGCTTTGAAGAGGTGCTTACTGTTTAACTCTGATCGACATATTCTATGTATTCTATTAATGTATTCCTCAGTTAAAGTCTCTTTCGTACTTTTTTTGTCAATTGATCTAGCTTGCTGATATCCCAGTTATTTATAAAGATCTCGTTCATTTATTGACTGAATCAATCCTCCTTCTGCTAGTTGAATTTCGCCGGTTTGGCACTTTCCT
>CM022878.1:10300644-10313233 GCA_012654025.1 Pachypsylla venusta | reverse complement strand
TAGGTAATACTACGCCCAACACGTTCTACACAGCTTATCAACCCGTTACTACTCCCCATGTTCTACATAGGTTAACAAACGTGTAGGTAATATGAAATCTTCAACCCTTTACTACTCCCCATGTTCTACATAGGTTAACAAACGTGTAGGTAATATGAAATCTATGTGTATGCTCTGATCGCGTTAAAACGGTTGTACCCCGGTGATATGATGTAAGAGTCAGATTTATTATCATATTTCGCTCATCTTCTCGAAACAAAGTTCGAATACTCAGCTAGTAACAAATAATTTAGAGTTTTTAAATTGTGGAATTAATAATATTTTATTAGGTACTGAAATAATAATTTTCAATATGAAAAAATTACCAGCAAGGAGGCTGTGCTCCAAACTGGTAGCTACGCTAGCCAATAAACACCACATTACTTCTTCCATTACACATGTGCCCCTCTCATTTGATCCACATGTCAAGGACCACACCGGACTGTAGTCACTGTAGTGCCATTTGGTAAGGTAAGGGAAATAGGCAGGAGTAAATTTTTTTACAAATTTTTATTGAATAGCAAAAACTGAATTCTGATATTAGAAGCCCAGATCGAATGGCCAAACTAAATTAATAATATTAGGTTACAAACCGATCTGGCCCTAAGAAACACAACAGTTACCATGCCAGGAAAGAATTGGTACAGGTGCAGAGAGTCGGCACTGAACAAAAGGTTGTGTCATGGTAGAATCAAGAAAGATAACGCCGAATCCAAATGCAATTGGAAAAGATGAAGTTAAAGAAAAAGACTTAAGATTGTAGCTTAACATCCTCAACGGGCGAGTCCTCCTGAGCTGATGGTGTAGGTAAAATAACATAGAAAGCAACTCTGTAATATTATTGTGTTACTGATGTAATTATACTGCAGTGATTGACATGGTTCTGGGTGCCCATGTCAATTATTAGCCTCCAAGAAAAGATGTATAATATGACAATTCGAAATTTCAGCAGTAAACTAAATTGATCTAGAGCTTTATCCGTCTCATCTGGCCACCATCCGAAACGATGATGCTACTATTGATTGATTGACTGGGCCACTATAATGTCCATTTTAAGTGAGTGAGGTCTGTAGTTCACAGAAATACAGAATATAGTTTTTCGTGAGATTGTTTTTTACTATCGTTAGCGTTCCACATATGTTTCACAATATAGCTATGATTGGTTGGTTAGAAACACAATTTGGGGTCTTTCAAGTAGGTCACAGGAATGTGTTTTTCTTCCATGAATTCAAATCAGGCCATGACGAGAATATTTTTCAGCTTCAACACGGGTAACTACAGCGGGTCTCATAAAAGCACAGGTTATTATATACAGGGTGTCTTATAGACTATGGAGACTAGGGTGGTTCATATATTACTATGGTAAAAACTGTTGAAGCAGGCCATCCCCCCCCCTAATATACTCGTAGTTCCATTTAGTAATATAAACAAATTCCCAAAATTTCAATTAGAAGTCAGTGCTCACTATGGTTGAAAAAGTTTTAAAAAACGTAATTTTTAACGTGGAGTGAAGTAAAAATAATCTCAATTTCTACTTATTGTTTACTAATATTTTTATTTTATAACTTATATTCCTAAATAATAGTATTATTAACATTTTGATTACGAATTCTATCAACTATTCAATAAATCCTCATGACTAGAGATCACACTCAATTCACAATCTCACACTCAGAGATCACACTCAATTCCGCTGTTGGGCCAATGGGGACAAAAATCTGCTAATTCTATGAATATAATGGATGTTCATACCAAATTTCATCAAAAGTGTGCAGGAATTATCGTGGTAAAAGGAGATAACNCCCCCCCCAAATAGTATATAAGGATCCGATAAGAAATATAAAAATTAAATTTTCCTATTTAATTCTGGTTTGGTTTTCACCACCGTAAATCAAAATTGAGAAGTATCAATTCGGGATGAGCTCATGCGCGGATAAAGCCCTCTTGTTTTGGGGGGCACAATCGCACAATATACCTAAAAAAAAAATTAGAGGGGGACTCGTAACCTAGAGGCCGGGGGTTCGAGTCCTGGGCAGTACTTTTTAATGCAATGATTATCGAGGTACCATACCTAATATGTAGAGCTTACCACAAGTACCTTTCATAAGAGGATAAGCGACAAGGCGCTCGATGGAACAAGACGAACAATAAATTTAAGCATAGAGGACAATTTCTGGTTTGAGATTTTACTTGTTCCTATACATTAGCTGTCATTATCCTCTAGCTCTAGAGGACAATCTCTGGTTTGGGATTTTACTTGTTCCTATAAATTAGCTGTCATTATCCTCTAGCTCTAGAGGACAATCTCTGGTTTGGAATTTTACTTGTTCCTATACATTAGCTGTCATTATCCTCCAGCTCTAGAGGACAATTTCTGGTTTGTTCCGATACATTAGCTGTCATTATCCTCTAGCTCTAAATATGCGCGGATATAGCCCCCTTGTTTGGGGGGGGGGGCACAATCGCAAAAATACCTAATTGAAATTTGGAGGGGGAGGGACTTGTAACCTAGAGACCGGGAGTTTGAGCCCTGGGCAGTACTTTTTAATGCAATGTTTATCGAGGTAAGATACCTAATTTGTTAAAAGCTGTAGAGCTTACCACAAATATCTTTCTAAAGTGCCATGGCGGATCACAGAATTTTTGACGATTTTTTATTTACGTATTTCTATTTAGTCTCAGGATTGGGAATTATTTAGGGGCCTGTGCCCCCCTCCCCCCTCAATGGGATAAAAGAGACAGCGGAACAACAGTCATTTGATTTTTTTTAAAAAAAATACGCGATTAGGTATAATGAAATTAGAGAAACACCACCCGCTTAAAAAACTGGGGGGCACGTGCCCTCCCGGGCCCTCCCCTATATCCGCGCATGGATGAGCGAGAAAACTGGAATTCGATACAAAGGTATTTTGAAGTACAAAAAGTAATATTCTTGAGTAAAATATTGAAGTTTTTAAATATTAGCCATTCTCAACCTGGGGGTCGGTTCCACCAAAAATCCAAACTTGAGAAGATTTAATGTCGCAATCTAGAAATTTTATTTGATGAATTTCGTTAACCGTAGCAAAGCGCGGGCAAACAGCTAGTGCACTATATATATGCGATATCAGATAAACGCACTGGGCACAACATCTGTTGGTCATTCAAGACGGGGATTTCAACCCTGTCGCTGAAAACTTGCAAACCAGCTACCCACATTGACCTCACCCAGTCTGGGCTGGGCCGGAAAAATAGCCAGCATCACGAGGGGACGAACCCACGTGGACACGCACATGGTAAAATATCGCTGGACGTTGCTTAACTTCAGTTATCTAACGGAAACTGGTGTATTCAACGTGCCATAGACACTGGCTGGCTATTAGGCACATTAAATGACATTATTTGTCATTTTGTGGTAATTTTTTTTTTAAATTTATTTCTTTGTTTTTTTTTAAAAAAAATTCTTTATTATTAGTGAAAAAATCCGCTGGGCCAAGGCCCCTTGAGGAGCCCGGGCCCGGCACATTTTGTCCCCTTTGTCCCCCCCCCTCTGAACGGCCCTGCCCGTAGCACGTGCTACAAGTGCTACTATTGTTAATCCGGCCCTGCGCTACAATATGGACATTAACTAAACATACTGCAAATGAATTTGTTATCAACCAAGCATGGCCGTGTATCATCAAATGCAGCAGCCTGATCTTATCTTTTTATGCAGATATCCTGATAAGTACTGATGTAATATTTTGGTAAATATGTATTTAAGGGTAACCTTTCAAAAAAAATCTATTTTTTTAAACTCGCTTTTTTATTGGCCGTTATGGGTCCATGTTGGACGGTTACACATACGCAATAGAGGCATGGCCGTAAAAACGTTTCCTAACCTCTCTAATTGGGTTAAAATTGAAAAAAAAAAAAACGTTTTTTTCGACCATTTTTGAAAGGTTGCCCTAAAATACATATTTACTAATAGGTATTTTTACCGATACCAAAAAAACTTACCAAGAACAAAGATGGATGTTAATAGCTAAATATATTCTATTATCTATTATTTTATTGCGCTGTGCGCTATTTATTTAAACTTTTTCAGAATTACAAAAAGAAACGAAATGTTTGCTTTGCTCCTGCCTCTGGCTTGCAATAATTATAAAATTTAAAATTTCGCGCCATTTATATTCGATATTATCTCATTTTATGCTAGAAAATCTATCTTTATGATAGTCTCAAAACAAAAATATTGTAATTCTGTTGGCTAAATGTTAAATTGGGATACTACATCTAGATAGGTCAAGTAAAACTTCACTTGACTAAAAAGTTGTCATATTAGGTATATTAATTGTTATTAATAAAGTTATTTTTCAAATAAAATAAAAAATCATCAGGCTAATCTAATCTTGTGAGATGGAGAAGAAAGAGTTTTTTTTTTTTTTTTTTTTAAAGAATATAATGATTTATTATTAAAGAGCGGGGTAACGCTCCACCCCTCCAAGTAAAAAACGGTAGCTACCAAGAGTTTTTTATACGCCACAGCTTACATTGCCAAATTCAAGTACTTCAAGTAAAACAACACAACTCAGGATAAAAATTATTGTTTCCTACGTATGGGCGAACTCAGAGACGAAGAATATAAAATTTCAACAAAAATCCATCAAATCATCTCGGAGATATAGGCTTCTTCGATATTGACGCACCTACAGCCAGAGCTGCTGGACCCATGTTGATGAACGATAGCTCATTTTTTTCTTCTCGTAAGTGTTAGATGTGCCTTTTGTTTTGATGTTACTTATATTGTCCCTCAGTGAGTCCTCTTCAGGCCCAAATTTCCAAAATCCCTCAAAATTGGGGGTCTTTATTTGATAAAGATAGACATGTTATATATTTTCCGAACCAATGAACCGATATGTCATTTTAATCACCAAGTCAAGCAGAGTTAGGTACATAATTAGTACCAAAAATATACAGGATGTTATTTATCTCATATATAGGGTGTTATGCCAGAAAAATAAATAGTTAACAAGTTCATATTTTTCTTTAGTTAGTATTTCCTCGCTTAATGCATAATGTAATATTATTTTAACATTCAATTATTTATACCGGGTGTAACACATTGATTAATGATAAGTAGTTGATGATAGATTGATTTTCATCAATTTTGAGTGAAAAATTTCTTTCGTGAATCTGAAAGTTCAGACCAGAAAATGCTTAGCGCTCTCAAGGAAATCATTGAGTGGAACTTGGTTCCGTCGTTAGGCACCGCCAAAGGTACCTGGGATACATTTTGAAATTTACTGATAACTTGATTTGTATTATTGAAAGAATGTGTATTTATTGTATCATTTGGGGTGTTTTAGATTTTTTTCTCTGCAAATTTTGACTAAAAAATTTATTTTACAAATCTGAAAGTACCGGCCGAAAAACGTTCAGCGCCCTCAAGGACATTACCGGTTAGACATTAGTTTCTCCACCGAAGTTGTCTAGGGTATAATTTGAAGATAGATGTAAATAATTCAGATATGATACTCATGTAAGATCTCTGCCCTTTTACCATTATATAAATACATATTTTCTTGCTGCAAAAAGTGATGAGATCCCCTCCAAAAATACCACTGCGTGCTATAAAAATTCCCCGCCAAGTCATCACCACAAAAAAGATATGAAATCTATTTTGGGTCCCGCTATCCACTCTTCCTTAGTACGAAATGCCCAATGACTTTAAATTCCGACCCTCCCCCAAACGATTTCAGAATTTTAGTCTGATTTCCTCACTCTCTTCACCAACACGCGGTCTTGGTAGGGTACCTGTGATCATTATTAAACGTAACAAATTTATAAACCGCTAAAGTAGAAGAAAGTAGTCCCTATCTTGATGTATATATTTTTTTCCTTATAACAAAAAACACACAAGCAACTCTAACGTGACAGCATTATGAGTCATTTTACCCCAATTCCCATTAGTAAGTATGTTAATGTGTTCTAGAAAAACAGAATTGTTTTTCATTTTTACTTAACCTTATTGTTTCCACTATGGTAATGAACAACTGTTCCAGAGCAATTTTTAAAGCAACTGTTAATTAACATTGTAAAGCCAAACGTTTCTTGTGTAATATTGACAAGCAGTATGATCAGTGGCGTACGTGTAGATTAGGTTTTGACACGGGTTATAAAAATAATGGAATAGGCAGCAATTTTTAGCGATCTCTATATCTGGGCAGGATTAGTGAAAACCACTAAAAAACTCCAAAAGTTGCTTAATTCGTCTTTGGCATAAAAGTAATATACATAAAAAAATTTCAAAGATCTAGAACTTACCTTTCTGAGATACCTTGTTCACAGACAAGAGACAATCAATTATACACTAGTTACAGGAAGGTATGGAGCTGAGAATATAGCGCAGAGTATGATTCTTAATACTACTATTCCATAAGAGAGCACAGAAATTGTACGCAGTGTCAATAATTGAAATTTATGCTCCCTAAATACGACCGGTTATACACAAGACACAGGTTAGCATGATACAAGCAGTGGCGGATTGAAGGAGTGGCAAAATGGACATAGCCCCCTGCCCCCCTCCCGCAGAAAGCTCACAGGCACCTCCGGTAGAAAAACTCTAGAACTCCATTGTCCAGCTTGTTTAAATGTGAAGTCAGAAATTTAACTCTCGTAAAATATTATTACCTATCACCTGTTTGCGTAATATTTATCGAAGAGTTTGTTAACATTTAGATTGAGGTATAAAAGGGGCATATTTTCTTTGGATGTGACTGAGTGTACACCATTGAATATATATTGGGAGGAAAGAATGTATGAGTTGAAAACGCTCGACACTTTTGAAATGAATTAGGGTCTTAGCTTTCGCGCAGAAAATTTGAATGTACAGTGCTGGATCCTAAAGACTTTTAGGGGAAAACATCAACCTAGCGTTAATAATAATTATTTATTATTTGGCTAGCTAAACCAAACGTTCTTCTTGATTGCAAGCGTCGAAATGAAACAATAAAAATATTTCAACTCAAAGGTCAAAATAAATGAGCGACGCACGGACAAGAGTCCAAAGATCTTTTCACGAACTCAACATTGAAATTTTTAATTAAAAATGTAAACAAAGAGGGGAGCCTGATGGCGGTAAATCGATTTTTAAGTGGCAATAAAAACATTTTAAAAGAATGAAAACACTATAAAACACCATAATTAGATATCTATATATATAAAAGAGAAATCAATGATATACCTACGGAAAAATAATATTTAAGTAAGTAGGTAATAAACGAAAAAAATAAAAATGGCTCCATCGAGGAAAAAAAATAATGTCCGCCATTCCAAAGAGATGTTAAGACCCTAATTTTACAAAAGTGTCTAACGATTTTTGTATAGAGTTGATCTCCTAAAAATATGGTCACAAAAGAAGTGATATCATATGAATGCCAAGTTCAGGTTAACTGAAAAATATTTGCGCCAAAGGTGATTCGAAAGGTAAAGACAAAAACCACTATCATCTTTTTGTCCCCGGGCACTTGGCGCACATTTTAGTAATATTCAGATGTGCGCCAAGTGCTCGGGGACAAAAAGATGATAGTGGTTTTTGTCTTTACCTTTCGAATCACCATTGAGGCAAATATTTTGAACCTGAACTTGGCATTCATATGATATCACTTCTTTTGTGACCATATTTTTAGGAGAGATATGAGCAACTTTTTGGTAGAGACATTTTCTTGGCGCCTTTTTGCACACGAAGTGTTTTTTTTTGGGGGGAATATAACTATTTTTTTTTGTCAAGTCGGCACCAAAGTATGTCTTCCAAAATCCAGGTGCGAAATTCGAAGTTGGTACTTCTCGATAAAATTGACTATTTCATGAGACAATTAAGAAGACAGGTAATTATGATGTTACAAATCCGTCGACCTAGTTTCCTTTTTAAAGCATTATAAATAGCTATTGAAAGGGTCGCAAGACTCGCAAGATGAAAATTATAGTATCTTATAGGTTTGACACCGTGGAACAGTTTGGCACGTTAGCTGCGCATTCAATAAATAATTATAGAACATCAGAATATTAGATGGAAGTGTACTTTTATGCTTTATAAATTACAATAAATGACCTGCTAGTTCCACAAACGTTATAAACGTCTATTCTCGATTTCATCAAAATTGGACAATCCAATTGAGAATTGACGCTGTTAAAAACGGACGTTTAAATAAAACTCGTGCTCAAAACTTGATTCGGTTAATGAAATCAAAACTATAACTTTTCATTTAAACTTCTTCCGAAAGAGGTCTCTTTTTTGGCTTTACGTTTAACTTCGAATTGTCATACGAGACAGGGAGGGGTTTTACCTTCTATTCGCTAGAAACTTACAACCCTACCCCACTTCGTGGTCACCCACTCAGTTTAACCTCGCTGGTTGTTGTTTAACTTCAGTGATCTAACGAGAACTGCTGTATACAAGTGCAATAGATGCCTACAACCTAGGTTTAACGTATATATGGCACGCTGGTTTTGTTCTTCTTTGCGTCGTAAAACTAGCGTTTTGCTTGATTACAGATTGCATTGTTTGTATGGACCTAGTAGCATTTAGATATCATTTTTTCATTTAAATATTATCATTTTTTCAATATGACAATATTGAAAAAAGGCATTGTCTATAATAGTTCGTCAGGTTCCTTTTGTTTTTGATATAAATCAAGAAACAATAAAAAAGGTGTACCTATCTTTTTGAGTTTATGGTAGCTATTGTTTTCTAAAATCTAAAATTGAGACAAAGTGACATTTTTCTAATTGCAACTTTATCTCGGAAAAAAATTGAATTACCTCGCAGTTCGAGCGATCTGTGCGAAAATGTATACTGCCATTTCAATAAACTAGATGCACAATCCTACGAAATTTCATGCAAATAGGTCAAACCATTAAAAAGTTATGGCTAAAAACAAATTTCTCCATGTATTTCTTATGAAGAGAAAATTTATCGAAAGATATCTCGGATTTATTTTATGTTTTTTTTTTTTTTTTTTTTTTGCATTAGGCGCTTTAACTAATAGCTAAAGCTATGTCCTTCGCGCCGATTCCTCAAAAAAGTTATTAAATTTTATCGAACAGTTGGTAGCTCATAACTGCATTTATCAAAAACATCACTTCTGACAAGGAAAAGTTCTGACAATATTATGCGTATTAGAGTAGCAAAAAACTCCTTAAAAAATTGAAAAACTCGATAAAATCGAAAACGGTTAAATATAAATAATTTTTATGACATGTTATTTTTTTTAATGGAACAAATAACATAACTACAACATTTCAGCTTTCTTGGACCAACACTGGCCGAGATATTGAAAATAGTACTCGGAAGTTTATTTCTTTTTTTTTCATCTTTGGCAGCTCATACCTCGAAAACTGTACATTTGTCGAAAACATTATTTCTAACGAGGAAAACTCCTAGCTATATGATGAATCAGTTCTGAAAATTTCACATTATTACGATAAAGCGTTAATATACTTATGCCAAAATTGTATGTAAAAATTTAAAAAGTCGAAAATCTCAAAAAGACTTAAAAGTTATAATTTTTTTTTATAGAATATAAAAAATTGATATTGCCACAGGTAATACAAAATTTCAGCTTCCTAGGACAATCAGGAGCAGAGATATAGAGGGTGCCGCTAAAGCGACACAAGGTGTCCGCGGGGATTTTTTTTAATGAAAAGCTCGAGTTAACGCCAGAAGGAACCCAAATATAAAATCCCGCTTCTTAAAGTTCAACACAGTGGCCGTGGTAAGTGCGAGGTGGAAAAAAAGAAAAGAAAAAAGAAAAGTATGAATTTTTGACAATTTTTGAGATGCTCGTAAAAGGCATGGGAATGATGGACAAAGTTAAAATATGAAAAAAAAAAAAAAAAAAAAAAAAAAAAAANAAAAAAAAAAAAAAAAAAAAAAAAAAAAAAAAAAAAAAAAAAAAAGTTTAGTTAAAAGAGGTCAGAATTGTGAAGATACCTACAAACTAGGTTTACCGTGCTATATAACACGCTGGTTTTGTTTTCCTTGGCGTTGCAAAACTAGCGTTTTGCTTGATACCTTACATTTCTTCCGGGTAATATATATTCAATGGTGTACACCTATTTTAATTCAAGGGCCAGGCCGGCCAGGGATGTAATCGCACCAGGTAGAATTAAGTTTGTATTGTTCTCTCGTTATAAATAAGATTTTTTTGTTGACCAAAATGTCAGGAATATATATTTTTGTATTTCAAATATATAGAATGCAAACAATAAGATGATCAACTTGTATATTCTTGACCTATTTTTTATGCTGGGGGAAGCGGAGTTCACTATCAATCCTCGCCTCTGAAATAGGAGGGTGTGGGTAGAATCCCTAACAGGGGCAGAATTTTTCCTAATTAATTTGGGTAATTCATATTAATTAGAAAATAGATCTCTAAAAGTTAGGTGGTTAAAAGTATATGTACATATTGGTTAATTGTTTGTTTCACAGGTGCCATTAAAATAATATATAAATTAAATGAGTCGGAGTATATAGAAGGCTATATTCTGCTCAGACCAGATTCAAGCTGGCCGGAGCATATTACTGTTATGTTATTTCAGCACGAATGCGGAAATGATCAAGAGCCTAATACAGGTATTATCATAAATAGCAGACAATAAGCCCATTTAACTGAAGTAAACAATTTTATTCATTTTTGAATTCTGATAGTTGAGGTTCCAAGCTATCCCCATCAATGTTTCCATATCTCTTACCGTTTTGGCTAAACAATTAGTGACACAAGGTATAAAACTTTCATCGTTACGATGCTGTCCGGCTTTGAACTGTCCTTCCACACGTGTCCCTGAGATGACTGGCCAATCCTGCCCTGGATCTGCAGCGTCGACTACAGAAGGACATGATAGTTCGTCACTTACTGCTGATAGATGGGGTTGTTAAGTACAACTGGCGCTAGGTGTTGCTGTCTGATCTAAGGGAGGCTAATTGGTTTGATGGTGTTGGATTGAACATATTGGCACATAGTATGAAGGTGGTTTAAGCCTCGTGATGTTGGTGTTTGTATGCTCATAATTCGATCGTTGCAGTAGTATCGTTCAGATACGATTCTCTTCCTTAAAAAATTTGTGCGGACGCATATCGCAACTCCATAGTAGTTCTCAATCCCGATTTTTTTTCCCACAAGTTGGTCCGAGTTCTCTAAGTGCGGTTCTTGCAGAGCAACGAAGTTAATATTATACCGCTTCATTTCCTAAGAAATAACAACTGTTCTTCTTTGTGTGTGTGTGTGTGTGCGCGCTAAAGGTATGTTGTGGATCCATTAGGCTTTTAATGTTCCATGCAGCAATTTTCAGTTTGTTGCTTTTGTCCTTTGTTCATTTTGAGGATCTGTTTTTGCAATTTCCGAATTTTGGTATGCCCCCCCAAAGAATCCACGAGGCAGACGGACTCCCTTGAATTCGCGTGAGATTGGCTCACCTGCGGTAATAATTCCGTGCGTTTTATACTCAACATTTTTTTTTTTAACATAATAAAACATAAGGGTTTTTTTTTGCGTGGGGTAGGGTTCAAAACTGTGCAATGAATTTATTTCCAAGTTTGCTGCTCGTCACACTGTCAATTTTTTCTATTCGACAGAACTCAGTTCGGGGCTAAGTGAGTTCGGTTTATCTTTGGAGTAGCCTTCTCCTAGCTTGTACTTAGATTTCAAGCATTGTAGTGACAGCCGTATTAAGCATGCGCAGATATAGACCTCTTGTTTGGGGGGGGGGCACAATCGTACAATATACCTAATAGAAAATTTGGACAGGGGAGGGGGAGGGACTCGTAACCTAGAGACCGGGGGTTCGATTCTTGGGAAGTACTTTTTAATGCAATGTTTATGGAGGTATCGTATCTAATTTGTTTAGGTATCGTACCAAATTTGTTAAAAGCTGTAGAGCTTACCTCAAATACCTTTCATAAGGGTGATAAGCGATTTTATAAGCGTGATGACGAAAAAAGTGCCATGACTGGTGACATAATTATTTATTCATGTATTAATATTTAATCTTAGGATTGGGAATTAATTAGGGGCCCGTGTCCCCCGTACATACTCGTATAAATAAATACAGACCAGATTATACCAGATTTTTTTAATATGTTGAAGGAAAGTCGTGCGATTTTCACATCATTTTTTCCGTTGCTCTTTATTTCAGGGCCAAGAAAGCTGACACAAATGGTGCCAGTTAGAGAAAACATTATGGAGCCAGAAGAAGAAATCATTTCTTTAAGAAGTAAACGTGTATGTCCCATTAGACTTCCCCCAAATAATAATATTTCATTTCCAAGTATGATAATGTGGGTAAACGTGTATGTCCCATTAGACTTCCCCCAAATAATAACCCCCAAAAATACCACTGCGTGCTATAAAAATTCCCCGCCAAGTCATCACCCCAAAAAAGATATGAAATCTATTTTGGGCCCCGCTATCCATTCTTCCGTTTTTCGAAATACCTACTGACTTTAAATTCCGACCCCACCCCAAACGATTTCAGAATTTTAGTCTGATTTCCTCACTCTCTTCACCAACACGCAGTCTTGGTGGGGTACCTC
>CM022878.1:10273523-10299788 GCA_012654025.1 Pachypsylla venusta | reverse complement strand
GAGAAAAAAAAGTGTACTTTTCAGAAGCCTATATCTCCGATTTGACTTAACCGATTTTGTTGAAACTTCATATACTTCGTCTCTGAGTTCGCCTCATACGTAGGAAATTATCCTGAGGTGTGTAGTTTTTCCTCTGGAAGTAGCTGAAATCGGCAATGTAAGCTGTGGCGTATAATATACTCTTGGTAGCTACCGCATTTTTTTGACTTGGCGGGGCGGAGCGCTACCGCGCTCCTTAATATTTCATTTCCAGGTATGATAATGTGGGTAAACGTGTATGTCCCATTAGACTTCCCCCAAATAATAATATTTCATTTCCAGGTATGATAATGTGGGTAAACGTGTATGTCCCAAGAGACTTCCCCAAAATAATAATATTTCATTTCCAGGTATGATAATGTAGGTAAACGTGTATGTCCCATTAGACTTCCCAAAAACAATAGTATTTCATTTCCAGGTATGATAATGTGGGTAAACGTGTATGTCCCATTAGACTTCCCCCAAATAATAATATTTCATTTCCAGGTATGATAATGTGGGTAAACGTGTATGTCCCATTAAGTACATTTTAATTCAATTCCTTACCAAAAATGAATGATTTTGACGCCGAGAGCATGAAAATTGAAAATTGCTTCATAGTGGCAAATCAGTGCTACGACTTTTAAATACAAACTAAAGATCAAATTTGAAAAAAATAGAGGTGCTAGTGGTGCTCTGAGAGCATAAATGCTTTCCATCTTTATATTAGTATCATTTTTCATCCGAATAACCGTGTTGTGTGGAGGAGGTGCTAGGGAGGGGATTTCCGAAAACCTCCTCCTGCTGCCCTATCACCCCCACCGTTTAAGCAGAGCTTCTGCTTAAACGATAAAATTTCTTAACAATTAAATTTCCCAATATAAAATTAATAATTTTGAGGTCAGACGTCATAAAATTACCAAATAGTCATATAGCGGCCAATCGACGGCTACGACCACTTTCCGATTTTTCTGTCTACCTATTCGTAGGAAGGAGCATATTTTGAAGGCGGGTATGTTCTGAACGTAAAATTTGATTTCCCACAAGTTTTATACAATATCATTTTTTATTTGGAATAACCGATTTTGAGTTACAGGCGTTTAAATTGGAGTATAATACAATTGTCTGAAAAAGTGTAAAAAATAGCCTATTTTCGACTTCCCATTCTGACCAATCCGCTGAACCGAATTTAACGTTTAAATATGTTATTCGACGTCAAATTTAATTCTCATTAAGTTTAAATTAGCATCGTTCGAATGTTATACGCCAAAAACTAAATTTAGCGGCAAAAGCGGCCTGTGGCCGCTAAAAAATTTAGCTCACTTTAGAAACCGTTGCAAACTTAGATTACTATTATTCAGGATGCCCAACGTGAAATAAAATCATTTCTTCATTTATTGTAGGCGAAAATCTAATTTGGCTGGGCTATATAGTGAACGAAAACTAAGTGAACTAAATAAGTATAGTGAACGAAAAATAAATGAACTAAAGTATAGTGAACGAAAACTAAATAAGTATAGTGAACGAAAACTAATTGTTCTAGTTGAAAAAAAAAATATTCAAAACTAAATGTTCAGACTAGTAAACATGGACTGAATTATCTAGTTGGTCAACGAGCTTTAGTGAACGAAATTTTAATAATTTAAATAAGTCTAGTGAATAGTTAACGAGAACTAAATAAACTAATTACTAAATGAACGTATTTTGTTTCAGGTTGGAACGTAAGATCACCCCCAATAGCTTACGATTCGTATCGTTACAATGAACATATGTTCACCAATGTTTTTCATTGGGGAGAAAGAAGCGGTTTTGAACAGGCACTAATTTATGTAGCAAAACCCTTTTGCAACTATGAAGCAACCGTTGCTAAATATGACCTAAAGTCACCCTATCGCACCATATACAAACGGAATAGAGATGGCATTGCCACATCCGGTATATACGTATCGCTCACCAATGGAAGAAATGAAATTTTAGCAATCAATACAGAGGATAACCGCACATATGTAAATGCAATACATTTTAATGATAACTATGTAAGTAAATTTACAGAGATCCACTAAAAACGAAAATTCCGGGACAAAATCATGGACTCAGGTGTTTTTAAAGCAGCACTTTGCCCGCTCGAACCCACATCTTTCATATTTATAGTTGGTTGGGTTACTCGGACGTTGCCCGGTTTGGATACACAAATTTTATCAGATTGCCATTCGACAATCTGAAAGAATACCTTAACTTTCGACAGTAGGAAATAAACAGATTATGAACGGAACTGGTAAAAACTGTACCAAGAGGATCTACTTTTTGTTGAATGAAATGAAAATGGAGACATTAGCTGTGAATCTGAATACACCGACTGAAATTAATCAAAATATAACATTGATAAGCCAATACGTCTGATGTCTTGGATCTTAGATGATCAGACTATTATCCACAACTAGTGGCAAAATAGCGTCACAACACTTAACTAGTGGCAAAATAGCGTCACAACACTTAACTAGTGGCAAAAGAGCGTCACAACTTTTAACTCGTGGCAAAATAGCGTCACAGCTCTTAACTAGTGGCAAAATAGAGTCACAACTCGTAACAACACAATTGAATATGTTATTAATTGTGTATATTATTATCTATGTTAATTGATTGTTAGGGATCCCATTCCTTAATCTACTCGTACTCCTCTCCTCATCAGTAAGAGTCCTCATCTGTAAATATTTCATTACAAGCATCAATCCTCTCCGTATTCTCTCCGTTCTGTTTTCAACATCCCGATCCCGAACCACCCCTACTGTAGAGTCCGCTTTGAAATATCATTATCCACCCAAGATATCTTAATATTAAACCTCAAGACACTCCCCTCTCCCCTTAAACCGCTTTTGATGAAATTCATCTACTGGGAAGGACCAAACAAAGTGAGATCTAATTTTCACACCATGATTTTTCTTTAGACGTTCGTTTCTCTTTTCGTTCTGCGGTAACTCTCGAGCACTATTGTCTACTTTTGATGAAACAGCTTGATTAATTAACGTGCTAGCCAACGATCATACCACGTTGAATACACCTGTTCCCGTCAGATCACTGAAGTTAAGCAACGTCGGGCGTGGTCAGTACTTGGATGGGTGACCGCTTGGGAACACCACGTATCGTTGGCTCCGTTTTCCGGCCCAAATAAGGCTGGGTGAGGTCAACTTATACTGTCTTCCCCAGTCTCTCAAAGAAAATCCGTCTGTCTGTGACCAAGATTTGCAAGTTTCCAGCGAATGGAGGGTAAAACCCTCGTCTTGAATGACCAATAGAAGTTAAAGAGACGTTAAGCCAAATTAAAAAAAAAAAATTAACGTGCTATAATAAAAAGAAGTAACACGATTTTTTTTTTGACGATTGTTTATTGACCTCATGATGGTAATGTGAAATTTACAACAGTTCACAAAACTACTAGTAATATTGTTCTAGAACCAAGGTTGGCATGTTTAAAATAAACTGTTTTAAACAAGTGTTTAAAACACTGTTTTTAACATAGTGGTTGTTTTAAACATGTTTTTTTAGCTGTTTTAAACACTATGGTTTTTTTTCTATCTCGAATGGTACCTCCTCTTACGAGCAACCCGGATGACGTTATGCGCAGAAGAGGATAAGTTTTGGTTTTGCGTGTGGTCTACCTTATCCCTCCTTTATACCATGACTTGCACTATAAAATTATTTTCTAACGGGGAGGACAATTTGTTTAGAAAAAATACTTTGTAACGGTCATTTGGTGGCTGCTAAATGTCTAAGGGTTGAAATTTGATATCAATGACGTCATCACCTGATGTTTCACTCAACGGCGTTGAGTTTGGTGGAAAAAAACTCCCCCATTGATATCGATAGTTACTTATTTAATTTATTTGAGTTGTTTTTATTTGCCAAACTCAACGGCGTTGAATAAAGTGGTGTATCTCTTTCTCTCTCACTCTCACTGTAATTGGTACCTTTTTGCTTTCTCCTTGTATATGACGACATCATCTGATTTCATTTCACTACTCAACGCGTTGAATTAGAAAAACTCCCCCAATATCGATTCTCCATAATTTTGTACAAAAAAACTTGCATATTGCAGAAGTGAAATTGTATTTTAGAGAGTAATTTTTATGTTAAAACACAGTTTTAACATAAAAATGGTCATTCTGTGGTTTAAAACAGTGTTTTTTTTTAAAACAAAAAACAAGAACGTTACAAGAACGTTTTTTATGCCAACCCTGTCTAGAACTACTAGTAATATTGTTTTTGTTCACAAAATTACTAGAGTAATATTGTTCACAAAACTAATAGTTTTTTTTTTTTTTTTTTTTTTTTTTTTTTTTTTTTTAATTTGGCTTAACGTCTCTTTAACATCTATTGGTCATTCAAGACGGGGGTTTCACCATCAATTCGCTGGATACTTGCAAACCAGCTACCCACATTGACCTCACCCAGCCTGGGTTGGGCGAAAAAAATAGCCAGCATCCGAGGGCGCGAACCCACGTGGACACGGCACAACCTTGCTGGACGTTGCTTAACTTCAGTGATCTACCGGGACCTGGTTTATTCAACGGACCATAGACGCTGGCTAACTACTAAAAACAATACTAAAGTAATATTGTTTTTGTTTTCAGAAAAAAAGAAATATTATCAAGTTCATAGGACGGACACTGAACATGACATTACTTCCCAAATTGCAGAGGTTGGCTGAAATCGTTGGAAATGTGAATTTCGTCAATTTCATCAGACAACATGAAGATAATGGGATTAACCCAGAAGTCCCTATTTATAGTAGTGAAGACAATGAATGATCAAAATAGGGGTGTAGAATGCGTTGGCTGGAAACGAAGTAATTTTTTCAGAAGTTTGTTTGGTGTGGTCAGGAAATAAACATACTAAAATTCCCGGTCCCCGGACCTGGGGGGTCAGCGAAATGCAGGGGGGGGGCGTGGCGAAGCTCACTTTTTTTAAATTTTCACCTATATCTCGAAAATGATTACTTGTAGAGTACAAAGTATTTTTATATTAATGGGTGAAACCCCAACTGACCGAGACATCTTACTCGAGAAATCTTGTCGTGGCAGAACTGTAGCAGCTTGGAATGAAAGATAAAATCCGACACAACATCGTGAGCATTTCGAAAGAGCAAAGTAGGGTATCTAAAATTCTGTAGGAAGTCACCAGAAATACAGAAAAGAGAAGTACTTTTTAGACCCTCATCATCCCAAGCTGAGGTCGAGTAAGCAGTGGGGAGGGGGGGATGGAAAGTGACTGCTAACAAGCAACTAGCTCCAGTGCACAGTGCAGATGCTCAAGAACACGACTAAATTTTAAAAATAATTTTATTTTAAGAACCGACTTTTTCCGTCAAATTCCATCATATGAATCACTTTTCGGATCCTCCGAACCAAGAGATCCAAAAATTGAAATATTTTAAAAATTATTAAGTAGGTATTTAAACTTATTATTTCATGATATGCATTGTGCTTTTGTACGCAATAGTTATGTTCGAAAAATACTATTAAAAATTTTGCCATAAGGCCCAGAAGATCCCATAGAGCCCAAAAACTAATCACCAACTTCTTTCACAAACATAATGAGAAATATCCAAACAAAAATCGGACCATGTATTCAATCATTATTGTGGCACAAAAGAACGAGCTCAGTGCAAAATCGTGGAGTTAAATAAAGACCTCACTCGTCTTGTCTGCTCATTTAATTGCATATCATAAATGTAAAAGTGTGTTTGCTGGTTTTAGGACACTCAAAAATTAAAAGTCACAAAAAATTGGGTGATTTTTTAGTGCACATTGTGGAGTTAAATAAAGACCTTACTTACCCTGTCTGGCCATTCAATTGCATATTAAACTATCATAAACCTTATTCTCAACATTTGAGAGTTATGTACATAGTAACAGGTTAAATAAAAGGTGACAGCTGTGGAAAACTGAAACGAACAGTTTTTTTTGGCAAAATCTATATTATTGCCAAATGCCATAAAAGGGGGTGTATTTTTTGAAGGGCTAATAATAAAATGTAAAAAAGAATATTTTTAAAAGCAAATTTCATCCTCTATAACTTCTTTTCCCGGGTTATTGCTATGAAACGAAGCACTGGTGTGCTATAGATCAAAATTACGAAAAATGGGGTAAATTTTCATATTCCCAAAACTATGTGGTGGGGGGTGGAAAGATATCTCGAAAACTAGGAAGGATGGAAAAAAATTAATAGAAGCAAATTCGTAGGACATTTAGATGGCTCTAATTTTACCGAGAATACTTTCTACCCTACAAGTAACCGTTTTCGAGATATAAGGAAAAACTTAAAAAAGTGACCTTCGCCACGCCTCCCTGCATTCCGCTCACCCCCCAGGTTCGAGGACTTTAAGTATGTTTATCTCCTGACCACAACAAACAAACTTCTGAAAAAAATCCTTAGTTTCCAGCCAACGCACCCTTACAAACCATTCGTTGACTGGACTATTTCGGTGGAATTATCTATAGTTTGAGCTCATATATTTTTTAAAATAAAAATAAGTTATAATAGTTTTGTTGAATAATTACCCCCCCCCAACAAAAAACTTAGAGTGCAAAAAAAGCGCCAAGAAAGTAATTTATTACTCACTTGAACCAATTGTGATATTTTTACTTTATCTTCCTATATAAGATAAAGTATTGTAATCGTGCAGACATTTTTTGAAGTTTGGAAATATTTGGAGCCATGGGGTCCAAAAACCGATATTTTCGACGTTTCACTACGTACGGAATCGTGTGCAGAGCTCTGGGAGCCAAACCGCTGGTCCGATTTTGATGAAATTTAGCACAGGTCATCTTTGGGCAAAAAGTCCGACCCATATTTTTCTTTTTTCCGATAGCGCCCCCACGGACGCCCTGAGGGCCCCGAACAGATTTTTCGGGACCGAATCTCTAAAATCTCTGCTACAAAACCAATTTTGATGGAATTTAAAATCAGTAATTATGGAATCATTTTATCCAAAATAAATGGTCTCATGCGGGCGTATCTCTGTCAGGGGCACCGCTAGGAACCAAACAATGTTCTTAAAAAGGAAATCCCTTTTGAAAGAAACAGTTCAGTAATTTCACATTTTTTTTAAAAAAAAATAATGCCCAGAGCCGACAGGGATCATTTAAAGTATTGGAAATTAGTTAATCACTGGTATCTGGAAATTAGTTAATCACAAAGTCCTTCTGGGATTATTCGACTCATTATAATTACTGTTTACCAGCTTTAAACCAGAGTACCCCTCCCCCAAGGTCCCAGGACGAAGCATTTCTCATCTGGGCCAAATATCTAAAATTTAAACCACATAACAAATTTTGATGAAATCTGGTAATTATAACAAATTTTACCTAAAGACTTTAGTCCATGGAGGCGTAACTTCGCCAGGGACCCAGCAAGGTCCCAAAAACCAAAAACGAATAAATGTAAAAATCCTCTAATTTCAATCAAATTTGATATGCACATTGCACAGTTACCAGAGTACTTTATTTAATATTTTTTGATATTTTGAAGAAATTTCGGATTTCAAATGTAAAAATTTAAAAGTCGTGCCATTTTGATTAAATTTGGTATGCACAGTCACCCATGTATTTCATTAAGGTACGTCTCGACAATGTCGTTCGACAAAGGCGACATTTGTTCCGTCCACACATACCACTGCTGTGTGGATGTATTTTGTCAATGTCACTCAGTCGACTAGTAGAGTAGTACTGTGCTGTTCTTCAGTAAAGTTCATTTTCATGCTAATAAAATCTCAATAATATTAATATTGTTTTTCCAGATTAGAAAAGAAATAAGAAAAGGCAAATTGACTTAGGTTATTATTCGGATGTCTCACTTCTCCGGTTTACGGTTTCAAGTTTACGGTTGTTTAAGTTGTTCATATTTAGGGCTAAATATGAACATTTAAGTTTTACGTTAAAAAAGTATTACTTTTATTTTTTAAATAAACGCACTCCTATTGTATCATTATTCCACAAAAAACTAAGTGTTTAAAGCATTTTTTTTTTGGCACGTTCTACACGTCCACACTTCAAGTTTATTCATTCGACTCGACATCTTATCATAAAAAAATCCACTTCATTCGGGTTGCATTCTACTCGACAAATGTCGATCGACATGTCCACACTATGTCGATCGACATAGTGTGTACGCCCCTTTAGACATTTTTTAGAATTTTGTAGGAATTTTGGTTTTGGGGCCAAAATTTTAAAAACAGAAAATCTGTCTGATTTTATTTATAAGTATTATTATATTTGACATTTTTTGGTATTCAAAATGGGGGGAAAAAAAAAATTGCTTAATTTTGATAAAATTAAGCAATTATTATATTTTACCATTCAAATATTATATTTTACCATTTTTGGTATCGTGTAGAATATTTGATTATGGGGCCCCGCAGGGGGTCAAAAATTAAAAAAAAGAGTCTAATTTTGATAAACTTTGGTATGCACAGTCGCCCACGAAAAGAAAGGCCGCCACAATTAATAATAATGCACAGATTGCACAGTCACCCAAGTATTATATTTGACAATTTTTGGTATTTTGTAGAAATTTTGGTTTAGGGGCCCTATCTACATTTCAATGTCGTTAAAAATTGTAAATTTATTTAATATGTCTGTAATTTAAATAATAAAAAAATCAATGCAAAGTTTAGGTGTAGGTCTCATTTGGTGTTTATATAAGTTGTTTCATAAACAATTATTATAAATCGCGCCAATTATTTTTTATTATTTTGTTGGCAGCATATCTTTTACTGTTGTTTGTTGTTACAGTTATTATGGATCGCCTGAGTGTTGACCAACGAATTTTAGTTTTTAAGGCACATTACCAGAATGGAGAAAGTGTCTCTGCGCTGCTGTGACATGTTGGTTTCAGTTTTTAGGATAACTGAATCTATGAATGTAAGCGCATATCACTTCACAAACTGCTATGCAGACTATGCGCCACTATGTTCAGCTCCTGTGCTTCGCGGCGGACAGATTTTTGAGGACTCTGTCAAACACGATCTCTGATTTAAATGTGAGCGACTGCTTTGCGGACGGTTTCTGATAACCCACTGAGCCAATTGATCAAAATTTTTGGATTATTTTGTGTATCGCACTCACATTTGAGGCTTGATTGCGAACCACTGTTGTCCCAAATTTCCGCACAGTTGCTGTCACACTTTCTCAATTCTGGTGTTGTCTTTTTTAATAAAAATATTTCAATTTTTAAACATCTTTATTAAAAAGCTCTTTTTTTTAGCGAAAACAAAACATCTTTATATTTTATGAAAAACAAAATGGCGGCTTGTATTAACGAGTTGAAATTAACTTTCTACATAACGGTAAGTGATAAAGAGTTTCGGTTTACACTCATTGTTTTTTTTTAAAAAAAATAACCTTTCGAGTGAAGTAAGATTCGATACTTATGGTAAAAAAAAAAAAAAATCNAAAAAAAAAAAAAAAAAAAAAAAAAAAAAAAAAAATCGGGATCCGTCACCTAAAAACCCGCAAAATTGGCCCTGATTATTTCATGTACATTAAGTTAAAATTTTCTTGTCATTGTGAATTTCAAGTTTTCGTCTCTAAAATAATAGAATTTAGAGATGGTATTTAGGATGTTTGCAGTCATTATGAAATATAAATTTCTATAAAAAAAAAAAAAAAAAAAAAAAAATGTCGACTGCAGAAAATATTGTCGAGTCACGAGCGCTTTCGTCTGTTATCAAGTATGCCGTAACAGACGAAAGCGTTCGTGAAATTTATATTTCTAAAATAATAATCAAAAAGGTCGAGTCAATTTTTAACATAAAAAAATAGATTAAAAATTATGGTCGTAATGAGAATTTCAAGTGTCTAGATTGGGCTGTTCAATGGGCGACTCTATTTAATATGGGGAGTCAACATTATTAAAAAAATAAACCCATGTTCTTATTTGTTTTAAAGATTTTATATTTATAATTCACTCAAATTAGCACAAACACTAATTATTTATAATAAAAAAAAAAACTTAAAAAGAACCAATGCTAAGGAAAATTACTGTTCCTCCTTCATTATAAAACAGCTTTAACAGCTGATTTTTAATAAACAAATCGTTCTTCGAAATCTAATTAATAAACAATCGAAATTATTATAATTCTACCATGCATACTCCCGATACGAAAAGAAAATTGTAACCCAATAAAATTGTTGTCACATCAAAGACCGCGTTTCTAATGGCGCAGTAATTTATACATTTTATTTAACGGATAGAAAATCTTGATACGAATTAGGGGAAATCATTATTCGATATAAAATTGCATGTTTTTTTATTTAAAAAAAAGCTGGTGTGAACATCACACGACTTTCATTATTTATGAAAAAATGAGAAAGTATTGTAATGGGATGAAATTTTCCATGTCGAGTTTTCAAGGCCAAAACGTGTTCGTGACGAGTCCCATACATACAATTGACATACTAGTAGAATTTCAAGTATGTTTCCCTTTCGGGCAGGATTTGTGAAAACCGCCAACAACAGATCAGACTTCAATTGATATGATTAGGCACCAAATTTTAATCTCTAGCTCTTACTGTTTTCATTTTATGCTGGATTCGTGAAAAGCGCCAATGGTATATTCGATTTCAACCAAAAACTGACATACATATCAAATTTCAAGTCTATATTTTGCTCACAGACAAGCGCGCGCTTGCACACACACACACACACACACACACACACGGACCAATGGCTGAAACTTGAGATTTGGGCTCTGGGGACCTCATGTTTTTATAGGATAAGAAAAATTAAATATATAAAGCTATTTTGACAAAATGAAAGAGAAATCTTCTTAGCAGCTTCAATATAAATGAGTCAAATGGCTCCAAAATACTTTTGATGAGTAAATAGAGTTCACTCATCACAACGTGTTTATCAAAGTTTGTCATGTAGGTACCAGAGAAATAAATGAAAAGGTGTAAGCAAATTTATAATATAATATGAAAAGCGAGTATCATCTCATTTACTTTTCTCGGGAAAATGGAAACCTTCAAAAGTTATGAGCAATCGGTAAGTACTTCTGGGACATACTGTAATTACTACATATTATAAGGATTATAAGGGATAGAGATCAGAGTAGGCTTTGATAAAAAAAAAAAAAAAAACGAATATGTTCAAAATTTTAGTTGGGTAGCATGTTATCAGTTGCATAGGGCGTACACACTAACGCGAAGCTTGTCAGCTAACAATGTAGTTGTGTATGCCCCATGTCCTCTTGGATATTATGAGTAGTAAAGTAAAGGAAACCATTATTGTAAATAAATATATATATGCAACCTGAAAATTTAACAAAACTAACATTGTATGAGTTATTCAACACAATAAGGTCAAACTTTAAATACGTTGCCCCAAATTACTCATCCATATCATGGCAGTTAACGTCTACCCCAGGGTTCAACTGATTTTTGTACATTTAACACTTCAGATACAGCTTTGCTTACAACAGCTTGAATGACATCAGGATGTACTGACGACGATCCATTTGAATTGTTACCAGACCAATCATGATAATCGCGATCAGAGCGACGCTTCTTGAACGAATCTTGCTGATATAAACCAGATCTGTTATTTGAGCCTCTATCAAATCTTCTGTCAAAATTATTACGATTATTGTCTTGATTATTATTACGTCGCTTGGGCGTAGCTTCTGTCACTTGAACATTTGTATCCTTGATGACAAAACTTTTACCAATCAAAGATTTAGCCACAGAGTCTGTATCAAATGTAACGAATGCAAATTCGCGGAAAGGTTTGGGTATCAATACTTCAGTCACAACCCCATACTGTGTAAAATATTCTTTCAAATCAATTTCAGTAATGTCTTGGGTGAGCGAGCCAACAAACACTTTATGCGACACTGCGTCCTCAAATCCAATCTGCACATTTCAATTTTTGCACAGAGAAAGCACAACGCACAGTCGTCAGTAATCAAATATAAATAGTCAAATCACACAGCAAGAACAATATTCATGAAATAAAACAGAAACAGAAAATTTTGATTAATAAAAACTTACCACTTTTGTAGACTCCAAACATAACAAGAAGACCCATCAGGAGAAAGTAACAAAAATTTCAAACACAAAAGGCTTTTGACATTAGGAAAGGATTTCAGCATACTACATGGTAAAGGAGGTTATCATCAGTTCGAAACCCGACCGCATCAGTAAAGTAAAGGCTGTAGCAATTCAGTAAAAAAAAAACGATATTATAGCACGAATCGCTCATTTTTGCAGCATGTAACGCATCGAGTTTACACTCGAAAACGGTGCCTGAAGCAGTCATAGACAATTTTTTGTTTTATTAAGAGCTCTTAGTAACAGGCAACAAAACAAGGGTGGGTTTTCTTCATCTTTCCCATTTTTTTTTTTCAATTAATGTAAAATTATTATTGTATTTTATTTTAACTTTGCTTAAAACCTCAGAAGTGGTATTCTAAAGAATAAAAATAAAATAAATGCAGTCACAAAAAGACCTCCTATAAATCGTGCTGATCTATGCTTTAGTTTCCCCACCATGGCGGAAAACAATTGCTCATAGAACATTTTTGTCCTATTCAGAAATCACCACTAAAAATATTTTACACCCGCTTTAAAATACCCCATATACTGCTGACAACACTCATATGTCGCAGCACGATATTCAGATTAAGGAACGACGAAATTAAAAAGCAATATTTATACAGGGTTTGCCCTTTCTAGGATTTTACATGTAAATTTCGACTTATTACTCGCATATCCTCCCAGTATGTCACAAAATAGAAATGATTTTTGGAGTAATTTTTAACCAGGATTCCAATGAAACCATTATCACAAAAATCGGACCTACAGTTCTGGACTTAGAACCGATCTAGTGGACTAAGGTTCCTTCACAGAATAATGGTTAATACTTTTTTGATAATTTGGGAAAAATGTATGCAGAAACCTATTTTTTTTAAATTGTAATTTCCTCAATTATCAGAAACTGTGTTGACTGTGACTAATGCAAAGTACGTGGGTTCGAGTCATCAAAGTGCATGAAGTTTTTTCGTGAATATTATATCTCCTGTTTCAGTTTGATGAAATCTTGTTTAATTAAAGTAAATCGAAACAGTCTTGCTTTCTTGTCCAGTAAGGACACTTGTCTCTTGATGTCGAGATCGGAAGTTCGATTTCCGCACGCGGTGAATTTTCCTCAAAAGGTGGATTCAGATCAACTGTTTTTTTTCTATATCCTCTTCTCTCTTCGTTTTCTGGATGCCAATAATTACAATTTTACAGTTTCCTCTATCAAATTGTAACCCCCACCCCCCTAACTCCGCTAATGGCAAGTGATTAATGGCTCGGCGCTTTGAAGTCTGCTGACTGTTGATGACACGGGAAATTGAAAATAATTGTTCACTAGCGTACTACCGCCATGTGCGTTTAAATTATGAAGATACTGTAGCACTCGCTCAGCAAAGATAGGTAAAAATTAGCTTCTAATCTATGACCTTGACACTGAAATCACACATCGGTTATAATATTTACTAATTTTGATAAGTTAGAGCTTGTGAAATTGCAGGCAACCGTGCGAAGTAATATACCCATTATATTTGCAATATCAGGGATCTACAACTTCACGTGTCATCAGCAGTTGGGAGTCTTCAAAGCGCAGAGCCCTTGATCACTTAGGTATGTCATTAGCGGAGTGAGGGAGGGCTAACATTTGATAGAGGGAGCTAAGCATTGTAATTATTGGCATCCAGAGACTTAAGGGGGAAGAAGATATAGTATAAAAAAGCAGGGGGGGGGGTGAACATCACACGACTTTCCTTACCTATTAAAAAAAATCGAGACGTTTTACAATGTACGTTATATTACGTATCGACTCCATTTATATACAAAGTCCGGTTCACATAAAATAAGAACAAAATATATATATTATACAGACTTTTTAATATCACAACAAGTTACTTGTTCATCCGACTAGTTTCGGAGCTCCCTGCTCCATTTTCAAGGTAAAAGTACGTTATAATTTTTTTGATATTATGTCAATTTTATGTACCTTTTTTACATACATAAAATTGACATAATAAAAAAAATCGATTCTCTAGCTCTTTCCGTTTTCTTTCATTGCCACACTCGTGAAAACCGCTAGAAGCAGAGAGCTGTTAAGAGTAGATTCGATTTCAACCAAAAGTGTTATTTTGCATTCCATGCATAAAATGGTTTTTAAATAGATACCAAATTTTAAGCTCTAGCACTTACCGTTCTTGAGATATCTTTTTTAAAGACAGACAGACAGACACACACACACACGTACCAATGACTGAAACTCGCGATTTGGGCTCTGGAGACCCCAAAACGTGTTTTTGCATTGAAAAATCGACATCGAAAATGTCAGCCCATTACAATCCTTCCCTTTGAATTGGATAATTGGATACGAAAAAAAAAAAAAAAAAAAAAAAAAAAAAAAAAAAAAAAAAAAAAAACACTCGTACTGAGAATTAATTCTATCCTTTGAGGAAATCCACCTTTTGAGGAAATCTAATTTCCGAGCTCGACTTCAAAGTGTCCTTACTTGACTAGCAAGCAATACTGTTTCGATTCACTTAATAAAACAAGATTTCATCAAACGAAAAGCATACGAGTAATATCCATAAGAGAAATTCATGCATTTTGATGACTCGAACCCACGTACTTTGTATTACTAGGTATGTACGTCACTGTTATTTTAGGCAACATAGTTTCTGATAATTCAGCAAATTACCTACAATTTCAAAAAAATAGGTTTCTGCATACATTTTTTCCAAAAATTATCAAAAGTATTAACCATTATTCTATTAAGAAACCTTAGTCCACCAGATCGGTTCGAAGTCCAGAACCGTAAGTCCGATTTTCGTGACAATGGTTTCAATGGAATCCCGGTTAAAAATTACACCAAAAATCACTATCATTTCTATTTTGTGACATACTGGGAGGAAGGATATGGCAGCTATAAGTCGAAATTTACATGTAAAATCCTATTGAACAACTAGAAAGTGCAAACCCTGCATTTTGATCTGATTACTTTTTGTACAAGTTTGAATTCTAAGAATATTTTTTAGTAACACTAAAAAAAATCAAAAGTTTCTACACGAATACAATACTTAATCTTCTATATGCCATAGCATAGAAAAGAAAGTATAGAAAAAAGAATCAAATTTGTCAGAAAGGGCCTAATTAGGATTCTTAGTTTTTACTTAGAGTGGAAATACTTATAATTTGTTTACGCTAATGTCTCTGTTTAAGATAGCGATTGGGTGTCACTACCTTGGTGAATCTTTGGATCGAGTTTTACTACGTTTGAGAGAACAGGCCAAGATTCTATCTAACAAGGGTTAAACCCGTTTTTACTTGTATTTTCCCATATCGCACATAAACTGTCACAACCTGCATATACAGGGTGCGGCAATTAGTATTTCCACATTTGAAAGAGCTGGTAAATAAGAACGAAATTTGAAAAATTATTTTGTATTCTGCAAGCTTGTGTATTCTAGTTTTTTTTTCCATCTATGTTTTATGAATAATGTCGTCCAAATGACGGCCTTGGCGAGTGATGCCCTTTTGGAGTCTTTCACGGAAGTGTTTCATGACTCTCGTCAGTATATCCGCATCAATTTGGATGATTTCTTCCAGAATTGCCTCTTTTAACTCTTCAAGGGTCCCAGAGCGATGTTTGAAGACCTCAGTCTTGAGGTAACCCCACAGGGACTCAAATCCGGCGACCGAAGAACATGTCCTGCGGAATCTCACGAGAAAGATTGGCTGCATGGGTAGCCCCATACTGCCTAAAGCTGATGATGTGGTCCTAAAGTTGTGAACTCAATTCAAAATTGTTTTTCGATCGGAAACTGGATCCGTGGAGTGCAAACCATACCTTGAGCGGAACGCCCTCTGAGTGGCTATAATGGTTCACTTTCTAAAAAAACAACTTGACAACGAACGCACGATGCACCCTCGAACAAACCATTGCGACAACTAAAAACTAGATGTCATATCGTGTTGAATATCACAAACCCCTCGCTCCTCCCACTATCACTCCCCCTCCCACGATTTTTTGAAAAGTGGGAAAACTAATTGCCGCACCCTTTATTTCTCCGCAAAAGCATTAATAGATGAAACACAGAACTCACTTTATACATCTAAAATAAATTCTAAACATAGTAAATGAATTATAATTATACCCAAATTATACAGAGGACAGTTTTCGATTAAAAATAACACAAAAAACAAAATCCAATGCGAGGTACAATAACCAAAGTTGTGTTCATTCCATTACATTGGTAAACAGAACATTTTCCACTCACACAATTGTGACAACATATTTCAAAAAATGTATGTAAAGTTTTGCATATTCAGTATCTGCAAGCCCATCATGTACTGAACTTCCAACAGTCAACAACAGTAAAAGGAAACTTATGTCTTTCTCTTCCATTATAGAAGGTGAAGTAAAATAATAGTGCAAAATATCGACTTTTTAAGTGAAAGTTTGATCACCATCAACTGAGAGAGTTTTGAGGTCAATTCCACTTATTTTGAAAAAAAAAAAAAAAAAAAAAAAANAAAAAAAAAAAAAAAAAAAAAAAAAAAAAAAAAAAAAAAAAAAAAAAAAAAAAAAAATAGCACCTTGGAGATATGGTTATAGGTTATCTACAAAGTCAAAAACAACTTTCACTTTTTTCTAAAAAAATACCACCGATTGGCTAGGTAAACAAAAAAGTAAAAGTCACGTTCAAAAGTTATGGGGCCCATTGTAGGTATACTATTTTGGGACACCTACCTACGCAGCGCAATAATTATTATTGAAAGATCCGCATAAAAAAAATAATAAAATAAGTATTTTTTCATTTATCAATAATAAGAATGACTTTAGTGAAAGAAGCCGTCTTCTGTATTTCACAAAAATGGTAATTTTTTCGATTTCCGGGACAATGATGCGCAACAAATTCAAATATTTTTTAAAAAATCAAAAGATTTTACCAAAAAAAACTCTCCGGTCTATAAAATGTCGGACTTGTTTTTTTACCTTTGGTCTATCGTCAATTCTGATCTAGATCCTAAAACCTGCCTCTCACCAAAAAGTTAACGAATTCGACCAAAAGTCCATTTCCTATCTTTTTGTACGGGGTCCCTTTCATACACAATAAATTTCAGTACCAGGCAGATACTATTATTATTATTATTTTTTTTTTTTTTTGGAGCAAGTGACAAACCTAAAATGTGGTTTAATATAATTTAAAAAGTCTTTTTAAACGTTTTATGGGTGGGAGATTAATTAATTCACTTTAATATTAATTCATTTTTTTATTGAACTATTTGAATATCTATATTGAACTGAAGCAGACATAGTTGTACCAACATGAAAAAAGTCCAGTGCAAGTTTGTTTATTTTATCAAAATAAGTGTTAAGATGAACGCCCCCCCCCCCGGAGAGGTTAGGAAACGTTTTAATTGGGCATGCCTCGATTAAACTTGTTCTTCTGATAAAGTCGCTCCCTAAAAACTCTTGCGCCATTCGGGAAAAAAACTAACATAAATTAAATCGTAGTGATTTTTTTTTTTTTTTTTTTTTTTTTTTTTTTTTTTTTTTTTTTTTTTTTTTTTTTNAAAACTCTAGCGCTTTCTCCAAAGTTTCGTCGATTTTCAAGCAATAAAATTGTGAATTAAACATTTAAAAGTGAGTTTTCTTGTATTTCCCACCATTTAATCGTGAAACTTAACCTTCTACTTTCAATTAATCATATTTTAAGTTAGGCTAGTTGCTCACAAAAAAATTAATAGTATCTGTCTGGTCCCTAAAGTTTGTCCGAAAAATACACCAGTCTATTATGTGAACTGAGAAGGTACACTTTTTTTATCAGGCTCCATAAAATGGTACACTACCTTTTTTTAAAAAAAGATATAATCCTGCTCAACATGGAAGTATACTGCCAATAGTACAACCTTCACAATAAATGATCTACAATACCCCTTCATTGAGATAAAACATTGTATATCATTCATCATTCAAATTTTCATTTATTCTTCAGGTAACATACATATTTTAGTCTTACAATTCTCAATGGTAAGGATTATAAGCCATTATGTTCCATGTTCCATTCAAACTCATCCAATCCCCAATTTGGGAACTAAATCAACATAAAACACAAAGCAACAGAAATCTCTCACCTTAGTCGACTCAGGTATTCGAACATCACAAAATCGGTTACCAATTTTATGTCTTTTCAACATAGCTTTCAATGCAGACTCATGATTTGAAAAACGAATAAATCCAAACCCTTTCGACTTTCCAGTGTTCTTTTCCGTTTTCACCTGAAACAGATTTTTTGTGTTCAAATTTTTAAAAAAGAACACTCTAAAGTACCTTTACACCGATAATTTTATGCGTGCAAATATTATGTGGAAAATATCTCAAATTCATGAGGATAAAATTCCATGGGTTGGCTAGTTTTGAATCCACGCCCTACCGTTTACCAGACAATGTGTCTTACCACTACACCAACCCATGTATAAAAATGAAATTAATATCCTTCCACAAAAAGAAAGGATCACTTGACTCAAATAAAAACTCATCATGTTCAATATAGTACTACTAAGTCAGAGATCCTTTGGCGGCGTGAATAATATTTGGTCATTTAGCTGGAATCATATGTCACGCTCTATGGAATCAGTTTATGTAAACAAACAATGTATTTCCTTTTGACCCTCATATTTCAGAGAATATACATCCAATTTTATCAATAGATGCATTTAATTTTTTATATATTTTTTGCTCTATGAAAAAGGATTTATTGTTATTGTTATGCAATGAAAATCCTAAATCGAACCTCATAACATGTTGGCCTTTTTAGCTAGGTGAATCTATTGTTCTTGAAAGTACTAGTTAGTTTTCTTTCCCTTTCACGCATGATCAGATTACTCCAACAGTAATCTGATCATGCGTGTTGTTTTCCCAGTAACTCACTTTCTCCGTTAGCTATAGGTCATCATCAATGACTAATGAGTACGCCTTGTTAATACAGCCTTGTCCACTGTCTGATGCATTCTCTTAATTTTTTCATATGAGATTATATTCATTTTTTGATACAGGTCCTTCAAATAATTTTGTCTTGGCCGGCCTCGTGCTCTCTTTCCCAAATTTTACCCTTGAATATGTTTTTTATGAAATTATGATGTCTAATTATATGTCCAATTAATTTGATTTTTCCTCTCATTACGTAGTCCAATAAATACCTTTTTCAATTTAAATCTCTTAATACATCTTCATTCGTTTTTCTTTCCACCCAGCTTGTGTCTTGGACATCTTTCTCCACATCCACCTCTTCCAATCTTTCCCTTTCATATCCTTCTAACGTCCATGGTGAGACATATTTTAGCACACTCCACACCAAGGTCTTCACAAATTCTTTTCTTGTATCTAAGCTGAGGTGTTTGTTTGTTAACATTTTTATCTTATTTTTTAAAATAAATAGCTATACGTAGTGAAGGTTTATTCCAAACCTTTAGTTGGATAATGACAAAATATAATAGCTATAGGTAGTGAAGGTTTATTCCAAACCTTTAGTTGGATAATGACAAAATATAATAGCTATAGGTAGTGAATGTTTATTCCAAATTTTTAGTTGGATAATGGCAAAACAAAATAGCTATAGGTAGTGAAGGTTTATTCCAAACTTTTAGTTCGGTAATGGCAAAATAAAATATCTATAGGTAGTTAAGGTTTATTCCAAACTTTTAGTTGGATAATGGCAAAATATATCTTCTATCTTTAGACTCGACTAGACTGATGACGAATCGAATCATTCGTAACTAGTTTCTTTATAAATAATTATCTTAATTTAATTTATTTAAAGTTAATTATATATAGGTCTAAGCTAACACCACGATTTTTCTTTTGTTTGTATGTTGTCTTTTCTACCATAATAATAACTTTCGAACAACTTATCCGATTTTTTGAAATTTGATATGGACATTGATTCTACTTTCTATTCATAAAATTAGCGGATTGTTGGACCACCCGGGGTCAAATTGTGGCCATTTTAATTGAGTGAGGTCCACAAATCCCCAAAGGTGACCACTTTAGAATATTTGTCCCGTACTACCTAACAGCAAGAAAAAATAAAAGACAAAATATGATTAAATCAAAAACCTAGATTTTACTCACATTGGCAAATTCAAGAGGACCAAATTGTTGAAAATAATTCTTCAAATCTTCGTCTCTGAAAGACCATGGAATTCCAAGAACAACCAAATCCGTATTCTGAACTTTACCGCCGGCATCATTTGAAACTTCAGTGTAAGGCCTCTTAGCGACAGTGTCTGAAATGAAAACACATTTAATAAAATTTTAGGTAATATAAAACAGGCTATTTTCGAAATCGGGGGAAAAAATAGAAATCATTAATTTGGCTTACTGCCAAATCGTTATAAAATATACATATGTACCGTATCTATTCGTTTTTTTACTTCCTCTTCCATGCTAATTTTTAATTTTATCTATTTTACAAAATAATTATCTTCAGTGTTTTGTAAGTATAGATATAAAACCTATATCCATACATATAAAACACAAAGTCCGGTTGATATACTTACTCATAAGCAAGTGTATTTTGAAAATTACTAAACGTAAAAACTAGCAATTTGGAACAAAAAATGTCTTTATAATGTGGGTAGAAATTATTAATTAGGCGTCAGTCATTACTTAAAACAGGTTTAGAAATTTACATATGTTATGTAAATACACATAACATATGTATACAGGGTTTGCACTTTCTAGTTGTCCCATAGGATTTAAATGAAAATTTCGACTTATGGTTGGCATATCCTCCCAGTATGTCACAAACCAGAAATGATATTTTTAACGAGGATTCTAATGAAAATCGGACCTACGGTTCTGGGCTTAGAACCGATATAGTGGACTTACGTTACTTCATAGGATAATGGTTAATATTTTTGATAATTTGGGAAAAAATGTATGTAAAAACCTACTTTTTAAAATTGAAATTTCCACAATTTTCAGAAACTGTTTTGCCTAAAATAACAGTGACGTGCATACCTAGTAATACAAAGTACATGGGCTCGAGTCATTTAAATGCATGGATTTTTTTAGTGGATATTATATCTCCTGTTTTTCGTTTGATTAAAGTCTTGCTTGCTAGTCAAGTAAGGACACATGTCTCTTGAGTCAAGTAAGGACACATGTGTCCTTACTTGACTAGCAAGCAAGACTTTAATCTTGATGTCGAGATTCGAAGTTCGGTTCCCGACCGTGGTGGTTTTTCCTCAAAAGGTGGAATACATTTTTCCGTGTTTTTTTTCATCCTATATCTTCTTCTCTCTTCAGTTTCTGGACGCTAATCAAATTGTAGCCCCCCCCCCTCACTCCGCTAACGGCTGATAAAATACCTAAGTGATCAATGGCTCTGCGCTTAAAAGAATGCTATTTCATTTGAATCCTGATTAAAAATTACTCCAAAAATCACTATCATTTCTATTTTATGATTTCTGTGTTTTCAATAGAAATAGGTAAACAGCTATCTATCAATATCCACAAACAGGAACGTAAATTGAGGATTGCTAAACGTAGAAACTAGAAATTTGGAACAAAAATTCGCAATTTTTGTACGAAATAAGAAAGGGAAAAATCGCCAAAACGATGCTTTTTATTAATGCAGTAACACAGCTCACACTGTAAGAGATTGAAAAATGACCAGGCGTGAACTGCCACAACATCATGCCCAAAACCTTCAGAAAACAAAAATCACTACATATTTTTTTAAAAAAAAATTATATAGTCACAGCAAAAATTGCAAACGAAGTTGGGGCATCAACTGGTATTTTCACAGTAAAATTTTGTTTTGAAACTAAAGCAGCTTAATAACGAATTATGTAGTTGGTATGCTCACTTGATCGTTTTCAGTCTTCACTCAAGACTGAAAAACTAATGCATCACTAAAATTAAGATATTCTCGAGACAAGTTGTAAATAACACCAATAACTTACTGCCTGATTCATTATCATTCGCAAAGACACAAAAGTAAACTCTTTCATCCCATCCATCCATAGGTGGATATATTTTACCATCTGCTAATCGAAGGGCTCTAAATCTGTTGTCGATTTTGTACTTCAGTCCAGTAGATTTGGGATATTGGGCTTGCAGGGTACTGAGAAGGAGAGTGTTGTCCGGTTCACAAGGTAGCTCCATTGCGTCATCTTCATCTTTGTTTGTAACGAAAATGTAGTCGCCCATTATACTGAAACTATCTACAAATAGACAAAGTGTAAGGAAAGGTCAAAATCTATTTACATTCTGAGAAAAATCTAGTAACAAATAAAAATATCATTGATATGAAATAACTTACCGGAGCGTCAGATAAGATGTTTTTAACACGAGCTTGGTCTGAAAGATATAAAATATGACTGCCAAATGAATTTAGAAAAAGTGCAACTGAATTTTCTTTCAGTATTTCAGATGCAGATATTACTAATAATCCATTAATCCACTAAATAGTAAATTAACTGACTTTGCAAAAAAAAAAAACTTTTAAATTCTCATTAAAATATTGAGAATGGAAAGAATTTTTGATTGCTGCACATGTCAGATGGATGTGATAAAAAAATCCCCAACCCCAACACACTTCTTTTCCCCAAAAAACTTATTTTCCCCAAACACTCTTATATTCCCCACAAAAAATTGTTCAATTATTTTCCTGTATCTACACGTAAAAAATGTCACAACCTTTGAAATTTGATGACTAATAAATCCATCATACAATGGTTTCAACTCAGATGTCTGTCTATTTACTTATTGTATCACAAGTAATAGGTCACTGAATCGTTTGCTTGCAGGGGCGGATACAGAGCGATCGGTGAGGGGGGGACGATTACGGTCGGCAACGATTCAGCTAATATTTTTTATGTGGTGTAGACGATATTTATTTATTTGTATGTGCATGCATATGTTCTCATTCAAAGGTTTATTCTTATTTGTTATTAATTAATATGCATTTTCGTAAAATATTATAGGTATATACAAATTATTAGAAAAATGATACCGGAATGTGCTTTTTTATTGTTTCAGTGAAATAAAATCTGGCCTCTGGGGGATGGGATTGACCCCCCTAGATCCGCCCCTGTTTGGTTGCGCAATGCATGGTCTCATGGGCTGGGAAAAAGAAAGGAATATAAAATTCCCAAAAAGGACCGTCAATTTCATCACTCTTCATGGAATTTAGTTCTTACAATCCACAAGCTTATATTATGACATTTAAAAATAGCCAGAGACTTCACTTCACTAACTTACGTTATCTTAAACAACGGTGAGAAATGTCCTGCACTTGGACTGTAAGTTTAATAAAATGGCAAACAAAAAAAAAACAAATTCCTAGAATATTTTCGAAACATATTTTTTATTAAAAGATTAAAGATTTTTAGGGATATTTTTGGGTAATACAAGAGATTTTTCTCCGACTCTCCTTTAACCAGAAGGTGAAATATACAAGATATTACTCGAAGATATTTGGGGGTGACCTCCTCACGGTCCGAGTCCACCTGAGATATTGGTGTTAAAATATAATTTAAGCTCCATTCTTATTATTTCTACATTTCATTTTGCAAAAGCAGGATGAAAGGTATTAATATCATAGATAATAGGGAAGGCAACGGGAAACCACCCTATACATCAATTCATTCACTCCAAAATGGAGTGAAGTTACCAATTTTAGAAAGGTGACCCGAATTTCAGGCTTCGTAACCTAAAGGACCCCCAGATGAAGTACCCCCATGAGTCTCATAATTTGTTGATAATACTTAAAAAATATGTTACAAAGAGTGTCTGTTTCAAATTTCATAAAATCGGTTGTGCCGTTTGGCTTCTAAAGGGTCACCCCGAAATGACCCATAAATGAACCCCAGAAGGTGCTATCTCCAATGTTAAGGTTATGGCTCGAATTATAGCCTCAAGGAATATTCGTACCAAATTTCATCAAAATCGGACAAATAATAGTCTGTAGATGCGCGAACACGATTTGCGGACGGACGGACAGACATTTTTTCTAGACCCGTAGGTCAAATCTCTAAAATACAAAGCACATAACCAATTTTGATGAAATTTAAAATCAGTAATTATGGAATCATTTTATCTAAAATAAAAAATGGTCTCACGCGGTCGTATCTCTGTCAAGGCCCCGTCAGGGGCCCTGACAAATAATTTCACATGAATTTTTTTTTTTTTTTTAAAAAAAAAACAGTGTCTAGAGCTGACAGGGATCATTCAAAGTATTGAAAATTAATTAATCACTATTTTCAACATTTTATTCAGAGTCCCCTCCTCGGTTCAGGACCAAGAACGTCGCAATTGGACCAAATCTCTAAAATCAAAACCACATAACCAAATTTGATGAAATTTAAAATTGTAACTATGGCATCTTTTTATGAAAAAAAAAATGGGTCCATGTGGGTGCATCTTTGTCAGGGGCTCCGCAAGTGGGCCCAATAAGCTCCTTTAATAGGCTATAACTTTTAAAATAAAAATCTTTTAATTACGTTTACCGAATGTACATTATAATGTAAGTAGTAGTAGGTATTAACGCATAACTTCCCCCGCCTTATGTAATGATTGAGCTTTTATTAGCTCAGAAATTTAGGTACTCAAAAACCATTTCTTGTTCAATCTTAACAAAATTGTTGGGTTGTAAAATTTCACGTTTTTCCGGGTGAATTAGGGGCATGATTGCTGTAATAGGTGTATAATATTGACTAAATTTTACAATACCCAATCTCAGAATTGACATGGCACTCTGGAATCGGCCTTGTGCTAAAAACACCTCTGGTGTGGTGCACTTTGGATGATGACCATATAATTTGAAACATTCAAAACAATAGATGGCATGCCTTCGTGACAGAGTACGCACCACACTCAGCTTACACCAGGGAGGCACCGGGTTCCAATCCTGATGGTCTTGCCGAAAATTTGATATCGATTTTTCTACGTGGTCTGGTTGTATTTGGAGTGTCAATAGCGACAAGAAGTAGCATTATGATGTAATGGTTAAGTATAGCTTATGGTTTAGAGATATTGGCGTGATGGTTAAAAATAATAACACAAAGAAACATTTACATTTTTTTACTTTATTTCGTAATGTAATACCTATCATTGCATTGTGGTATTTTACGAAGTTATCAGAAAAGGTTAAACGAGCCTTAAGAATGGTATTTGTTAGAGGCCCTGACGTGGCCTGTATGTTTGACTGCTAGTATAGGTACCGGAAAGGATACAATTTTTGACCCGGTCTTTGGCTAGATGTCTTAGAATTTCTTGATAATATCCACATATAAATATTTATGTTCATATTAACATAATGCGCACTCATCTACATCTTGAGATATACCTATTTAATTACTATCGTCCAACAGACACACCTTTGTATATACATTCATCGACTGTAACGTCATCAGATATACATCTTCAAGATTAATAGTAAACTTCATCAAAACTAATCAAAATAAAATATGAGCTAGCTTGCAACTTCCATATAGACATTTTGATTGATTATTTTCAATAAAAAATAACCCTCTCAATATCTGAGGGCATGGCAGTCCGCCAGGCCAAGTTCCAGAAAGCACTAGTGTATCTTTATATGAAGCAATTCACCAGGTTTTTCACACTATCAGATATCCGGTTCTACAAGGGATATGTCATTGAAATTTTGATCATACATTCCGTAGTATAGTACAGCACTACAGGATAAAATAAATATTAAACCGGGCAGGAGATAGGTAATTTTAAATTTTGCACTTTTGAATACTCACTGACTGACTAATTCATTCACTCATCATCAAAAGTTTTAGTCACTTCCCGTATATCTAGAAATTCTGCATGAAGTTAGACATCCAAGTAAAAAAAAAATTTTAAAAACGCTGTCGCTTTAGGGAAGACAATACAACGTATTGTAATGTAGTTTAACTAAATTATAACTATATTATTTCTTACTTTATCCTAATCATTACGATATATACATATTTATGAAAGAAGAAGAGAGACCTTACTTTATCTTAATCATTACAATATTTACAGATTTATGAAAGAAGAAGAGAGACCTTACTTTATCTTAATCATTACAATATTTACAGATTTATGAAAGAAGAAGAGAGACCTTACTTTATCTTAATCATTACAATATTTACAGATTTATGAAAGAAGAAGAGAGACCTTACT
>CM022878.1:10254814-10272167 GCA_012654025.1 Pachypsylla venusta | reverse complement strand
TCAACACGCATTTTATTTTTTTTGGAACCTAACCCAATACTACTCCCAACACGTTCTACACAGCTTAACAACCCGTTACTACTCCCCATGTTCTACATATAGGTTAACAAACGTGTATGTAATATGTAATCTATGTGCATACTCTGATCGCGTTTAAACGGTTGTACCTCGGTGATATGATTAAATTATTAATGTGGGAGTCAGATTTATTATCATTTTTTTTTCTCTCATCTTCTCGAAACGAAGTTCGGGTACTCAGCTAGTATTTCATAATGACTGCAAACATCCTAAGTACCATATCTAACTTCTTCTTTAACTTCACCATTTCACAATTATATTTGGTGTCGACGTTGCTTTACTTAATTCTATCATGCCCCAAACTTTTGTTCGTTGCTTACTCTCGTCAGCTGTAATCCTTTCCTGGCAAGGTAACTCTATATCTTGCTTCTGACAGTATCAATTGAAACTGCGCAGAAACTAGCTTTATGCTAATGATTAATGATCTCTCATCATTGGTTTGAAGCAGAGTTTTTTAAAGGATGCCCTTCCTATCACCAAACCTTCTGTATTTACACGGGGTTAGTACCGTCAATTAATGAAACTGGTTTGCTCCCCTCGGTGGCTAAATCGAATATTTTACTTTATAAGTGTGTAAAAATATGACATCTCTCTAAAAAAAAAGTGCCAAAATAATTTCATTTTGTAGATTTAGGCTGAGGCCCCTAAATCTGTGGAGTTGTTGGCGCCATTGAATACGTTTAGTAAATTAAAAAGGAGTTCAAATCCTGATTTCTGTCAAGCAAAGGCAGAAGTTTTCCGACATATCTACAATGTGGACCCTACTAGGTCTCTGCTTATTTGGATTTTCAATTGGTCATCATCATATCTCCGCATTCTCCCGTAAGTATTTATAAAATTTACTACGTAGTTATTTATAGTGGTTCATTATTTTTCAACAGTAAACGTTTTAAAGAATACGCATTAGAAGAAGACTAAACCCACCATGTGCTTATCAGACTTTTTTAAATTTTGATTTAACGCCTCTTTAACATCTATTGATCATTCGAGACTGGGGTTCTACTCTCCATTCGCTGGAAACTTACAAACCAGATACCCACATTGACCTTACCCAGCCTGGGTTGGGTCGCACACGAGGGCGCGAATCCATGTGGACACCCTCATGGAACGACCCCGCTGGACGTTGTTAAATTCAGTTATCTAACGGACACTGGTGTATTCAACGTGCCATAGACCCTGATCCATCCACTTTTAGATACCACAATTTGACTTGCTTTATTGTTCGTAAGGCGAAAAAAATTAAACATAATTTTGGAGTTGTTGAAAAAAAAAATATTGAATAATTTTTAAGACATATTTCAACTAAAATTTAAAGACTTTTTTTTAGCCCGCGTCTATGGCACGTTGAATACACTAGTTCCCGTTCGATCACTGAAGTTAAGCAACGTTCAGCGAGGTTGTTCCATGTGGGTGTCCACGTGGGTTCGCTACCTCGTGATGCTGGCTATTTTTCCGGCCCAACCCAGGTTGGGTGAGGTCAATGTGGGTAGCTAGTTTGCAAGTTTACAGAAAATGGGGGGTGAAACTCATGTCTTGAATGACCAATAGATGTTTAAGAGACGTTAAACCAATTTTTTTTTTAAAAAAGAAGAAAACTTTTTTATAGGGCATTATTATTTTTACCCATAGAACATATCTAAGTATGTATATGTTAAAAACGGTAAATTTATTGTTGGTACATACTTCGGGACAATGGCCCACTACCCGCTACTTTTTCAACTATTTTCAAGCAGATTTGACCGCAAAAATGTACTTGACTGATGTGATTTATTTTCAAATTTTCACCCTGTAGATATAACTGTCTATTTAAAATTCCTCCCCTCCCCCCAAAAAACCCACCCTTAATGATCTGGGGCAAAATTAGAACCTAAATTTGACATACATACCAAATTTCATATCTCTGGCTCTTACTATTCTCTTTTTTGACAGTATTAATGAAAACCTCTGTATGGCATACCTAAATATGGAAAAATCCGTCAATACTACCTTCGATTGGATCCAATTCAGTTTCGGAGCACAATTAGATGCCAGATGGGACCTACATACCAAATTTCATCCAAATCGGTCAACGCTAAGAGGCAAAAGTACCCATCACGGCGTAGAACGGACAAACGGATTTTTTTTTTCTTCGATTTTTGAATTTTACGTAGGTACCTTGAAACGTAAAATAATAAATTTTGAGGGGGGTATTTTTTTTCGTGTCAATTCCAAAGGTTGATTATTGAAAATAAAGAACCAAAATGTCTCTAAGCAAAATTTCAGAAATCCAATTTCTTATCATATTGTACGGAGTTCTCTTCTATCCCGGGGAGTTTTTTTTATAACTCCTGCATGAATAAAAATTGGAGTCTTCCAAATTTAATTTTTTTTGTTTTTCCCCCCAGAAAATAGACCGCTTTTAAAACATCCCAGGAGGCAACCTCACTATAGACCACATCATCACGGACCTCGCGATGATCAAAATAAACCAAGAGGTTACCAAGATTTTGGTGATAGACCAATTACTGATAATCAAAACAGACCAAGAGGTCACCAAGATTATGACGATAGACCGATCTGGGGATCATATCCAAAAGATTCAGTTATTCCATTTCAACAGTTGACAGATCAAACAACACTTGGACCAAAATTTTCAGAAAATCTACGAATCAGTCAAAAAAGTAAATATTATACTTTGTATACCCAGTGTTAAGTCTAAAGATAAACCTTTTGAAAAATTAAGGGAAATGGCTACTCTCAAAAGTTATCAACCCTAAACTATATACCTAAGTGGTAATAATTCAGAATTTTCTTATTTAAAAACAAAATCGGTCAACGCTAAGTGCAAACGTATTTTTTGCATTCGATTTTTGGATTCTACTTACCTTGAAACGTACATCAAATTTTTTTTTTGTAAGGGGGGTGATTTTTTTTTCGTGACAATTCCAAAGGTTCATTATTGAAAATAATAAACCAAAATATTACAAATGTATCTCCTTTCTGTGTTGAATTTTAAGATTTTAGACTAGGTACTTTAAATAAAATTGACTGTTCCTCTCGTTTTTAGATTCAGATTTGGGAATATGGTAGAAATAGAAATAGTTTGCTATATCGAAAAGTTTTTGATTCGGGATTTCGATATTATATCGATAATATTGAATATCGATATTGAGGCAGAGGCGGACTGGGGCTTCAGGGCATATTGGGAGAAGGGTCCCACATTCTTTCATATTTTTGCGACCGATGAACCGGAGCCCATCGGGGACCATATATTTTTTCTCAGACACATTTTACATGTATTTTTATTTAATAATAGTGTCCCACGAAGAACTGGGGCCATTGGGATCACATATTTTTTCTCACACATATTTTACATATATTTTTATTTCATAATAATGCCTATGATGATATGGGGGCCCATTGGGACCCATTTTCAAAAACACCTTATTTCATCAGAGAAACATAATAAAACCAATTGACAAAAGGGCATCTACCAAATAAACGTCCCCAACTTCGGCGAATACATTAAAAAGACATCACAATCAATCGTCACCAGAATAAAAGAACATTTTCCTTCAGTAAACAACAAACACCAGGAAAAATATTTCTCCCTTTATTAGCTTTATCAGTCAACAAAAGAAAGCTACTCGTAAGTCGACTTATTTCAAAAAGATGTTCGACTCGTGAGTGAGTCGAGTCGTGAGTCGACTCATTAGTCGACTCGTGGATGACTAGCCCATCCCTAATATACAGGGTGTCTATAAAGTCTCACACCACCCTCCGTATCTCGGGAATAGCTGAAAATATAAGAAAACGCAAAAACACGTATCCCTTAGATTTTAGGGGGATTAATTTTTAGATGATAAAAATGTTGGCCTCGGCCAGCCGTTTAGGCTGGGCACCGACTGGCTTCAAAATCTTAAATGAAAAGGTATATCAAGTGACACATTGTTTTAAAGGTCTCGTTAATACGAGTTCATTACAGAAAACCAGAGCTCTCTAGGATCTGCCGTTCACGAATTACAGGGTGGAACATGTGACAATGGACCTTTGCGGCCGCACCGAAATGGTAGGCAAAAATGCCTAAAAATAAGTTTTCATGATCCCAAATATGTAATTTAGTAAAAACTAGTGTTCCAACAAGATGCTTGTCTCTTCGACCACAGAATTCGAGCTTTCTTAGACCAAATTTTTCAAAAAAACTGGATAGGTTTGGTCTAAGAAGGCTCGATCTCTGCGGTCAAAGAGGGCGAGATAACAATCTTTTTTACTAAATTACTTATTTGGGATCATGAAAACTTATTTTTAAGCATTTTTGCCTACCATTTTGGTGCGACCGCAAAGGGTCCATGTCACATGTTCCACCCTGTAATTCGTGAACGGTAGATCCTAGAGAGCTCTGGTTTTCTGTAATGAACTTGTGCTAAGGAGACCTTTAAAACAAGGTGTCACTTGATATACCTTCTCATTTAAGATTTTGAAGTCAGTCGGTGCCCAGCCTAAACGACTGACCAAGGCCAAAAAATTTTTAGTCTAAAATTAATCCCCCTAAAATCTAAGGGATACGTGTTATTGTGTTTTCTTATATTTTCAGCTATTCTCGAGATACGGGGGGTGGGGTGAGACTTTATGGACACCCTATATATATATATATAAGAAATTTATCTAGATATCAATCACTGTTTCAAACTTGAATATCCGAATTTTAACATAGATCATACTTGTATTAGCCAATACTTGCAAATTGAATGATGGACGGGAAAGATAAGTATTAAGTCAGACATTTTGCTCGGGGAATTAAGGAATATGTTGAAAAATATGAGAGATAATAAGGAGGATATGATAAGAATGAAGGAAAAAGTGGAGTTGCAGTATAAAAGAGCAGGGTTGTTAGAAAAAGAGACGAGAAGGAGGAATAGCTCATGGCGAGTCTCCTAGTGCCGAGCACATACAGACTGGAAATTGATCGTCTTCAGTTCACGTCTGGACCTGCGTCAGTGACGACACCTTATTACATATGGCGTGTCTCCTATTGCGCGAGGACATCAGTTGTAAGACTGGAAATTGATCTTCTTCAGTTCACGACTGGACCTTCCACCTTATTACACATGGCGTGTCTCCCTCCTAGTGTCCGAGCACATCAGTTGTAAGACTGGAAATTGATCGTCTTCAGTTCACGACTGGACCTTCGTCAGTGTTGACACTGACGATTTTTATCTCTAAAATCGTCAGTCTGGTCCGGTCAAAATATGGTGGGGGGGGGGGGGGTAAAGTAATATATACCTATGTATTCCATTAAATTGTTTTCAGTAATTTGTTCTACTAACCGTGCGAAATTGGGTTCGATCACTGTATGCGTATAAAAACTTGAATATTTTTTTATACGACCCGGACCCGGAACCCCCTCCCCTCGTATGAGTGCTCTACTGTCCCTGACTATGACACAATTTCTTATTGTTCTTACAGAATGTGTGGAGTACTGTTGGGACTCTTCGAACAAACCACAAGCACCAAAACGGAAGCCTGGTTTCTTTCAAATAGCCGTAGTTGGTGGTGTTAATAGTAAACCAAATGAATTTCCCCATATGGTAAGAGGAAGGTGTGATGAAATAGGAATTAAAAGAATGTTCACAATGTAGCCACCGAGAGGCGCTTTATTGGGTGACGTTCTTGAGCCTGTGTAAATACAAAAAGTTCCATGTTAGGAAGAACAAAAACTGTGCTTCAAACCAATGATAAATGTTCATCAGAATAAAGCGGCGTTCTACGCAGTTTCTATTGATACTATGGGGAGCAAGCTAGGTTTAACATGTCAGAAAAGGGTTACACCTAAAGAGAGTATGAACCGAACAAAAGGTCGTGACATGGTAGAATTAAGAAAAACGGCGTTGTACCCAACTAAAATTGGGAAAAGGTGAAGTTAAAGCAGAGTCATTTTGAGTTTCACGAGTCTTCCCTATACTTTATTAAAGAAGAAATATATGATTTCGCCCTAGAAAGTGGAGACATAAGTCTTTTTTAAAAATATACATCTAAAAGCTCCTGGTTACGAATCCACCGCCTCAACCAAGAACAACTGAACTACTGAGGCTGTTTACTTATCATCTCGTTTAAGGTTCTAGCAATAGTTTACAAGTATGCTGGGATTCCATTTACTTTGTTTTCATATTGAGCATCATGTAGGGACGTAACTAGGGGAGGTGGGCAAACGGGCGGCTGTCCCAGACGCGAGTTTTATGGAGTGCCAAAACGGGCTACTTGGGGCGCCAAAAATAAATTCTAATCTGAAAGTTCACGAGGCAGACGAACTCGGTGAGTGATGGGCACTGGCGGAGGAGATGGAGTTTCTAGGAAGTTCTCCTCCTGCGCCCCTTTCGCTACTGTAGACAATATAGTTGATACGCATCATTGCTGCCCAGAATAGAGATGGGTAGAAGCCATTACCGAATATTGCCCCAGGTGTTGACCAGCCTAGTTACGTACCTGTCAGCATATCTGGGTGGAAGCGTTCACCGTCCTCGTCACTAGCAACTTCAGGGGTTTTTGTCCAAATGGAATCCCAAAATATAGGACACCAAATATCGGAGAATATCTTATGTTTCCACTTTTTAAGACAAAATGATATGTTTCTTCCTTAATAATACATGTCAGTATAGAGAAAAAATTAAAACCGTGTAAGATTTTAATTGTATTTTTGATATCAGTGCTAAAAATATATAAAATATTATTTTTGATTCATCGTTTCCATTTCTTGTATTTCATATCTAATATCTTCTTTCTTAGACTAAAAGCTAAAATAATCAATTGGTTGTATTATCTTCCAGGCAGCTGTTGGCTTCGGAGATCCAGCAAATCCTAAATCTATTTCTTGGAATAGTTGCGGAGGTTCTCTTGTCAGTGACCAGTTTGTAATGACAGCTGCTCATTGTACAGAAAGCTCATTGTAAGTTTACACAAGGCATTATTGATTTTCGAATGCAGTGAGTTCATAAAGTCCCCCCCCCCCCCGAACTTTTTTCAGAGGTTGTGTTTGGTTCTTATTGATATATTTGATATCCGGCCCAAGGTGAGGTCAATGTGGGTAGTTGGTTTGCAAGTTTCCAACGAATGGAGGATAAAACCCCGAATGACCAATAGATGTTGCAGAGACGATAAAATTTACGAAGAATGTTCTTTGCATAAAATTAATCTGAGCGCACGGCAGTGCGCCAGGCCAAGTTCCAGAAAGCACCAGTGTATCTTTACACGAAGCAATTCACCAGGTTTTTCACACCGTCAGATATCCGGTTCNAAACCCCGAATGACCAATAGATGTTGCAGAGACGTTAAGCCAATAAAAAATAAAATTTACGAAGAATGTTCCATGCATAAAATTAATTGCTTTTGTCACCAAATTTTAAGCTCTAACTCTTACCGATCTCAATAAAAAGCGGCAAAAACTTCCAACAGTATATTCGATTTCAACCAAAGGTTCTTTCGCGGATCGTTGTTGGGATGAAAATTAGTTTTCTTTTCACAGGATAAAATTTGTCTACTTGTCATGATGGCAAATTTTGTAATTTTTTTGGACTAAAGAGTACCACCAAACAGTGTGAGCGAGAATTATTTTTGATTAAATTTGCTATTAGATTTCTTTGATATACAAAAGTGGCCAAAATTTGTGTAAATAGTCTGATAGTGTTAAACGCATGACAAACATGTTTGTCATATTTGATCGTTTTTGAAAACTATTTTATTATAATTACCTTTAAAAAATATTTCTGAGGCGTCTGTGGACACCCAAGTCCTCAATTATCGAAAATACACAAGTAAAAAAACCAAATTAACTTTCGATCAGAAATAATATTGGAAAAATAGTTAAATATCAAAATTATGTTTATTGTAGTAGATAAATATCTGGTCGCTATGATACACAACAAAATTTGAAAACAAATAATTTTGTATGAAAGTCTCATCAAATAGTGTGATAGAGGCAAAAATATCTACCTTATTTTTCTTCCTCATTCACTATGCCTTTTCCCAAACCCACCTGGGGTCCCCAATTCTTGTCCTCGGTAGCCCTCTATCCTGCGCATCCTCTCTCTTTCATTTCCTTTCTCTTAAATCTTCTACCACTTGTCTCTCCATCTCAACTTCGGTCTAAACACACAAATTCAAGAAATATATATCAAATAAATTGTGCTAAAATTTTTGAATTATGTCAAATAGTGTCATAATTAAAAAAAAAATCGCTTGAAGGACCTTTACATCCATAAATATTCTAATTAAATTAAAGCCCTAATTATACTTTTCTCTTCCCCTTCTTTCTTTTGGATTTAGATGATGAACCTTTTCCTTTGGGTTTACCACCTTCTTCTTTTGCTCCGGATGGAGAGTCTGCTGTGGATTCTTCGGTTAAATCGTTCAATTTTTTTGTAATCTTCTTCATCTCATGTTGAAATTTTAAGTCATCTGATGATGAGCCAGCTTCATTTCTTTTACTTTCTTTTTCCATTTCCTCCAATTGTTTCTTAATCTTAACTAACTTATCTTGTTTTTTGGGGAAAGGACTATGGGGAAGGGCATTTATATTTCTTTTTGCAAGTTCTATGGCCATATCCTGCACATTTTGACTAATCGCATTCATTTCCTTTTGCAAGTCAGTCATTATTTTCATGTCATTTAAGGCTTCTTGCAAGCCATTTACAATAATATTTTCAGGATCCTCTTGCAATTTTGGTATATCACTTATTATGTGCTTCATTTGATTGATTGGTTCTTCCAGTTCTGCCCTTTTTTGTGTTATATTTTCAAAAGCATCTCTTATTTGAATTTCTCGATAGAAATCAGTCCATATAGTTTGCTGCAAGGTTGTCATTACATTCCTCAAACGTACCATAAAAGTCTCTAGAGATATCCTTGCTTCTATTATTTTGTTTATCCTTCGCATTAAGACTGTCCTTCTTACAGATTGATTTCTCTCATTTGAATTTGAACAGGATTCTTCTAAATCTTTTGAATTGGAACCGGATACTAAAAAAAGAAAACAAAAATAGGAAAACATATTAGGTATGTTTGGTGCAGGGTGCGGCCCTGGAATTCCTTTTTTTTCAAACGTCGCTTTGATTAAAAATTAACTTTTGTTGTTTTGTTCATGCATTATAATCATGAAATGATTAAAATTTCATTTCAGATTGTTTTCAAGAGTACACCATTCAAATGACGACCGGCATTGTCGATAAATTGATGGTGTTGATTTCTGAAGTTTTGCCCCACTTTTCTAATATTTATCTTGGCCCAAGAAAGAAAACCTTTAGGATACTTGGTAGAACTATCAAATACAGGAACTGAAAATGATTAAAAACTTGATTGACTTTGTGTTCTACAATTTCAATCAAGCAAAACGTTAGTTTTGCAACGCCAAGAAAAACAAAACGAGCGTGGTATATATTATTCGATACGCGTATTTGAGATTTTACTCCATTATGAAGAATGAACTTTAGATTCTTAGGATCTAATGTTAATTTTTTTTAATAAAATCCGAAATACGCGTATCGAATAATATATTAAAATTGTAGAACATTAAGTCAAGTCAAGTTTTTAATCATTTTCAGTTCTTGTATTTCTCTTGGCATACAGGCTATTTCCCGGAGGATCTCCTCAATTCTTCGGATGATCTCTATAAACTTCCGGTTTGAGGTAACCCAACAAGAATTAATAACAAGTTCCTAAATATGGGGACCACACTTCCTAAGTAAGATTGATTATCTTTTAAACAAATGAAATGCCCAAGAAACATTTGACGTAATAAAGTTATAGAAGTTCCCGGTGTGTCTCATCTTGTTCATAGTGCGCGTACTGTAGATCCATAAACCAAAATTTGGGCCGATCGCCGATATGAAACTTTCCATATTATAAAGATTGTCCGCGGATACTCGAAGAATTGAAGCGCCACATCGGAAATAGCCCATATACCAATAGAAATGTTGGAGAAAGATCAGAAAACACGGCTCCGTCAGTTTTTGAAAATAGTGTACTATTCAAAACAGCATGAAATGAAATTTTAATCAGTTCATGATAGTAATGCATCAACAAAAGTGATGTAAAGTCTTTGTTCTTCAGATTTGAACATTCATATTTATCCTAATTCTTCTATCAGCTATTGTATCCCGTAGCGAAGCACGGGTAAAACAGCTAGTAATATAAATAAATAAAGGGCCGTTGAAATGTGCACATTTGACATTAATGCTTTTAAGAAAAATTAGCTCGCGTCCAAACGTACAGTTGTGGCATGCGTATGTCTCAGTCTCGTAATATTTCTCGACTGAAAAACATCAACAGTGAGAATTGGTGAGAAATGACGGCAGGCATGAACAGTCGTTTACATGTTCATTTCTTATACAGGCATAAAATATTTGACCAGTTGAAAATTTTTCAAAACTGACGGGTGAACTGTATGACGTCAGTTCTGTGTTTAGACGCTCATTTATGGCATTAATGCCAAACATGTAGGTACGTCTTTTTTTTTTTTTTTTTTTTTTTTTTTTTTTTTTTTTTTTTTTTTTTTTTTTTTTTTTTTTNACATTGACCTCACCCAGCCTGGGTTGGGCCGGAAAAAGCCAACGATACGTGGTGTTCCCAAGCGGTCACCCATCCAAGTACTGACCACGCCCGGACGTTGCTTAACTTCAGTGATCTGACGGGAACTGGTGTATTCAACGTGGTATGATTTAGGCATATGATAACTAATATGTAAAATATCCAGGGCCACCGAGAGGGAGAGGGGAGGCGCGTTGATAATCCCCCAGATCCCGGGATTTTGGAGGCGACCTTAAGAATTTGATCATTTTAGTAAAGGTGTCCGTAATTGTTTAGTCCCGGGCCCGGATTTTCTCCCAGCGACCCTGAAAACATTGCAAATCTGCATTATTGCTGAAACATACTCAAAATGTTTTGGGCGAGACAAACTGGCGACCAGGAGCGAAATTTTGGGGTCAACTCCTCTAGAACTAAGTATTATTTAGTATGTAAAATAATCGGTGGTATTACATAAATTTTTTTCTCGTTTATAAAGAAAAACTCGGCCAATTTAGCAAATGGTTTTATTATTTTCCTGGCTAAAAAATAGGTACCTGCCACCCAACATTTGGTGTTTTAGCCGTCAAAGTACGCAGAATCCAAAAATCAAAGAAAAATACTACGTTCGCCACAGTCCCCTAATACGTACACCGTACGCGGTAAGTAAAACTTTTATCACCTAAGAGTTGACCATATTTGATGAAATCGAATAAAAACAATCGTTTGTTCGCCGTCTAACGTACGCTGCGAGCGGCACCCTATGCCACAAAAATTTTAGTATGGAATACTGTGTATGTGTCTGTGGGCACACAGTTGTACACCAACGTCCCCAACTAAAATCTACATACCAAAATTCATCTAATTCGGTAAACGGTAAGTGACAAAATAGCCACTCACGGCGTGAGATGGACGGGATAGCAATAAAACGAATAAATGGAATGCTGCAAATAGGTACCTACTACCTACTGTTTTTACTTCATCTTCCCTTATACGGAGTATAGGTAAGTAAAGTATTGTAACGGTGAAAAAAAAAAAAAAATTGAATAAAAGTCCGAAGAAAGTAAGGACAATAAGAAATTATGTTAAAAAATAAGATTGTAAAGGTACGATATACAAAACTTGTCAACTCACCAAAGCTGCCATGAAACAAGACTATTAAAATAATGTAGGAATGCAATTTTACTCTCAAATTCTTGCCCATTCTTATTATTTTTAGTTTGTTACAAATCTGAAAATAGAGAGGGAGAGAAAAATTAGAGTAATGTGGAAACTCAACCCGATTTGATTTTAAAAATATTTCATTTCATTAAGCCTTACCCTCAGTCTCATTGGCCTTTTGTGTATTGGATTAAGCTTATTTCTCTAGTTAAGGTCCAACTGTCCAGCGAGTTTGAGCAGTCTTCTTACCAGCTTGTTCTGGACGAGTTCCTCTGTAGGGCTTAGTGACCCAATGATACGCACTCTCCAATAGAGTAGGCACTGCGATCATAGATCACATGAGACCCTGTTTCCTCTTCCTCCCCACATAGTGTACGCAATGGGTTTTCCCCAAAAAAATCCCATATGTGTAGGTGTTTTCTAAGACCACAATGTCCCGTTATTAGTCCAGTGACCAGTTTTATTAGTTTCCAACTTAAGCGAAGGGGATCAGCAGCTAGAAAATTTGATGGTTCGGCCATCATTAATCTGCTGTGTCGTTGTCCTGAAGTTTTGTCCAATGAGACACATGACTCTTCCTCATCCATTGTCTCACCGAACTGCGCGCTTTAGTTTTGCTGATACCAAATGCAGGTTCAGTACCAATGAAGGGGGTTTCGGACCCCTTCCTCACCAACTGGTCAGCGTGTTCATTTCCTGCAATCCCCTATAAGTATTTCTTCTCAGAAAGATATTTTTTCAAATACTGTTCTAGAAGTTTTTTTTTTTTCCATTTTAAAATCAAAATGGAAATAAACTGTAAAAGTGTTAGTCCGCACTATCCCTATAGAGTGGTGAGTGGTCAGGGGATTATTGAATTTAAATTAAAGTATTTAGCAGAAGAAAATCATGCATTTTAATAGTTCACACATGTAGGTACTTTTCATTGATATAATATTTATAAGAAAAATGTGTCCACCCATATACGAGTACCTACATACCTATGCAACATCATCATTATAGCCGTGTTGCAAACCAGCCCGGTTTGCAACAACTTGCCATGAGTTGTTGATACCAAAGAATCCTTGCGGATAATGCAGTAGCTTTTCCTTGCTTTTATGCATGGTTAATGGAAAAATATGGTTTCGATCCTGTCCTTAGATGCCTTTTACGACCGGCATGAACTTGGGTACCTTGGAAGTATGCATTTTAAGTCCCCCTATCCACAGGTAACATAAGTATACCTAATTACCTAATGCCAAACCAGGGGAAAAAAACAATGGACCAGTCATAAGTATGTAGAATTCTATGTAAAATACGATAGTTCTTGAATAAGTGGAAAAAAAAAATGGTAATTTTTGGTTCATTCGTGGACCGCCATGTAATAAAACCACAATTTTTTTTTGATAATTCGAAGTGGTTTCGAGAAAAATCAACTGATCACAAATTCGCGATCAATCCTTATGTGACGACTATATGATGTTTACTGTACGCAACGTCACACTCCTTTCATACGTTTCAAGAAGCACATTGTAAATCTGTGATGAAATAAATAAGTGATGAATAATAATATAATTACCTAAATAAAATATTTAATCAATATTGATTCTAAAATGATTAGATAGCAAACGTGTTCTGAACTATCATCGAGCTAATCTTATATAAACAAACATGAACATTTAAATTAACTGATATTTTGTAGAGGACCTGGCCTAAAATGAGTTTGAATTCGCATCTCTTCGTATGTAAGGACTATGATGGAATATTTTGAACTCTTGTACAGACTAACATTTTGCACACTTGTACAGACTAACATTTTGCACGCGAGGTGATAGAAAGGTGGCTGACCTAGTTATGATCAAGAGATTCATATATTATTATTATTATTTTATTATGTACAAGAACCGGTGGTTGTTGACACATTACAATATCTGAAAAATAGTAAAAAATGAATTAGAATACCTCGATAAATAATATTTGAACCTTATTATTAAGTAACAGAACATTTTGAACGCGAAGCGATAGAAAATGATATTTCTATGAACTCTTCCACTTGGAAATGTTTAAAGGCTAGATGCCCTTCCCTAACAAAAATCCTTCTGTATTTACACGGACTTAGGACCGTCACATAATGAAGCTGGCTTGCTAGAGTCCAGACTATAGGAACTAATTCTATTTTTTGATGATTTTTTAAATATGTAGGTATAGGTAATTTAAAATCTTCGCAATTTGATTATATACATACAGTGTGTCCCATTTTAAGTGATCATCTCAATTTATTCCGAAACCGTTGGAGTGACAAAAAAAATATTCTGACCGAATGTTCATAAAAAAGAGGGGGGACGTATTATGATGACCTTGGCCGACTTGTCAAGGTTGTCCTTCAAAGTCAACTTCATTTTCTTAAATGAGACTATTACATTTTCGGATTCCCCATTTAATTCTACGTACAACTGACTATTCACTTCATGTTTTTGTTGGACTTTTTTGCGCCAATTTTGGGAATGTTTTTTGGTCTGTTACTTAGTTGACCTTCCAAGACTAAAATAGTACCTCGACAAATCAACAACACCTTGTCCGACTTTCATGAAAATTTATTATATTCATGGAACTTGTTAATATGTTGGACTCTATTGGGTCATCAGGGGTCTCACGCGAACGTTAAGGTCGCCATTTTAACCGAGTGAAATTAATTACAAAATTACTAGTTAATTTTTTAATAGATAGACATATAAGATTTTTTTTTTTTTTTGGTTTAACGTCTCTTTAACATCTATTGGTCATTCAAAAACGGAGAGTTCGTTCACCCTACATTCGCTGAAAATCCTCAAACCAGACATTAATCTCATCCAACCTCGGTTGGGCCGGGAATAGCAAGGATCACGGGAATATGAACCTATGTAGTCACCCACCAAGTAAAACCTCGCTGGACTTTGCTTAACTGGCGTGATCTAACGGGAACTGTTGTATTCAAGGTGTTGTCCCTTCAAAATGTGATTACCTTTTTATTACAGAGGAATTCCATCAGTAGTTCGTTTAGGAGCTTTAAATGTCAACAACCAATCAGCACAAACCATACCAGAAGATATTAATGTGAAAGAAGTGCTGATCCATCCTGAGTATGTTACTGGCAAGTCCATCTATAATGACATTGCATTGCTGCGTTTGGAAAGAAAAGTTACATTTCGTGAGGGCATTCAACCAGGATGTTTATTTGATGAAAAGGAAATTCCCATGACAAAAGCGATAGCCACAGGATGGGGAAATACAGGTTTCGGTAAGTTTCTGATGACGAGGGTGTTCCAGGGCCACCGCGCCAAGAGAAATTCAGGGCCCGGGACTAAAAAATTACGGGTCCTTTTACTAAAATGAACAAATTATTAGGGCTTCTCCAAAAGTTAGGGCCCGGGGGGGACTACCCCGGTCAACCCTCCCTCCCTCAATGGCCCTGGAGTGGACCAAAAAAACGTTGCAAAAATTGAAGGGGTTGTTATAGAACACACCTTCTTTAATTTCTCCTTTTCCCAACTCTATTTTGGGTCGGTGTTGCCCTCCTCAATTCGTTAGCTATATGCTCTCCCGGCACGATAATCTTCGCTTGCTTCTGACAGTGTCCATGATATTTTGCTGATGACTTTCCATCTTCAGTTTGAAGCAAAAATGTATCTGGATGCTGGATGCCTTCCTAACGACAAACTGTATTTACACGGGCTAAGGACCGTTACCTAGTAATAAAGCTGGCTTGATCCCTTCGGTGACTACATTTGGTATTGGTAGGGCTGCGGGCTATATAAGCCTTTTGTCATTACGACCTATATCTTTTATGACTTGCCCTTTTATTTTCTAGACGAGGTCCAATTCACTGATGAAGCTTAGGATCCCCCTAGAACTGATTGTTACATTTTATAGAACACATCATTTCCAACAAGAAACAGGTACCCCCACTATACGGACCGATTTTGCTCGGTCGTCAAGATGGCGGACAATTTGTGTTTTCCCAAAACTGCTCCGTAGTAAACAAATGGTTTGCACAATTAAAAAAAAAAAAAAATTAGCAGAAAAAAATATTCTGTTAATTTTGGTTTATTATTTTCAATAATGAACGTTTGGAATCGTCACTAAAAAATTACCCCCGCTCAAAATTTGATATTTTACGTTTCAAGATCCAAAAATCGAATAAAAAAAACACCGGTTGTCCGCCATGATGTTTACTTTTGCACTTAGCTTTGACCAATTTGGATGAAATTTGGTATGTAGGTCCATCTGAGGTCTGATTATGCTCAGATGTAATTGAATGTACCTACCGTTGGCGTTTTTTCCGTTTTTCAGCGGTTATCCTGTTTAAAAAGATAATGTTAAGGGCTAAAGACTTGAAATTTGGTATATATGTCATACTAGCTGTTTCGTCCGTGCTTCGCTACACTCCTTATATTGGTATCTTTGTTTTTCAAGGACAATGGAAATTGGGGTGGGGGGGGGGTATTAGNGGGCACGGACATTCTGACTTTTTAGTATTTTCTAAATTTTATTTTACCCGTTCCCGGTTTTGAACTCGTAACTCTGGAATAGCTGGCCATACCTTTGCAGAAAATGTCCTAAAATAAGGACTAAAGGGCCACCTAAACTTTCTCGCTTTGAGTTGATATGTTGTTGCGACAAATTTTAAGATATCGGACCGTGACTGTCCGATTTTGGTGATTGGCCATAACTCGAAAACGGCTTGACATATTTTAGTTTTTTCCTGGGGTTGTAGATCATGATTTTGGGGAGGTCCATTCCCGTCAACTTTTCGCTATCCGCTACCGTTTGGGCTATGGTATTGTAACAGACAAACCCTCATACATAGGTACATAAATACAAATTTCTGATTTTATTAAGATTTAAGGTCCCAGTAGGCAAACTTCGAAACTTTTGGATGCAATCAAATTTACCGCTGGCGGTTTTCATTAATCATGTCTAAAAAGAGAATGGACTTGAAATTTGATATGTTTGTCAATTTGAGAGTCTATTATGCCTCAAAACTTTGGGGGGGGAAGGGTATTTTTTAAATTTGATATGTTTGTCAATTTAAGGGTCTATAATGCCTCAAAAATTTGGGGGGGAAGGGTATTTTTTAGCCAGTAAAATAATAAAGTCATGTATCATATTGACAGAATTTTTTTAAAAAATACATTCTGTTGTACCTACTTCAATCATAGTCGAAAAAAAATATTTTTCACTAAAAATTTCCATGAAAGATTAAATAAGAATGCATGTGGAACTCATCTGGATTAATATATCTATACTCATAGTAGTTCACTGACACCAGACACCATTATCGCGTCATTATTCACACGTCCTGAAAAGTAATAAAATCAATTCCTTCTAAAATCTTATACCATCATTTGATGAAAAACTCTGCCAATGTGACACCTGGATTTATTATTTTTCTGGCAAAAAAAAAAAAAAAAAATGGGGGGTACCCCCCAAAAATTGAGGGGGGGTTCTCGTGACGATTCTAAATCTAGGGCGTAATTAGACCCTAAATACCTACCAAATTTGAAGTCTCTGGCTCTTACCATTCTCTTTTTAGACAGGATTAATAGATGTATGAGACAGCAGG
>CM022878.1:10220679-10252550 GCA_012654025.1 Pachypsylla venusta | reverse complement strand
TATATATATATATATGTATACATAGCCTAGATATAGTAACGGACAGAAGCAATGGAAAAAAATGCTCGAAAGACAAAAGGATTTATATATAGCCTTTATAGATCTGAGAGATGCTTTTGACACAGTCAAAAAAGAATATCTATGGGAATCCCTAAAAAATGTTGAGATCTCCAATAAACTTATACAAGCAACCAAAAACGTATACAAAACTGTTAAAGCCAAAGTAAGAATACAAGGAGAAGAATCAGAAGAATTCGATATGAAAAAGGGTATAAAGCAGGGAGACTCACTTAGCCCATTACTATTCATAATTTTTATGAATGAAATAGCAAAGAAATGCTCAAGTCAAAACTGATAGGATACTGGAACATGCAACCCATCTACCTCTCTGACTTATTATTTGCCGATGATCTAGTATTGATTGCAGATACACCTGAAAAACTCCAAAGATTAATCACCGTATGGACCGAAAACTTAAATAAAAAAGAAATGGATATAAACGCAGATAAGAGTAAGGTCATGCATGTGAGCACGAGCGAAGAACAAACAAATATAACTATAAAAATAAAAGAACACCATTTGGAATGGGTTGACACCTACACCTACTTGGGAACAAAAATATATCGGGACGGGAAAATCACCACCGAAATTAAAAATAGAGTAACAAAAGCAGGACAAGTATACTACAATCTAAACCAAACCATCATTAGTAAAAGGGAAGTAAACTTGAAAACAAAGATGCTTATGTACAAAACCGTTTATGTCCCAACCCTTACCTATGGACTGGAAAGTGCAGAGCTGACATCCCGAGAAAAACAAATGATACAAACATCAGAAATGAAATAGCTGAGAAGAGCAATGGGGAAAACTAGAAGGGACAAAATAAGGAACATCAAAATACGAGAAGATACAGATCAAACAGAACTCATAAAACAAATAGAGGTTAAACAGATGAAATGGTTTGGACATGTAAACAGAATGCCGAATGGACGAATAAGAAGAAGATATTGGAATGTAAACCACAAGGAAGAAGAGAAAGAGGAAGACCGAGACAAACCTAAGAGGATATGGTAAGCGACATCTCAAAAAGGAAGGGAAATACACTAGCAGAGGCCAAAAAGCTTACTATGGACAGAAGAAGATTTAGTACATGGCTCGAGGACTCCGACGCTGCTTAACGGCACAAGGAAAACTAGAAAGAAGAAGATGATGAAATAAGGCGATTTTGAAAATTGTCACTCGATGCGAGTCGAAATCGAGAGTCGGCTCATTGAGTCGATCACCTAAGTGAGTCGAAAATCCCATAGATTGTGCTCCTATGTATGCACTATGTATGATATGATTTAGCAGTGTTGCTAGATGATTGTTTTTCCCCCTCTAGATTCTAGATGATGCTCAAAACCCTCTAGATCTAGATTTGACATGTTTGAAAAAAAAAACCTCTAGATTTTTTTATACGTTCTACATTGCATATAACATATAACGCCCAATATACAGGGGCATTGTACATATAATACATATCAAATATGTGTATGATCATAACGTGTACTGTACACCAATGGTAACTAAGTTTCAATGAAAATTAAATTATACTTGAGATTTTTAGAAATTACTCGAGGGAGACATCTTCACGGGCCGAGTCCACCTGAGCATATGGTTGAAAATTAAATCATACTTGGGATTTTTAGAAATTACTCGAGGGTGACATCTTCACGGTAAGTCCACCTGAGCTGATGTTTGAAAATTAAATCATACTTGAGATTTTGAGAAGTTACTCGAGGGTGACATCTATCAATAGAACGTGCAATAATAAATTTAAGTGCGGGATATACAGCAAAAAAAAATAAACTTGGCCTCAATAATAGATATTACTACTTTCATAGGCGAATTTTTTTGGAAGAGTGGGAGGAACGAGGAACTTGGCCTTTTTTCAGTGATAATTTTTTTGTGCGATAAAGTAGATACTCAATCACACACGGAAAGCACAAGCCCTCAGTGGAAAATTATCCGACCGCTGGGAATTGAACCCAGGTCATTAGCGTGCAATGCCAGTTTGATTCCCATCAGACGAGGAGAACTACCAGGAATAGATATATGATGACTATTAAAAACGTCTTATAACGTCCTTAAACATTAAATTTGGTCCAGGAGTTTGGTTACAATGGTTAGTCAAGTTTTACCTATAATATGTTAATAAGAAGGTAGATTAATTGACCAATATTTATTTATTAAATTCAAAGATACCGAAGGCGTAATTTCTTCTAATCCGTTTATGACTTGCTAACTTTCCATGAGGAAAAGTAAATCATACTTAAGATTCTAAGAAGTTACTTGAGGGTGACATCCTCACGGGCCGAGTCCATCTGAGCTGATGGTGTAAAATAATACAGAAAGCAACTCTGTAATATCATTATGTTTGTACGCATTGTGTTATTGACGTAATTATATTACAGTGATTGCCATGATTCTGGGAAACCATATCAATTATCAGCCTCCAAGAACAGGCGTATGATGACAAACAAGTAGCAGTAGCAGTAACTTATTTGGAGCTGCAGTCGCATACATTTGGCTACCATCAGCACAACTAATAAATGACTAATTATATATTACAGGGTGATTCTGGAGGCCCAATACAAATCAACAATGCAAGAGTGACCAGACCTGGAGTTCAATGTGGGATGGAAATACTTGGAGTCACGTCATTTGGAAAGTTTTGTGCGGAAAAAAAATCACCTGGAGTGTATACCCGCATATCTTCATATATTGATTGGATAGAAAACATTGTTTGGTCTCCTGAAGTTTAATAGATAACGAAACATTATCTACGAAAACTGTGAATTCTTGTAACCAATGTATTATTTATGATATACTGCGTGTCCCAAAAGTCCGAGACCGCCTGAATATCTTTTGAACGGCTTTATGTGAAGTTTTGAAATTTTGCATGGTATTATATCCCAAATTGAACCACCTGATGGTGTAACCAATTTTTCAGGGGCGGGTCCCATGTGGCCCCCAGGGGGTCCAACATTTGTTTTTTAAATAAAAACCCCCATCTTGTGATACAAATTCAGAAAGATTAAATTTTTTATGTGTATTTTTTTTTGTACCAAAATCTCCTATAAACTTGTTAATAAAACCCCTGTTCCTCCTGGTATCATACTTCAGATACAAAAATATCAATACATTAATTTTAATAAATAAATTTTACTCTTTAATATTAAATTCTTATAAAATAAAATCTAACATTTCAAGATTCTATCTTTTATAAAAAGTACACCAGTCAGTAAAAGATAAAATTAAATGCCGAACAAAAATAATATTATCAATTTTTATTTGGTATCAAAATGAAAAAAAAAGATGGACGATAATCTGAAAATAAGACTGTATTTCACAAAATTTCATAAAGAAATCTTTCCGACCATTTAAAATAAGAAGAAGAGAAAAGGAAAGATGGAAAATGTAAAATATCGACATCCAAGCCGATTCGGAACGATTTTTTTAATCGGGGAAAATCAGGGTGTGTACCAAACTACGGAGGAGGACCAACAACAACAAAAAAAAAGAAAAAAATATTCAAATGAAAATACAGAAGGGGTCATAAATAAAAACTCTGCTAATGTGACACATGGGATTATTATTATATTGGCTAAAAAATCCCCCCCCCCCAAATCTGGGGCGTAATTAGACTTTAAATTTGACACACTAAATTTCAAGTCTCTGGCTCTTACCATTCTGTTTTAGAGAGGATTAATGAAAACCGCTAAAAACCAGCAGCGGTAATTTGATTGCACCCAAAAGTTTCGAAGCTTACTGAGACCCGTAATTAGGCCACAGATATGACATACATACCAAATTTCAAGCCTCTCAGCGGAAAAAACACCAACATTCGATTGCACCCAAAAGTTTCGGCGCACAATTAGTCCCCAAACGGCACTTATTCACAAAATTTCATCCCAAATCGGTCAACGCTAAGTGGCAAAAGTGCCCATCACGGCGGACAAACGATTTTTTTTCGTGACGATTCCAAAGGTTCATTATTGAAAATATTTTTTTTTTCTTTCTACGAGTGCAAAAAATAAAAATAAAAGTAAAATTTAAATTGAATATCATCAAAAAATAACAACTCTACTTGAAGGGTAATAGAACTGAAAATGTGAACAATTCAAAATTTGACACAACTTAGGACAAAAATCAAAATTATTCAAGGACTAAATTATGCTTGTACAAAGATTACGTTACTTACTTTTAATTATCTAGAAGAATTAATTTTTTTTTTTTTACTTGGTCAAGTAGAGAAGTGTTTTGAGAAATTTGCGTAATGTACTTCACTTACAAACAATATACAAAGATAGGAGACATTTGGTAAATTCATTCATTTATAATATACTAGCTGTTTGCCCGTGCTTTGCTACGGTTATGAAATTCAATAACAATTTGGAGATTGCGACATAAAATCTTCTCAAATTTGGATTTTTGGTGGAACAGACCCCCAGGAAAAGCATGGGTCCTATTTAGAAAATTCAATATTTTACTCAAAGATATTACTTTTTGCACTGCGGAACAACTTCNAATTATACAGGGTGTTTCGCTATAAATGGGACCCCTGATTATGATGGGTAGCTGAGATCAAATGGAACATTTTTTCCGAAATTCGTTAGTGAGCCAGACGAAGCGTAGCCGAGTTACAGGGTGGAGAAGGTCATTTTTGAACAACTTTCAACGTCGCTTGGTAGGTTCTGTGTGACCGAACACAAAGAATATGGACACTAAATCCTAGTTTTTGATGGCGGTGATTTCAAATATGCTATCAAAATTTTGAAAAAATAAAAGCAAAATGGGGGAAACCCTGAAAAGTGATAAAAAAAATTTGTCTGTTCTCAAAAATGATTCGACTTATGAAAAGAGCGTCTCTTTCTAAGACTTTTTGTGTAAAAAAAATTGAAAAATCGAACAAAAAATTGAATTCCCATGTAAAGAGAGAACCACGAAAATGGTCCGATTACTATAAAATTTTAGAAATAAGCTCCAATTAAAGGCCCGGACACAACTGTCAAATTAGATTTTCTAAAAAAGAGCGTGAACCAAAATGGCAGCTTTTCAAAGGTCAAAAAATGTTCGATTAAATGTATTTTTTTCTTTTTTTCGCGTTAGATTTTTTAGTCTTTTTTTTCGTTATGACAGCACCCGAGTATAACAAATGGAATTATGAGTTCAGATTTTTTTTTAAAGGGTATCATAAAAAAAAGAAAAAAACAATTTTTGAATTTTCATATTTCCTAGAATATTTTCTGATGAATGTTAACATGATATTGTGATAGTTTAGAAGACGTTTTTTCCGATTTTTTTTTTCTTTCTTAATCTGAGTTCAGATTACATTTTCCATGCTCAGGTAGTCTTAAAATCAATTTAAATGTATTTTCAAACCGGAAAAAAAGAAAGAGAAATGTATTGAATAGAACATTTTTTTGGACTTTGGAAGGCTGCCATTTTGGTTCATGCTTTTTTTTCGTAATTCTAATTTGACAGTTGTGTCCAGGCCCTTAATTGGAGCTTATTTCTAAAATTTTATCGTAATCGAACCATTTTCGTGGTTCTCCCTTAACATGGGAATTAAATTTTTTGTTCGACTTTTCAATTTTTTTTTTTTTTTTACACAAAAATTCTTAAAAAGAGACCCTCTTTTCATAAGTCGAATCATTTTTGAGAACAGACAAATTTTTTTTATTACTTTTCAGGTTTTGCCCCATTTTGCTTTTGTTTTTTAAAATTTCGATGGCATATTTGAAATCACCGCCATCAACAACTATGATTTAGGGTCCATCTTCTTTATGTTCGGCCACACAGAAACCACCAAGCGACGTCGAAAGTTGTCCAAAAATGACCTTCTCCACCTTGTAACTCGGCTATGCTTCGCCTGGCTCACTAACGAATTTCGGAGAAAATGTCCCATTTGATTTCAGCTACCCACCATATGCAGGGGTCCCATTTATAGCGAAACACCCTGTATGTCAATAATATTGAAAAAAATAATTAAAAAATTTGGTAAATTCCTTTTATTCTAATTTAAATGACCTGAGTGAGTTAACCACCCACTCTTTTCTGGACAGCTTCTGGCCTTGAATTAAATGTCATTAAATGAAAAAGATCATTAATTTATAAAAGAAAAAGGAACAAATTCATATCGTATTATTTTTAAAGATAGTAATAGTTAAAGAATTCCGTGATAATTTAAACACAAATTCATTCTAGTAAAGTTAAATTATTTTCTTATTTCATACAAGATTGACATGGCATGTCCCCAATTATTAGCTTCCAAGATTTGATGTATGATGACAATTAAAAACATTAGTAGCAAGCAAACCCCTCTTTGGAGCTGCATTCTTATACATGTGGCTACCATCGTAAACGATGATGCCACTATTGATTGATTGATTACCAAACAGAAGTTTAGTAAGATTGATAATCTAACATCAAACTAGACCTGATTTGTTTGGGGTATTCTTGAAAAAGATGTAATATTTTTTTTTCAAAAGATCAGAGTATATACAAAAAGTAAATACTTTTTCATTCAACTTCAAAGATAAACACATAAATGGACATGATGTCTTAGCTCTTGATTGCATAGGTTTTTGGCCTTTGAAATAACCACATGATTTTTTTTGTTTCCCAAACTAAAATATATCATAAAATCCTTAAAAATGGGATAGGTTTAGAAGATAGCATCAAAAATATAATTAAAAAATTCTGGTATGTACATCACACGACTTTCCTTATCTATAAAGAAAGAATTATTTTGCCGTTCATGGCATAAAACTGACATACATAACAAATTTCATGTCTCTAGCACTTGCCGTTCTTGAAATATCTTGTTCACAGACATACAAACATACTTACAGACACGCACACGAACCAATGGCTGAAATTCGAGATTTGGGTGGCATTGAAAACTCGACATCGGAAATTTCAGCCCATTACAATACTTTTCTTTTTATAGGATAAGGAAAGTAAAATTAAGGGGGACGGGAATTATTATCTTATGGGAACATCAAGGAGAAAAAATTTGCGGGCGATTCCCGCCGGTAATTTCATAAAAGAAAATAATCAGGAACTAAGGAATCCCAGTAAGACCCCCTATTATAAGGGACAGTCCACCAAGATAATCAGAAGCCCACATTTCAATTTCCTGTTCAAATATTCACAAATATACAGTCAGCATGAGTCTCATTCATTAGAGGAAGAAATTGCAGCTGATGCAAATTTCTGAATTCGCCTTAGACGTATTTCTTTTTGCTCCTCCGTTTCAGAGCTATATTGACCCAAACTCGTTTGTCCCTGGGCATTTGACGATGAAGGTTGGTTCTGTACATTACTATCACTAGATTGACTCCGATCTATAACTTCATTCTGAGGAAGTTTGGCTCTTTGGTTTTGTTGATTAGAATTCGTTTCGGCCTTATCAGGGGATGTCTTACTCGTTTGAGCTGAATCGCTGAAATGAGAAAATCAAATTGAAAACATTTATTTAAGGTTTATATTTCTAAAATGCTTCTGACAGGACATGATTGTTTTGCCCAGTATCTCCACAGACTGCATTATCGTATTTGCCCTTTTTTACTCAAAACGAAAACATGAATTCAGAAAATTCACCAATAGGCACAGTACCTCAAATTAACGATAACATGGTAACAAAATATTGGGTTGCTAGGGGGCAAAAAGACCTGGTAGTTTTATTTCCGGGCATTTCATACAAACAAAAATATTTTTAAAAATGTGAAAGCACCATCGCCGTATGGCGTATGAACAGATTTTTTTCGATAGGTCCATTACCTCAAATATAACGATAACATGGTAACAAAATATTGGGTTGCTAGGGGGCAAAAATACCTGATAGTCCTCACGATGGCCGGTTCTACGCACCAGGACGACCTGGAGCGCATACCAGCACAGTTCTAGCCTAGGACCGTCAAAATCTTTTCGGTGAACTCATATCAATCTGTTTTTACTATTTTAATTAATCATGCATCTATAAATGGGAAGAACGGTTGATTTCGTGAGAAAACCCGCTACCACTACAACATGGGTACTTTTTTCGGTAAACATTAAACATCATATTTTAGGGGTATTTTTTTGGAGGTCGACTGCAAAGGTTTATTTGATGTAACGGTATTGCTCTACAAATCAAATGTTGTACCATTTCTAGTTTTAGGTCCGAAATAATTATGGAAATATGTTGATATTTGATGACCCTTAGGTTGAACTGCAATAGTGTGTCTTCCAGATCGANTTTTTCGGTAAACATTAAACATCATATTTTAGGGGTATTTTTTTGGAGGTCGACTGCAAAGGTTTATTTGATATAACGGTATTGCTCTACAAATCAAATGTTGTACCATTTCTAGTTTTAGGTCCGAAATAATTATGGAAATATGTTGATATTTGATGACCCTTATGTTGAACTGCAATAGTATGTCTTCCAGATCGACCAGGTGTGTGGAACTGGCAATCGTTAGGATCTAATTTTTTTTCTCAAAAAGACACATCTTTGGCCAAACAGAAATGTTTCAAATTTTTGCCAATTTCTTTATTTTATGAACAAATTTGACAAAAGTCAAGAAGTGTACATAGAGTGATGAGTTAGGTCCGGTCCTACCAAAAGCCGAATTTTGAAACACTCGGGTTTGGGTATTGTATTAACACAGGTTGATACAGTGTTAGATGAAACTCTTTGAAAACACGTCGTGGTAGGATCGGGCCTTACTTACGTTGGATCCAGATTGGGTGAAGTAGTACTCAAATCAGGTCCATTTTGATATTGAGAGTGAGCTGACGGTCCAGGTTCACTGCTACCTTGTGCACTAGGTGCCTCTGAGCTATTCATTATGCTGAAAAATTGACCAAATTTTGAATTTTAATGTTTGTGTTTACAACTGATGGATGTCAGCTAGTCATATGGCTCTATTCCAAGAGCGGTAAGCGGTAAGTGACCGGTTTCCAAATTTTGTGTTTCACAGATAGTTTGCCAAACAGCTCGGAAGGCGGTATTTCTTCTAAACCAATTATGACTTAATAACTTCTATACTGATATTAGGCCATAAATGAGATTGTGAGATATTACTTGAGGTGACATCCTCACGGGAGTCAAACTGAGCTGATGGTATAAAATAATACAGAAATCAGCTCTCTAATATCATTATGTTACTGACGTAATTATATTGCAGTAATTGACATGTTCTGTGGAATTATGCCATTATTAGCCTTTAAGATTAGATATATGATGACAAACCAAAACTTTAGCAACAAACAACAACTTATTTAGAGATACAGTCTTCAACATGTGGCTATCATTGTAAACGATGATGTCAATATTGATTGATTGATTACCAAATCTTCTAACATCAAATTAGACCTATTCTTAAATTTTTTTGTATTCCTTAAAAAATCAGTTTTATAAAACTTCCAAGGAAAATTGTATGTGCTGCCCTCTCCAATACTGCCTCCTCGGAATTGAAATAAAACATTAAAAAGGGCAATGCCCCTTGAATTAGAAAAAAACATACTATGATCAAAATCAAGTTACGAGATGAGATAATAACCTATGTCTATAAAAAAATACCTTATTTCTATCTTTCATGAAGTGGCGTGGATTCGATTTCAACCAAAAGCTGCGCAGCATTCGTGAAAAGTGAAAGACAGAAATGCACAGAGCCAATGGCTGAAATTTGATATTTGGGACCTGGGGACCTCAAAAAGTGTTTTGGCTTTAAAGAAATCGACATTGAAAATTTAAGCCCATTACAATCCTTTCCTTTTTTATAGGATAAGGAAAGTAAAAAATATACAATGGTAAATAATTACATACTTCACATTTGCAGCTGACACCGAGTACTGTTGTAGCATAAAAGTGGCCGCGTCCAGAAGAACCTGTATATTATGTAAACACCGTAGTCTAGCTTCTACTCCTTCTCTTGCATTAATTTCCATTTCTCGTAGTTGTTCTTCGGTTAATCCTGTAAAATTCGGTGGGGGCATTGGAGGGGGGACACCTGGAAGAGAAAATCGTTATTTTCTAAATAGTGCTACGAAACGTTCTCCGTTTTTGTTTTCTCTGCATTTTATAAGAAAGACACTATTCTCAAATATAAAGAATATAAGGCATTCTACTATTATGTTACAATTTTCAGTGGACAGCACAGTAATACAAGGTTTAATGCAAAAATGTAAAATGTGTAAAGTAAATGTAGAGTTTCTTTAAGGTGAGATCCAACGATCTCTTCATAATTTTTATGGGTATCACAGTATCACAGCATTAATAAAAGTCTAATGTGCTAATAATTACTTAAATTTTCAACCAAACCAAATCTTTCTCGTCTGATAATTCCGCTACTGGTCGCTACTCACATTAAAGCAACTACTCAATCCCTTCATGCAGCTGAGTACATCCAGAAATCACAAGCACTAAGTCCAACATTTCCGGATCCCGACGAAAAATAGAACACAGGTCCTCGCGTCCAATGCCAGTGTGATACCCACTAGATCAGGATACCCACTAGATAAGGAGGATTCTTATAACTCCCCAGATTTAAGTAGACAACTCAACGTTATTACTTCAGCGACTGCACTACCTCCAAACACTATCAATCAAATCAAACATTTGTGTAAATCAAACTTGCATCCCTCCTGTCCAAACACGTGACCAAAAAAAGCACCAACTCTGGATTTTATATGAAAATATTGTGCCATGTTTAATTGTGTTAAAGATTAATGAAGTAGCCAACGTCTATGGCACGTTGAATACACCAGTTCTCCTTTGATAACTGAGGTTAAGCAACGTCAAAGCGAGGCTTTACTTGGTGGGTGACCACGTGGGTTCCCGCCTCGTGTGGCTGGCTATTTCTCCGGCCCAACCCGGGCTGGGTGAGATCAATGTGGGTAGCTGGTTTTAAAAGTTTCCAGAGGGTAAAACGTAAAACTCCCGTCTTGAAAGACCAATGTTAAAGAGGCGTTAAGCAAAAAAAAAAAGATGAATGAAAAAAGGAGTAATTTACCATATGCCATGAAAGGCATCATTGACGGCATGAACGATGGAGGGACCATTCCTGGGAAAGGAGGTACCGATGATTGAGTTCTGGCATCGTTAGGTAATGTGCCTGCAAAAGATAAAATAGAAAAATGGTTTGCAGCAAGGAGAACAAAGTGTCAATAAGATTTTAAGTTCTCATTATTGTATAAAAATAATTTAAAAAAAATCTGCTCAGGAAGTTTGGCAGATTTTATGTAATGGATTCCTTAAAATTTTAAGACCAATAGAAAATGTTCGAATCTATAAAAAATATTGTAGGTATTTGTGAATTTAAAATCTGATCAGCAAATACTGAAAAAAATGTTTGCAATAGATTTCTTAAAGTTTTGTGATACAAATTATTTAAATCTATAAAGGTGATTTTTATTGGTATTTGACCCCCAAAAAGTTTAGAAACTGGCAAATCGTCTAATTTGAACTCATGTGTCAAAAATATCTCAAAATAAAATCTCACGTTTCCTTCTAGCAAAATGAAAATGATCAATGGATAACAATTTAAAGAAGAATCTATACTTACAAATCTCATATAAATTTAAGGAAATATTTTCTTCTCTCTCATCTTAAAAGATGTTCAGGAGGAGAGTGTTCGAGGCTCTGACCGGGGTTGCCCCCTTCAATAAGATGGAGGTGGCCTTAACGGAAGTCCGTCCATACAGCAACTGTTATAATTTTGTTCAATTCAAGCTTGAAGAACTGTTTAATACTAGCTGTGTAGGTATATACTTTTTCACCTGTTATTTTTTTAAAGCAGTGTAAAATCAACAAAGAGGTATTATACAGCAAGAAATATGATTGAAAATAACATCTCGATTTTTTATTTTAGTGAGTAGTGAATATTGAAATAAAATTCGGGGTTTCTCAAACTTTCAAGGGAAAGATATTTCCGCATCAGTAACTCAAAATTGAGATTATCGGCAAAATATTACCTAAAAATTTCTGAACGTTGAAAACTTACCAGAAGTAGATGCTGTCGGTGGTACGCCTGGGGTATGCTGGGGCGGAACACCAGATTGAGGTGGGGCAGGAGGTTGGTTGTGTGGTGGAAATGGCATTTGCAATGGATTAAACGGGAAAGCGAACGGCGGAATAACGCCAGGCTGTGGTCCAGGTGCGGGTTGTTGAGGAGCATTCGTTTCTCTTGAAGCTGTTGAGTTATGATCTAAAATCGAAGTTCGACAAGTAGGACAAGTCTGATGTCTTTGAAACCATGAACGTAAACAAGATGTATGAAATATATGGTTACAAGGAAGTTTCTTGGAGGCTGAAAATTATACAGTTGAAAATATTACATGGAAACCACAACATCAACCCGTCTTTATGGTTATCTAGGAAGCCCTAAAACTAAAGCGTTCCAACTAATGGCCATCATAACCTATTCGGTGAACTTACTTCCGCCATAGAAGATGTTCAGCACAGCTTGGGGAAAGAACTTTGTATTCCATTCTATTCTAAATTTTCAAACTTGAATCGTGGAATAGAGAGAACAGTTGATTTTCAGAGAAACATTGTTAAATCAACATTACTTTCAAAAATAAACCTTTGGAATACCACGGACCACAAAAGAAAACTACCTACCCACAATGCAAATCAGGGGAGATTTTGATAAAATGGCACCCTGATTAATTTAGATTAGAGATCCAATTAGAATGAGATAAAGTCGCGACATTTTAGCTGAGAAATACCTAATCAGAAAGTTGCAGTTTTAGAAAGCAATGACACTATATATTATGTTCTCAACGTGATAAAGACATATATTATGCCTATTAGAAAGCATTGTCACTATATGTTCTCAATGTGGTAAAGACATATATTATACCTATTAGAAAGCACTGTCACTATATATTCTCATCGTGGTAAAGACATATATTATGCCTATTAAAAAGCACTGTCACTATATGTTCTCAACGTGGTAAAGACATATATTATACCTATATTTAAGGCACAAAAAACGAACGCTACCAACCTGATTGCATTTCTTCTCGACAGATGATACACACATTATCAGCTTCACTTAATTCTTCAGGGGTAGCGTCTGGGAAGCTGTTGTTCAAATGATGAATAGCCCGTCTTGAGTTGATTACATCTTTGAGTGCTTTTCTGAATGATCGAGCTGCGTAATACATAGGACGAAACGCAAACAAAGGCATTGTGTACACACGCATCATAATGAGGACAAACACAACGTACATGATGGCTTTTACGAAACCTGCGGAGAAAAAATGTGTCAAGAGGTGTCTTCAAAAAATGAATGCTGTTCCTTTGTGTTATTATGTCACAACTTTGCTGCTCACTGCAGCATTGTAAGATTTTCCCAATATTTACCATTATCCAATTACTTTAAATTTTCAATTTTACCTACACTGCTGGTACCAGGTCGCTATGCGCATTTATCTCCATAGCAATTCATGGTCCTCACGAAACTAAGTAGACCCAAAATATTCAAACCACAGTGAGATATGATTGCCCCTGCCAGGAATCGAACCCAAGTCACCCAAACTAGTGCAATGGTCACTGAGCCATGGGAGGCGGTTAATAAATATGATCTGAGTAGGGTACCACGTAATACTATGACTTATCGTTCCACTCGTCCCTTTTAATTACCTCTGTTGATGTACATTTAAATTTGAGTATTTACTGGGTATAATTACCAACAAAATATACCAGGTGTACACTGAATACAGTGTGTAAGAAAAGTATGAAAACACCTGAATATCTTGCAAACGAAAACAGATAGCGCTTCGCGGTTTTCGCTTTTGTTCATGTGTTGTTAAATAACAATGTTTGTGGTGCATAGACATTTTTCAAAAAAACTCATAACGGGTGAGAGATGCAAATCACAACTTTAAAATTTAAATGTAAACTCCCCTTTGTAACACATATTTGAAGAAGAAGAAGAAAAAACTTACACATTGGTAACATTTTCAGATCATTATCTTTTTTTTTACCAAAGCTATAAAGTTCAATTTTTATTTTCCACGTTGGGTTACCTATTGAATATTAATTTTCAAAGTAGGTAGGTATTTTGACATTAGTACACAGAATCTTGAATGTAATTGATTTCTCAACATATCAGTAAGTTTGTACAGATAGTTTATCCGAAGCGGGAAGAGATATCAAAAAATAAATGGGAATGAACCTCCCACATAATCTATAAGGAAAATTGAGAAAAATATTTTTGTTCTTGTCAGTATTCAAGTTTCACTAGAAAGACAGAATTGTGGCATTTTTTATTTACACAGCAGGGTCATGCCATGAAGACAACGTAAGAAAATAAAAGGAATAACTTACTCATGACAAGTTCCATGTACAAGAAGAAGACTGCCTTATTTTCCCAGAAGATTTCTCTGTTCAAATCAATAGTATGTAGCAAATATTTGGTTGCAATATTAATGACCGCCGTCAAAAGAATTATGTATTCAAAACCAAACACTATCATAACTGAGGCACCTTTAGTCATTGTAGTATGATAGGCTCCTAGCACAAAGTAAATATCCAACAGACCTAATATTACAAGTAAAACTGTGGACAGATAAAAGATTTTTAAAGAATAAGAACTGTGTCGATATTGTCTATCAATCTTATTTTTTCTCTTTGACTTCACCCTTTCCCAATTCTATTTGGGGTCGGCGCTACTTTCCTTAATTCTACCATGTCATAACCTTTCGTTCTCTGTCTACTCTCTTTAGCTGTAACCCTTTCCTGACACGGCAAACCTCGCTTCTCACAGTATAGATAAAAGATCATCATTCTGCGTAGAAACTCACAGAATGATGATCTCTCATCATTGGTTTGAAGCAGATTTTTTTTAAAGACTAAATGCTCTTCCTAACACCTAACCTTTTACATTTAGACGGACTTAGGTCCGTCACCTAATGAAGCTGGCTTTCTCCCTTCGGTGGCTAAAATATTGTCTTCAAATAATTGAAGATATTCCTCAACAATGTTTTCTGTCGATTTTTGTATTGTTGTGATGGTTACATTTTTGTGTTTATTATTTGTCACAGTTATGGATATATCAGTGCGAAGCCGGTGATAATTTTCTTACGCTACTATAACATGAGTGTTGAAATATGTAAGATGGATGTATTTTGGGTAAAGTTTTTTCCAACTTACTTATAACTCTAATAAGAATATGTAAGATAGATTTGTTTTAGGAAAAGTTTTACCAACTTACTGATAACTCTAATATGAAATATGTAAGATGGAAACAATTTAGTTAAAGTTTTACCAACTTACCTATAACTCTAATATGAAATAAGGTAACCAACCACTAGGCGAGGTTAATGGCTGAGACATTTTCTACCACCTAACCCTTAGAGCTCTATTTTTATGTGTTCAAATAATCAAATTAATGAGAAAAAAAATGCTGCCTCTGCTGTGGATCGAACTCACGCCTAGTATGCAAGATGGATATATTTTAGGTAAAATTTTACTAACTTACCTGTAACTCTAATGTGAAATATGTAAGATATCATTGGACTCCGCTCCATCTGAAAAAAAGAGATTTAAAGAAAAATCATATCAAACGTATTTTCGTTAAAATATTTATAACTATCTACTTTTTTTGCTTAACGTTCATTAACATTTATGGTCATAAGAGACGCTTTAAACTTACAAACCAGCTACGCAAATGATCTCACTCACCCTGGGTTGGGGCGGGAAAAGCCGACGTCACGAATACGGGAACCTACATGGTCACCCATCAAGTAAAATCACGCTGGACGTTACTTAACTTCAGTGATCTAACGGGAACTGGTATAATCAACGTGACATAGATGCAGGCACAATATTTTTTATATTTTTTTGAAATTACGACACATTTTGTGAATATCACAGAGCACCTAACAGGTGCCGCTACCTTTAACATGCCAGCTACAAACAAGACAAAATGAGGAAAGTAATAAAATATTACTAAGTGTACTAAGGTACTTTTGACTTAATAGTTATTATTATTATAAAAAATAGCAAACATCACGGTATTTCATACACAACTATTTGAACACTTGCAAATTTGATCTTATGTAAATGTCACAATTTAGGTGGTCATCATAGTATTACAAGGTATTTTTTAGCAATCACTCGAATATCAATAAGCCTTAGCTGCACTAAACAATTGCCTTACAATGCTACCACTTGTCGCCATTGCCATAGCTACTCAATTGCCATCAAGAAGCTGAGTTACACAACGAGAGGAAGTAGAAAGTGAGAAGAAAAAAAACATTTTCAAATTTTCGACCCGACCATGAATCACATTGGTGCAAGCCGAGGGAAATTCACACTGTGCCAAATGGACGTCTCAATTTTAACTTATGACATATTAGATAAAGCTATTTTTAATCATGACAAATAGTGGTATCACACTATTTGTCATGATTCCAAAATTTTGGAACAATTTATTTGTGCCAAAATTTGGTATATTTGTTGAATTTGTGTGTTTGGTATATATTTGTGTCCCTTCCACACTGTTTGATGATACTTTCGGAATTTTTTTTCTTTATTTTCAAATTTTGTATGTATTATACCATAGTATATTTTTTATATTTTCTATTTTACCAATACGATTTCTGATCGAAAGTTAATTTACTTTTTCTTCTCTTGTGTATTTTCGATAATTCAGACTTAGATGTCCACAGACGCCTCAGAAATATTTTGTAAATGTAGGAATAATGAAATAATTTCCGAAGACGATCAAACATGACAAACGTGTTTGTCATGCGTTTAAAACCTATCAGACTATTTAGACAAAATGTTGTCACTCTTTTGTTTGATATCAAAGCAATCAAATAAAAAAATTAAACAAATATATTTGCCGATCACACTGTTTGGAACTGTTAGAAGTCGAAAAAATGACAAAATTTGGAATCCTGACAAATAGTGTGATACCACCTTTAGAAGGCTGAGTTAATCCAAAACATGACTAGATCAAATTTATGGATATTGAAATACTTACGAAATCAACTCTATCTTCAGTCAACCAATGAAAAGCTTTTAGAAACAATAACAATATAAACAGAGCTACAAATTTTGGACTAAAATCATCTTTGAATACTGTGAATGCTAGACATGTTTCAGTGACCGCATACCAGGACCTTTCCATTAAGTGCTGAAGAAATAAACAGGAGATAAAATTAAAAATGATCTGACCTATCTGCAAATAATAGTGCTTACTAGTGGACGCAGTACAATCAAATACCATAGGCTAGGAAGCCATAAATAAATGATAATCTGCAAACATTGCTATCTTTTGAAATCATTGTTTTTAAATGTAGTGTTATTGAATTTTTCATAGGTCGTGTGATTTCGACTGACCATGTCATGATCTCCCCGCGGTCACATCATTAATATGTGCAACTATTATAAAAATCATTTGATGACGCGACTTCAAAAGAATCTCGACTCAAACTAATGGAACCATTATTAGATGTGGTATAAGTGTATCTCAAATTCTTTTATTCTAAATTTTAAGGGGGGTTAATTTTTTTCGAATGTCAATTCCAAAAGATCATTATTCGAAATAATAAACATCAAAATATAATCACTCATTATAAATGAATGTATTATCCTAGGTTAAGAAAAGACATATCATCACGGAAAAATAAACATAACTTTAAAAACAAACCTCAAATTCTGCAGCTCTTAACTGTCCAAAGAAGATTTTCTTTACTAATTTCCCCGCCAGTATTACAAGTATGAGAGCTTGAATGTAAATCACCTGAAGTAGTAGAGAGATAAAAATAGTATCAAAGAAATATCTTTTAGTTGTATTCTTAGCATTGCCGGTGCAGAGAATTCATTCTCATTTTGATAATGATTAGATATCACTTAAACTAGAAGATAACTAATGATCAGGGCCGCAGAAAATCCGGGCCCTCTTCTATTAAATCTTCAGCTAAAATCATCGAATGTTTACAACAGTACAACGGGCGGGCCCCTAAGCAAACCCCGGGTAATATATTGTTCTCCTTCCTTCCAAAAAGTGAATATTTTTAACATGTTATTCAAAGATTTAAATCATGGGCATACCCCCGCTCTCGAGAGACCTGCTAATGACAACGAACACGAGAAACTGTGGTTGGGATTCTAGGTGCCACAATAGACATTAATAATTACGCAGACCCTTCATTTTCATCAGTTTCTAGCTGACACAAGAGTTGTGACTATTTACCAGATTCATTCATCCATCAAATTTATATACCTCTCCATTATAGGTATATTGTTCTTCTTCCACTGGCGTAAAAACAGAATGGACCACTAAGATAGAAACTTCTTAATAATATTGATCCAATGATATTTTGGCAACAGGCCCGAATTGATCTTTTCACCAAGAAATAAAAAAATGTCTTATCAATCTGTTGGTTTGTGATATCAGTGGGACAGTGTCATTGACACAAATTCATTAAATTTTAAATGAAAGTTACTTACTGCCATACTAGAATTAGACTTTGTAATATAGACAACAGATGGATAGAACTGTTTTTTCTGATAGTAGGCATTTGCCACAACAGCTCCCGTCAACCCAAAACTTATCAGAGGTAGCCCAAGACTTCTCATTTTGATAATGATTAGATATCACTCAAACTAAATCACTAGAAATAGAACAGATATGCTTTAAAATTCACATATTAAATAAAATATACATTATCTTCTTGCTGTCATTTTGAACAATTAATATATATTTTCGAAATCACCTCAGATTGCAACAGATTTTGTCGAAAACAAATGAAATTCGCAATTTTTCCTGTCGTCCCTGATTGCTTTTTATGTTTTTAATGTATAATTCAATGTGTAAGAAGTCAGCAATTTTCCCCTCATATTAATTTCTTCTGATGTGTTCTTTTTATCATTTTTTGAAATTCTACCAACCCCAACAATTGATTTTCTTTTTTTAATCAAAAATCATTAATCAATTCATGATTAATCACAATAATTTGATCTGTGAACAATATATAAAGTATATATTATCTATAATTATATTATATTAGCTCAAGAAAATTATAATTTTTGAATGAAGCAATACTGGTCACTAAGTTCAATTTTTGCCAACATTCCATGTTGGTGACATTGATATGACGCACATCAAACAATCGGCGGGAATAAAAAAGTAAAAATGAGCGAAAGCAATAATTCAAACTCAACCGAATTGTTTTCACGAAAACAGACAATCGTACTATCGTAGACATTTTTCCTTATTCAATTTTAACAAGTTTTCATTTTTCCTTAACGAAATTAAAAATGTTCTTGTCAAAATGCTCTACAGACTCCTCGGAAAAGGAAAATGCCGAATCTTTCACGATAGGGCATTTGCAATGCTTCGTAAAGTTTACAGGTGAGGAAGTTTATTATCTACTGACGTTATCACAAACCACCTTTGTAATTCTGACAGATCTACTTTCTATTTTTTTATTTTATCCGATTTTCGGTTTGCGACGTGTCAAAATGTAAATATTTTTCTTCATAACTTTATATTGTTGCTATAACTAAAAAGAGACAAATTAATATTAAGAAGCTTTTAGGAACTCATCAATGAAGTTGGAGCCCTTTTAAGTGAACCCAAGGGCGAAAAGCACAGTGCATCATTTCTGAAATACGCATTTCAGTTCGCATCCAAAAGTTGAATGCTGCAGCAGTGATTGGTGCAGTGAGGTACACTCGCTCCTTGGATGACATATTTTACATACAATGATGTACATATTTCTTTCAGGGGCGGATACAGAAATATATTTGAGGGGCGATTGGGATCATATTGGAAAATAAGTTTAAATTAAATAGGCATACAACATGATAGTTAGTAAGTGACCCATTAGAGAACATGTAATATGAGTTGCAAACATAAATTTATCTTCTCACAGTTCGCATTTAACAAATTTCTTTGTTAAAATCGATTCAGTTTAAATAAACACATTTTCCAGCCTTGAAGAAAAAAAAACATTAGGGGCAAATTCAGACAGCGAAATTTATCTTTAGCTTTAATCTGATCCAAAAGTGAGGACCAAAAGATAGAATAGTCTCAGATGAGAAAATACCTCAGGCATTAACTCGCCCAGTGGTAACGTTCCACTCAAGAGTCTAATTTAAAAAAAAATCCTCATGTTCTTATGTGAGTCTGCAGATAGAGCAATTAGCACACTCTCATAAGAACCAGTGTATTTGTTTTTTCCTTGCTTATAAAAAAAAATATGATATGATATAAGATAAGTTAGCGGCTGTCTGAGAGTACCCAAACAGATAGTACCGTGTTCTTTTAGTTGTTTTTGAGAAACCCAGTCTGGTCCAGAATTTATCACCCTAAGTATATTATTATTTATCCGAGATAGATTCATGTAATAGACAGACGGAGATCGTTGTAGGTAGTTTAAATATTTTGAATATGCAATAGGGTTCCATTGGCATTTCTCCTGTACTGCACCCAAAGATTAACATCACAATAGCAACATTCTCTCTGCATATGTTTCAGAACTTCACAGAACTGTCCAGCTATTTTTAAATCATGATAAATGTAACTTGTTGGCTGACAAATATTTGTTAGCGATAACATTTGCTTATTTCATCAGAACAAACTTGCCCCTTTCAGAATATACTCAACTTAACTTTTTTACTGCACTGTAAGTTGTCTAATTGGGAAACAATATCCCAAGGAAAGGTCTTCTTACTGGTCATACTGATGAGTACACCATGTATATATTATAATAAAACTCTATTTGTCAGTGTTAATGGCACGTTGAAAACAGTTCCCGTAAGATCAAGGAAGTTAAGTAACGTTAAAGTAGGTTTTACTTGGTTGGTAACCACCTAGATTAAAGTTCTCATGATGCTATTTCCTGCACAACCCAGACTGGACGAGGTCAGTGTGAGTGGACTAATATTGCAAGTAGCTGGTTCGTATGTTTTTTAGGGAGTGGAGGGTGAAACACTCGCCTCGTTTTGACTTGTAACTATGTTCATTGTATATATTGGACGCGTCACAAAACGTTCAAAAAAGCAAATGTGCCGATGGCGGGTTTACCACTTTTTGCGTTTTTTTTATCAATAAAGAGTAAGGCAAGTACCAGAATTTAGTATTTTAGAACACAGCTAATCGTAGTGTTCCTGTCCAGAAACATATTTTTCAAAAACACGCGGACCAATGGCTGAAACTCGAAATTTAGGTTCTGGGGACCCCAAAACGTGTTTTGACAATGAAAACTCGGCATCAAATATTGAAATCTATTACAATTCTATCCCCTTATTTTATAGGTAAAAATGTCGTGTGATGTTCACACCAGTAATACTGTTAATCCTCTTTAACTTCGTTGCTTTCCTTAATTCTACCATGCCAAAACTTTTTGTTCTGTGCATACAAAGAGTTAAGGCTAGAGAGTGCATACTCTCTCTAGCCTTAACTCTTTCCCAAGACGGTAACCCTCGTTTGCTTCTGACAGTATCATTTGATACTGCGTAGAACTCGTCCTCACCATGGACGGTTCTACGCACCAGGACGACCTGAAACGTCTACCATCACAGTTCCAGCCAAGGACCATCACAACCTTTTCGGTAACCTCATATCAATCTGTTTCTACCCTTTTAATTAATCATGAATCTATAAATGGGAAGAACGGTTGATTTCGTGAGAAAAACCACTACTACTACAGCGTGGAACTAGCTTTTTGCTGAAGATCTTTCCTCTTTGGTTTGAAGCAGAGTTTTTTTAAAGGCTGGATGTCCTTCCTAACACCAAACCTTCTGTATTTAGGACCGTTACCTAATGAAGCTGGTTTGCTCCGCTCGATGGTTACATTAATGTAACACTGTTAATATGAGTGCTAAATTATTTATTATGAAGGTCTTCGAAGAAGAAATAATTTTCTTGGGAAATATTTTTTTATCTGTACTTAATGTATAACTCGCTTTATTTTCAGTTATATAGCTCACGATATTGAAGAAGATATTTTGATACTTAAGAGGAATATTTGTGATTGGGCGGCTGTTACTTGGGAAGACGAAAAGGCGTTTCACAAAAATAGACAACGTTTTCTGCAGAAAATGAATTTTCGAGCTTCAGTGAGCCGACAAATGTGTGAATCAGTAAGAGACATCAGATTATAAAGGGAAAAAACAAACATTTTTTTCGATTTATCTTTTGTGTTAAGACAGTTAGACGCTTTAATAGACAGAAAACGGCAATGTCCTTCGCTCTAATTCTCGATCAATGTGTTTTGAGATGTGAGAAAAAGGGGTTACGCCTTGTTCATCAACGGTCAGAGAGATTTCAGTTTGAAACATAAGGCGATCGTTAGGTGATCAATGAGAATACGGCTTACGGGCAGTTAACCAACACAACTAAAAACATATAAAGGGGACAATATTCGTCGCTTAATAAATGTTTTCTCTGAAATAATTTAAAGAAAACAGATTTTCCTCATAATTAAAGACAAACCAGAAAAAAATAATAAGGCATATAAATTACGATATCTGCCATCGTCTTTGGTATCGTTAAATGTCCAGCGGGGTGTTACCAAGAGGGTGTCCACGTAGGTTGACGCCCTAGTGATGCTGGCTACTTTTCCAGACCAACTCAGGCTGGGTGAGGTCAGTGTAGATAGCGGGTTTGTAAGTTTCCANAAAAAAAAAAAAAAAAAAAAAAAAAAAAAAAAAAAAAAACGGAGGATTTTGCTTGGAGGGGGAGGGGGGGCGACACTTAATTTTTTTTAAAAAATATATTTTATCAAACCATACTCTAGGGGACATTTTATTTACCTTTACTTGTCTTATGCACATACACACTCTACATTTACAATGTCTCGATCATTGAAAAACAAAGGCAGGGCTGTCCGTTGGGCCACCGATGCTTCGGCCCCGAAGGGCCCTTTGGGGGAGGGGGCAAAAACATGAAAGAAGAATACTTGTAAAATATGTGCTAGAAAAAACATGTGGGCCCCATGCTTATGGGGGGAAAAATATGTTTATTTTTTTCTGACACATTATTATTTATTTCTATTGCCTTTTGATTCATCAGTTTTACAATGCTTAGGCCTCGAAATACACAGCCTCTTATATAAACTTTAATGTGGAGCCCTTCTTCCGATTTGCGCGGGAGTCCCCTGGAGCCCCGGTCTGCCCCTGAACAAGGATCAGGTTATCAAGGCAAAGGACGTCCCATATTGACTTACATCCACCAGATCATGAGATACGCCGGCTCCAGAAGTAATATATACACTGAATTTTTTCCGTACACTTACATAAATATTATGTTGCATGAAATTGGCTCCAGAGGATTTCTGTACATTTCCTACAGTATGGAGACTGAGTGAGCTTCTAATCTAAGTACCTAATTTTTTTTTAAAAAAAATTAGTTAACATGGCTTATTTTATTGAATTTAACTTTTGTCCTATACCGTTTGAAATTCACTTTATCTAGTATATCTTTCCAGAAACTTTAGGGGGGCCGGCCCTAGGGGCCCCTCTTGCGTACGCCCATGATTCCAGGTCGTTCCGGTGCATAGATCCAGCCGTTTTACTTGACATATTGAACTAAATCAACGATATTTAATAATAATAAAAAGACAGATCAGGAATATTAAAAATATTACTTCTCAAATTACAGATCATGAACATTGAGGAGACTAAAAATTGTTCTTTGTGGAAACGAGAAAGGAGTTCAGAACACAGTGGTGCTCACAGACCAAGCAAACTGAGCGAAATAAAATGTCCAAACTGTGAAAACGATAAAATCTCAAAAAGAATCAAAAGATATTTTATGCCAGTCTCCATTTTTTTACCTCAATCCAGCATGCAGGACAGTATTGAATTTTCGGAGGATGATGATGATGAAGTGGAAACTATAGGCTCTGCTGATGGAATTGACATCGACGAAAATGATAACAAAAAACTTCATTGCGACAATGCAGAAATTACAGAAGTCATTGACCAGATCGACTGTACCAATATTACAAGTCAAAATCCATGTTGCGATAAAGTGGAAATTATTGGACTCTCCGATGAAACTTCCTGCACAGAAGTTTTTAGTTGTAATGCATTAGAAACTATTGGATTCGTTCATGACATAGACTGCACTGAAAATTCAGTTAAAACTTCTTGTAGCGATGAAATGAAAATGATTGGATTTATTGACACTGGCCACATCAATAATGCAAATCATACTGATACTTATCATGATCTCAGCATTTTTGAAAATATTGATAAAAATGACCTTGCAAAAAAACAAACTAAAACTTCCTTCGAAACTGATTGTACCAATACAGCATGTTCCCAAAATAAAACAGAATTTTGCACTCAACACTTACTTTACGAAATAGACATCAATAATAATAAAACAAACGTCATAGATAATTACAATATCTCCTTTTCACCACTTTCTGAAGACAGAAATTCATTATTTGAACTAAATGAGATAATTAACGATTTAATATCGCAGGTGGATTCCTCAATTAAAGAGGAAGTTACTCAAAACAGAACTAAAAATAGAAATGTTAATGTAGACACAACGGAGACAAACATCATTTTAAACAAAGGACGTGACAATAACTGTTTGGAAAATGATTTGAAAGACAAATACATTTTTAGTTATGATGTAGAAAATGAAAAAGGAAACAATTATCCAGGGAATGAAAAACAGATTAAAATAGAAAATCATTTTGAGATACTTGGGAAAGCTAACCAAGATGTAAACAGCACAACTCATCCATCAAGAGTGATGAGTGACAAATCAAATCACGTTCAAAACAAAAGAAAATATAATGTAACCCCCTTATCAAGTGACAGAAAAAACACCAATCTTCGTATAGAAAAAATAAAACAATCTTTGGCAGAAAAATTACATCAAAACAAAGAAACTAGACTAATGGATAATAATAATGTGTTAGAAAATAAAAATGACGTGTTTGCCGACAAAAAAATTAAAGAAGATTTTAAAGGTGATGTGAAAAAGGAAAGAAAGCATATATTTGTTGAAAAAATTGAAACGACAAATTATCAAACAATATCAAATATTGAAAAGAAAATCAGAGAAAGAACACCAAATTCTAATGTAAAAACAGATACAAATACGGAACTATTGAAGAAGCACAGAAAAGTAACTCCTTCAGTTAACATAAATACAATCGCTGATTACAATCAAAAGTGTGAGATAAAAGTAAGAAGTAGATCAATCTCTTTGAGCACACCTAATATAAAAACAAGAGTTAATAATAATACAGGTCATGGCAAATATACTATTCACCGGGAAAATATATTACAAAAGACTGAAAATATGAAAAAAAATAAGGATTTGGTTATTAAATGTATTTATGAAAGAGAAATAAGAAATGAGATAGAAGTTACAAACTCTATTCAACCCAATTCCACCGAAAATATACTTCTTTTAAATGAAATGGGCAAAAAAAGAAATACAATAAGCAATGAAGCAAACGAAAGAAATACTGTTGACGGTAAAATGATCCATGACAACGTTATTGATGGAATAAAATATTTAAATGAAAAATCAAATTTTCAAATCAGAGGAAATAATCAAATTAGCGATACATACAAGGTAAGTCAGAATAATCAACGGATTGAATCAAATGATACTAAAAAATATGGGGTTAAGAATCAGAAAATAGCATCGAATTCAGATGAATTCTTATGTAAGAAGAAAGAGAAACTTAATAAAAAATCAAACCTCAATGATAAATTTAACGATAAAAAATATATTAATACTCGCATCAAACACAACATTGACGAGGAAGCAATAAACCTAGATGACCAATTATTTTCAAATTTTGTAGAAAATGTACTAAACGATAGTAATTATGAAAGTAAATATTGCAAAATAAAATCCCAACACTTTAAAGAAGATATGCAAATTAATAATTACAAATGTGTAGGATTTATCAACATACATAATATTGATAAAGCAAATAATATAACAATATCAAAGACATCAGACAAAAAAAAAATCAATAGTTTTGGATCAAACGATGAACAAAAGAAATTTTCTTTAAAATCTAATAACGAAAGAACAAACAAAATGGACATAGAAGTCGACGAAAAAATAGATGAAAAACAAAAAAATGAAATTATGAAGAACAAGAATAAAACTATATATCAAGACGAATTAGATGAGTTCAAAACAGAACATCATTTAAAAATAAAACTATTGGATAGTCCAGATCTGTTCAGAGATGAAAATGATGATTACATAGACGATTCATATTGGGGAAATATTGAAGACACCAAAAGTAATGGGGGGAAAACAGATGAAATATTGAACAGTGAAATTGAAGACAAAGTCAGAATCGATCAAAAAAATTCAGCATTTGAAAAGAAAAGTCTATCTCTATCAAGTAACGACCGAGTACTTGAACATTTTCAAGATGATAATAATAGAAAACATAATAAAACTTATTTGAAAATAAAAATCAATGAAAATAACATTCAGGTTTCTGATGAATTAATGAAGATGATTTCATCAAATGACAAAGAGATGAATGGCAAATGCCAAGAAAATACAGAAAAAATAAAAGATGTTTTAAAAGAAAACAAGGAGAATTCAAAGAGGTGTGATTTATCTGATAGAGATGAAAATAACCATAACGCTCTTGATGAGAATAATAATCTTTTAATCTATACAACTCTTCCGTCAAATAATACGGAAATTAATGAAAAAAGACAAGAAAATAGCGAAAAAATAAAAGCGTTGGTAACTGAGGCAGTAAGAGAAAACATGGAGAATTCAAAGAGATGTAAAATAACAACTGACAGAGATGAAAACAACAATCACGCCCTTGTTGATGAGAATAACGATCATTTAATCTGTACAACTATTCCGCCAAATAATAAGGAAATTAATGAAAAAAGACAAAAAAATACCGAAAAAATAAAAGGATTAATAAATGAGATAGTACTGGAAAATATGGAGAGATCAAAGAGATGTAAAGTACCAACTGATGGAGATGAAAATAATAACCACGCCCTGAAAGAGAACAGTAAGCTTTTGATGTACTCAACACAAATAATGGTCAACGAAGTGAATGAAAAAATAAAAGAACATGATCAAGAAGAAAAAACAATGTATGTCACTAGCGATATAAATGAAAACAATAACAATATAGATCAAGACGAATTGGATGAGTTCAAAACAGAAGATCATAATTCAAAAATAAAACGTAAACTATTAGATAGTCCAGATCTGTTCAGAGATGAAAACAACAATCACACCCTTGTTGATGAGAGTAATAATAATTTAATCTGTACAACTATTCTGCCGAATAATAAGGAAATTAATGAAAAAAAACAAAAAAATACCGAAAAAATAAAAGGATTAGTAAATGAGACAGTACTGGAAAATATGGAAAGATCAAAGAGATGTAAAGTACCAACTGATAGAGATGAAAAAAGTAACCACGGCCTGGAAGAGAACAGTAAGCTTTTGATGTACTCAACACAAATAATGGTCGACGAAGTGAATGAAAAAATAAAAGAACAAGACCAAGAAGAAAAAACAATGTATGTCACTAAGGACACAAACCAAAACAATAACATCACTCCAACATTTTACAAACAGCTCAGCAAACAGAAAAATACTCTGAAAACTGTTGATGTCATGATAAATACAGAAGTCAACAATCCTGGAACTACTGACTCAATTCATGAAATCAAAAAGTATATTTTTCAAAAACAAAATGAAATTCAATCACTGGTAGAAAAAGTAAAGCATTTGGAAAATCAAATAATACCAAAAAGAAAAATACCCGGAGAAGAATTGTACGAACCAAAACGAATTAAATTAGAATCAGAGCAAGACGAAGAAGTTATTATTCTCAAAGAAATACACAATTCAACAATTGCTAGGAACAAAATGAATAGTCAAGATACATCTTACAATAAATTTGATCAAGACATCATTATTATCAATGAGAATTTGGCTAAAAAACAAAATATTGAAATGATAAAACAGACACATTTCAAGGAAAAAGTTACTTCAAACTTATTGGATTTACGAACTATTAGAAATGACAATCATCTTACAAAACAAACTTCTAAGAATAAAAATAAAAGCAATATAGAAAAATACATTGAGCACATTATAAATAACAAAATAGAAACAGCAATCAAAGAAACCACAACTTCACAAACAATTGTTTCAGAACCTCAGGATGTTAAGAAATCAATCGCTTATTTAAAAGATAGGACAAATGGGGTTCAATTCAGTCGTCAAAAAAGATCGAAACATGAAAAACATTCAACTACAAAACAGATTTCATTGAATATAGAAGAAAATCCAGATACCAAGGAAAAATTTCTTCGTCTTAAAATAAAGATTGTGAATAAATGAGAAATCCGAAATTCAGAAGATAAAAGAAATTGAAACAAGAATATTTTTAGAACTTTGCTTGTCAAAAACTTGAAAACAGTTACGACAATTACTGCATGTTCAACCGGACACTAGAAAATGCGATCAGAAAATTTTCGCTTTCAGCGGAATTCGAACCCACCACCTCCGGACTATGGGTTATTGGACATGAAGATCGGCTTGAGACCTGCTAGTATATTCAAAAAAATCGGCTCACAACTTCTTTTCTTGCAGAAGTCACAAAAATTAATCAATTTTTTTTTTTTTTGTAAATGAAAATAAAATTTTTGATTTATATAAAAATATGATAAATTTTTATTCTTAAGTTTAATATAAGTACAAAACTATTCTAAACAGTCTGTTAAGTAAAATAAACCAAAATGTAAATAATATAAAGTCTATTAAACAATTTGTTACATTGTCTAAGTATATATATAGTATATTACACTAACTTCGTGAAGTAGATTCACTATTATATCTGAAGTACATAATTAGAAAAAAATATTTCAACGGCAAACGGGTGGATCTTTTTTTGATTTTTGAATTCTGCGTAGGTATCCTGACACGTAAAATATCAAATTTTGAGGAGGGGTATATTTTTCGTGGTCCATTCCAAAGGTTCATTATTGAAAATAATAAGCCAACATACTAACCAATGAAGAGCTCATCTTGATATTTTAGAATCACTAATTATTAGAAGAAATAAAGAAGCCGCATTCTGACTTAAGTGTACCAAATCTGCGTTAGAGAATGAATATAAAAACTAGAATGAAATTCAATCAACAACTGACGGTTGGGTAAACTCTAGTTAGCATTAACCAGAGATTTTCTTTCTGTTTCATCAGTCAAAATAATTGATCTAGGGTTCAGTTAACGATGAATTTATGTTTTTCGAACGGGAAGTACACACTTTCATCGTGTTCTTATTGTGAATTCAAGATCAGGTTCATTGTTTACATTCTCATTTTCCCCGTTAAATGCTTTAAGTTGCCAAACATTCTCCAAATAAGGGAAATCAAAATAGATTCTTCCGAATACATCAAATTTTTAATTTGGCTTAACGTCTCTTGACCATCTAGTGGTTATTCGAGCCAGAGGTTTTACCCTACATTCGCTGGAAATTCACAAATCAGCCGCCCACATTGACCTCACCTAGCCTGGGTTAGGCCGAAAAAATGGCCAGCATCACAAGGGCAAAAAACTCGCTGGACTTCAGTTATATGACGGGAACTGGTATATTAAACGTGCCATAGACACTGTCGATTTTTTCTGAGATTAAATAGGCTTAAGTGGAGAATTAACTTGAAAATAAAGTTTGATGAAACCCACAATAATTTTTTAACTATTTTTATTGTCATTCCGGATAACAAGGAGACCACGTGAGTTTGAAATTTGTATTCTCTCTGAAACATCAAATGATTAGGCGTTTTCATTTCTTTAAACATATTACTGACATGTGGGACTTTCAATGTTCATGTTAAAATATTTCGCTTTTAATTCTGAAAGTCTCGGAGAACGCCTCGGTGTGAATTTCGAATTCATTGGTTTCATAGGAAGAGGGGTACATACTTTTTCTCTGGGTCGCCGAATTGAAATATGTCTATTATCTGTCAAAGGTTTTTTAATTATTGGCATATCCGGTGTACGAACTTTGCAAACATCATAAATAATGTTCTCTAAAGTTTCCGACAGGGCTGGCTGATCGATCACGTTTTCTTTGTTACTCGTCACATCTCCCAGAGATTTTCTAATCTGAGCGGTGTTCAATCCGCCCTGTTTCTCGTATGATGTTGAAGTGAATGAAGCTCGAAGTTTCGTATTTGGTTTGATTTGGTTCATATCATGTTCCACATGATTGTTACCATCACTTTTTTCAAACAATTTTGTTTTGGCAAGTACCATACCTGCATTTTGTTCTTTCAATTTAGCAATGGATGCCCTTCTGGTTTCATTCAGATGTGGCAAAGCTTTTGAAATAAATGATTCGGCACACTGCCAGTTACCTGGTTTAATATCCGATGGTGCATGTTTTTTGTGAGAAACATGAAAAGTTTCAGCCCTCCGGGGTGCAGTTTGACGTGATCGATGTCCCTTCTGATTAATTCTATCTTTAGATATAAAGTCCAAAGTCTTGGGACCGCACTGCACCGAATTTGGTTTTCCTCGACGGATACTTCCACTTCTGTCAAACTTGTAACTCAGAGGTTTGTCATGAAGATTTAGCGATTGGTGTCGAGCAACGTTATTTGATTTGTTCCTTTCTTTTGATCGTTTTCGAATGGAACCAATTTTTCTTGCACTAGGTGATCGCATCACTCGATTATCAGATCGACGAATTTTCAAATCCCTCTTCAGTTGGTCCGCCAGATTATCACAAGTACTACTGAGTTGTTCAACTTTGTCTAAAGTTTTAGCGTATTCGTTTTCAACATTTTCGATGCTCTCGGGTTTGTCTTGTAATTTTTCGTCGTCACTCAATGAAATACTACGACCAAATTCTTTAGAAATCCGAGACTCAATTCGATCAACCCTTTTTTGAATTAACTCAAACTCGTGCTTGGGGACTCGAACATAATCAACAGTTTCCATGTTTTCGTCTATTTTCAGCTCCATTTCATTTTGTGACTGTCGCTTGTCAAGCTCATGTTCGTCTGTAGTATTTAAACCTTTCTGCAAATATTAAAAAATAAACAAATTGATTAAGAAAAATCCGATAGAAAATTTTGTATTGCGGTGATGACTACTTTTTTATTTGTTGAGGTTAGGACAACGTTAATTTACAATCTGTATAGATTTCATCTCATACAGATTGTAAATCTGTATGAGATGAAAAATTGGTATGCAGCTTTTCATTCCAGGAAACACCTGTAAATATACTTTGAAGACACAAAAAATAGTTCCTATATTTTTTAATCAAATTTAACAGAGTACGCCTTGGTAGTAGATCTGTCACGTTTGTCCTTCAAGGTCAATTTTTTTTTTTTTTTAAAGAGTTACAACCTATATATATATATATATATATTTCTTTTACACAATTGAATTCTCCATCAAATTCTACATTTTATCGAGTGTTAATTTTTCCACTTCAAAGATACATGTGTGACGTACTAAGAGGAAAAAAAACAGTCATTCATACTCTTACACTTGAAAAAACAAAACAAAAAAAAATCATTTTATTTTTTATTATTACCAATCTATCCAGAACAGAGGCGTCATTTAGGGGGGGGGGGCAATTGCCCCCCTAGATTTCAGATTCGCTATAGACATTGTGAATGAAAGTTATGAAGGGGGAGGAAAAAAATTTAAAAAATGAATTAAATAAATTAAATTTTATTGATTATGCGAATTAATTTGAATATTACTGGTAAAGTTGCAATATTGCAACTTTACCAGAAATAACTGCAGGCAATGAAAGATTCTCCTCTGACTTGGAGAGAGTACAATCCTACCTGCGAACAACCACGG
>CM022878.1:10181938-10204023 GCA_012654025.1 Pachypsylla venusta | reverse complement strand
TAACTGATAATGGGAGGTTGTTGGAATTCTGTTTCTTTTTTATTTCTCTCCTAATTTGTCCTTCCAGTTTTTTGTTTTGTTTAGGAATTTGGTATTTGGCTGTGTATTGGTTGTTGAATAGAGTGGCGATTTTCTTTTCGTCGGTGATAGTTTTTCCATTATGTGTAAAAGTCTTATTGGTGTTTAATTTGTTCTTGTTTATGCCAGAGACAAATTTGTAGGCTTTAGGACCGTCTTTTCTGAAGTCCATTGTTTCTAGGAAAGTGTTAAACGATTTTCTTTTGGCATTGATGATTTCTTTCTTTAGTTCTGCTGCTTTTCTGCGCCATTCGATATTTTTATCTCTTGTTCTTATTGTTTCTGCAATCCTCCTTGCTTCATTTCTTTCTTTTTTTAAGTTGTTTAAATATTTGGACCAGAAGTAACGGTATCTTTTAACCTTTCCACGAGGAATAAATTTTTGGCTGCATCCAGGATAATCGCCGTAAATATCTTATTCATGGAATCTGGAGATTTGTGAGTGGTCACATCTATTTTTTTTTTAGTTGTTCTTCTAAATAATTACTGAAGTTAGTCCATTTGGCTTTTTTAAAGTTCCATCTATTTATGAGGGTTGTGCTATGTGCGACTCTCACTTTCTTTGATCTGATAACGGCGATAATTTGTCTATGGCCGGAACCAGGGTCATCCATAACAGTTCTTTTAGTATTTTCAGCTATGTCTGTTGAAACCATCAATAAATCAGGGTTAGTATTGGAGCCATTGTAGTGTAGAAAAGTTGGCGTATCAGTATTTTTATAGATAAGCTCTATTGTATTAGTATTTAGGAAATCCCGGGGTAGTTTTGGTCTGAATAGCCCCACAGCTGAATGGGTATTAAAATCTCCTATAATCACTGTTTTAGTGTCTATTGTTATTAAGTCCAAATCAGGATTGTTGGTAGGTGGGTTGTATACACTATATATCTTATAGTGTTCTTTGTTCTTCCAGATGTTTGTTTTTGTTATCTCTATTTTGTCATCGGAATTCATTCTTTTGATTATGGTAAAGTTTGAGATCAGGTCACTTTTCAGACCAATTAATATTTCAGTGGCTACTTGACGGGTCTTTGGTAGGATATCGAGAGAGTATCCTTTCATATCCACTATGTTTCTGCGGTCAGGTTTGCCTCCATTATGCAAAACATGTCTATGTTTTTGTCAATGAGGGTCTTTTTTAATTAACTTCTTTTTGCGTTTGTAAGGCCTCCAGCGTTCCATTGTAATATGGTAAGATTACGATCGGATCCCTTTGCAGTCGACACCCGGAGATCCGAATGGTCGACTATTTTATTTTACCTCCGGAGAATTTTACATTGAGATGCATTTAGCATAGTTGTTACTCATTTTGCATCGCCCGGGGGACACTTGTGGCTTTAATGGAATGCCACGGAAGCGAGTAACATTGCCCCCCCTAGAAAATATTTAATTCCTGTGTTTTAGTACAGAATATAATTTATCAAATTTCATAAAAATCTGTCACCGCTAAATGGCAAAAGTGCCACTTAAGGCGGAGAGTAAACAAACTACGATCTGGTTAGTCTCCTATCCTTAACCATTATATGCACAGACGACTCCAGCATTCAAGACAAATGTAACCTGTGCAATATAGGACCACAGGATTTTCACCACCTTTTCCACTGCCCAGCACGTCCAACCAATCTGATAGTACGAGACCTATGGGAGATACACAAAGACGACCTAATTGTTAATATATTGAAATTTANCTCCTATCCTTAACCATTATATGCACAGACGACTCCAGCATTCAAGACAAATGTAACCTGTGCAATATAGGACCACGGGATTTTCACCACCTTTTCCACTGCCCAGCACGTCCAACCAATCTGATATTACGAGACCTATGGGAGAGACACAAAGACGACCTAATTGTTAATATATTGAAATTTACGTGGTTGCACTTTTTTTAGCTTGTGGTTACCTATTTTTCACCATTCATGCAGCACCTATTTATTTGACCCCAGTTCTCGATGCGCAGATTACATCTTTTGATGTTGTTCCGGAACACCTCTCGCCTTCCTTGTATTAGGTCGTCAAAGGCCAGAACGATCCTAGCAACGTTTTCCTCTGCCAGCAGTGTTCAGTGTCTACAGGAGTTTCCTAAATCAGAGATACATACATAACATACATACATAACTATAACCGTTACATCATTAGATGGGTCGATGAGTGAAACCTCGCACCATCGTCGATCATTGTATTTCTCACGTTGTTTTATCTCCGCCCAATTGATGCCCCCTGTCTATGAACATCTTTATAGTGTCTCTGTAGGGATACCGGATATTTTATGTGCCTTTTATTAATAAATTTTATTAAATTTTACTTCATAGGAAAATGGAAATAAAATTAATGTTACAATAATAAAATTATCATCTCTGTAGACTCGAACCAACAACCCCTAAGTAATTTTCGTACAGAAATTCTCAGGAAAAAAGCTGGCATTGATACCTAACTACCCATTTATTCAATTTTGACTACGTACTCTCAAAGCTACCCACGACTTTCTCAAGTAATTAATTCATAACACCTCACATGGCAAAAGAATTTTGATTTATTATTTTCAATAATGAACCTTTGGAATCGTCACGAAAAAAAAAAAAAATATTGATACAATGTGCTAAAAAAAGATATTCCTCAAGAAGTACCGCAAGGTCATGCATTTTAAAAATAACACCAAAAAGGCGCCATTTTGGAAACGGTAAATTTTTGCACCATAGCGTATATTGGTCTTTTCGACTGCAAATGATGTGTTCTACCACCCATAATTTTTTGGTGACGTAATTTAGATACACCCTGTATAAAATAGGCCCATGTAATGGATTCCAAAGTTTCATTACTTAAAATAATAAAAAAAAAACTGTAGATGCGTTCATAATGATCTAAGAATATAAATCTTACTATATCATTATTATACGCATACTGAACATCGATTTTCTATTCAGATGATTTACTAAAAAAAAAAATGAATACCTTAATATCATGTTGTCTTGCTTGTGATCCGTTTTTTCTAAAAATTCCTTCAACATGTAAATCTGAACTAATTCTATCACAAAATTGTACAACAATAGAAGGAACGTTAACATAAGTCCCACAATCAAGACAAATTTCCGTTCCAGGTAACTGATCCAAAGGTATCTTGAAAATGGTAGAATTGGAGTTGGTTTTAACTTCCTGAAAGAGAAAAAAGGAAAGCTCACATTTCTTCTAACGTGCCTCCGAACCTTGAAATATTTCGGGGTTAGACTGCATAATCTAGATAAAAAATATTGTAAATATCCCTCAGATTGCTGCAGTGGTGCTCCTGTTGTAATCAACTGTTCTCCCAATTCTAAATGCAAGTGTGAAATTATGGAAAACTAAAGAATTACCAGTTGAAAGTACTCCAAAGACAGTGAAAAAAACAGTACATATCAATTTATGTTATAAAAAAGGAGTATGTGCAATACAGTGTTTTGTAAATTGTTGTCATCGCGATTATCGGTCTTTCATAAGTTTAATACTTACATCATTGTATTTTCTTTTGAGTAGTTCACGTTTCAATCTTGGTTTTATACCAAAGCTTTTTAATTCTTTTAAAATTGCTTCTCTTACTTCATCAGAATCGTTTGAGAACATTCTAAAATTATAAACTACAAAGAGATCAAAGTTTTGTTACTTCATTGAGATCAATTCAAAGTTATTGCTGTCTCCTTTTTCAAGTCAAAAGATAATTTTATAACCGTACAGTACATGAGCTAAATATTTATGAAAAGCATTGCAACCAATGACAATGAATGTAACACATGTTATCATTTTCAGTTATCATAGAAATTTGAGATCAAAGTTTATCGAAAGTTTAAAAAATGAGATAAAAAGTACAAACAAAAAATAATAATAAAGAAACACTTCTTGCAGTTCTTGCTTTTGATTTAAAACTTTAACGAATTTTTCTCATGCAAAATACAAAAATCACAAATCTCCATTGAAATCTAAACAGTGTTACAAGTGTGAGACTTTCCCCAAAAAGAAAATTACCGTACATTTTAGAAACAGAATTTCCGTATCTTTTAGTTATTAGCTCCGGGCAGGAATTTATTTTAAGAAACAATAAGTAGGTACCTTTTTGACGTGATTTAATTTTTGAATAGTAATAATAATTATAGGTACCTACTGGAATTAAAATTTTCCCTTATCAAAACGCAGAAATAAATCTCTGATAAGAATGTATAATAGCAATAATAATCACTTATGAATACTGTTGTTTAACCCAACCAATTTCTCATTGGATTTATAAGATTTACAATTATTGAAGATGGGTCGTTTGAAGATGGACTCGTGGATGTTGAATTCTTCTTGGGTGTATCTTCATCGTCATCATTTGGTAAACTAGGAGATGAAATCGGTATGCTTCCATATTGAACACCGGTGGGTTGTTCATTTTTAACAATGGGAACCAATGCAGATGTGATGCCTTTTGTGGCTGCATTTAAAGCGACTTGCCATAATGGTTGAAAAACTATCCGAGCTCCCTGTAAACGAAAGTAGGTAGGTGAGGGAATCAACATAATATTTATATGCACAATAAACAAAAGTGGTGCTGCCAAAAAAAAAAAAAAAAAAAAAAAAAAAAAAAAAAANTTTTTTTTTTTTTTTTTTTTTTTTTTTTTTTTTTTTTTTTTTTTTTTTTTTTTTTTTTGTATGTATGGATAACGGAGCTGTCATTTCAGTGTCAAGGTCTTAAATTGAAACTAAATTCTATCTATCTTTGGTGTAGGGAGTGCTACAGCATCTTGGTAGTACACTCATCGCGGAAGTACGCTAAAGAACAATTATTTTCAACTTCCCGTGTCATCAAGTCAGCAGTCTTTAAAGCGCAGAGCCATTGATCACTTCGGTATGCCTGTGTATTAGTGGAGAGAGGGGGTGTACAATTTGATAGAGGGAGCTGTAAAATTGTAATTATTGGCGTCCAGAAACCGAAGAGAGAAGATCATATAGGGAGAAAAAAAACAGTCGAACTGAATCCACCTTTTGAGGAAAATCCACCCGTACGGGAATCGAACTTCCTATCTCGACTTCAAGAGACAAGTGTCCTTACTGGACTAACAAGCAAGACTTTTTCGATTTACTTTAATTAAACAAGATTTCATCAAACGAAAACAGGAGTTATAATATACACTAAAAAATCCATGCATTTTGATGACTCGAACCCACGTCCTTTGTATTAATACATAGTTTCTGATAATTGAGGAAATTGCAATTTCAAAAAAGTAGGTTTTTGCATACATTTTTCCCCAAATTATCCTTTCTATTAACTATTATTCGGTGAAGGAACCTTAGTCCACTAGATCGGTTGTAAGTCCAGAACCGTAGGTCCCATTTTCGTGATAATGATTTCTTATGAATCCTGGTTAAAAATTACACCAAAAATCACTATCATTTCTATTTTGTGACATACTGAGGGGATATGCCAATCATAAGTCGAAATTTATATGTAAAATCCTATGGGACAACTAGAAAATGCAAACCCTGTATGTATATGTATGTTTGCTTGTAACGCGATACAATCCACAATTTTCATCCGATTTTGACGAAATTTGGTGTACATGTTCAGGACATGGAGGAAATTTTGAAGGCCCAATATTTTGTTTTTTGAAAATAATTTTTATCTATTAAGCGGTTTGTTGTAGAAACGTAAAATTTTGTTCTGTCATGGCTGATGTTAAGGGCTTTTTGATTTTGAAAAAATTGGATCTAGCAGTAGAACCAAAGTCAGAGCAGCCAGCGTCTACGGCACGCTGAATACACCAGTTCTCGTTAGATCACAAAAGTTAAGCAACGCTCAGCGAGGGTTTAACAAGTGGATGTTCACGTAGGTTCGCACCCTCGTGATGCTGTTTTTTTTCGGCCCGAACCAGGCTGGGTGAGGTCAGCTGGCTTGCATTTAGAGGCAGACCAATATTACTTTCATAATCTTTTTCTTTGCAATTCAATTAGTCACTTACCCTTTGAGGTTTTCTAGTGGGAACATCCAACAAACCAGAGGAGGGTTCCTATGAATGAGAATAGGGAAAAAATAGATTAGGTCGACTTACATATTTAACAAGATCTTACATACAAATCGTATCAGAACACATCTTGTATCGATACACACAAATCGTATCAGAACACATCTTGTATCGATACATACAAATCCTATCAGAACACATCTTGTATCGATACATAGAAATCGTATCAGAACACATCTTGTATCGATACGCACATCTTGTATATTCACTCCAACCTATTGGTATTGGAGAGTGCTACAAGTTTGATTAGAAATCATTACTTGCCAAATCCCGAACATTTACAGATTAAGTTATTATTTCTTTAATAATCTTCTTCTCCTTTAACCTCACTCTTTCCTAATTCTGCCATGCCACAACCTTGTCCTTTTCTTGCTCTCATTAGCTGTAACCGTTTCTTTGCACAGTAACTCTCGTTTGCTTCTCACAGTATCCATAGAAACTGCGAAGAAACTCGCATTTCGCTGATAACTTATTATCATTGGTTTGAAGCCGAGTTTTTTTAAAGGCTGGATGCCCTTCTTAACACCAAACCTTCTGTATTTACACGGGCTTAGGACCGTCACCTTATAAAGCTGGATTACTCCCCTCGGTGGCTATTGCTTTAATAATAATTATTATTTCTTTAATAATATAACTCATCAACAGGGCCACCCAGAGAGGGGGTAGCCCCCCCGGCCCGGGCTTTTGGAGGGGTACTTGAGAATTGGTTCATTTTAGTAAAGGGGCCCGTAATTTTTTAGTCCCGAGCCCGGATTTTCTATCAGCGGCTCTGCTCATTAATTAACAAAACCTACCGCGCTCTGTGGTTTTTTTGTTGTTGTAGTTGTTGTTGTTGTTCTGGCTGGTCTTTTTGTTGTGGCAGTGGATTCATCCTGAAGAAAAGAAAGTAAACAAATTTATTTTACATGGATTTATTTGAATCGAAATATTTTTTCTGACTCATACATTATAGGTACACAGTACTTACCTAAATATTCAGATAGAATAGTTATGAAAAAGGGCGAATACATGTATGGAAAGCTGAGGTTGAGTATGGGCCAATTCTCATAAATTGATTCGAAATATATGTTTTGAAATCAAACTTACATCTGGGGCCTTGGTGTCAGTTAGCCAAGTTATTCCTAAATACCTTGGAGACACTTCTGCACAGTCATCTGGCGAGCATGTTTGTGCTCTTTTCTCGTTGAACGTATTTATCTTCTCGTTTAACGAGGAAATAGTGAGAGTGTGATGGGAATTCTACCTTCCTCCCAAGCTTTGGATGAGCTATTTTACTTGTAATGTAAGTTTCTATGTAAATAGTGCGTGTGTGATGGGAACTTTCCATTCTTCCCACGCTTTGGATGAGCTATTTTACTTGTAATGTAAGTTTCTATGTAAATAGTGCGTGTGTGATGGGAACTCTCCATTCTTCCCACGATTTGGATGAGGTATTTAATTGTAATGTAAGTTTCTATGTAAATAGTACGTGTGTGATGGGAATTCTCCACTCTTCCCACGCTTTGGATGAGGTATTTTACTTGTAATGTAAGTTTCTATGTAAATAGTGCGAGTGTGATGGGAATTCTCTCTTCTTCCCATGCTTTGGATGAGGTATTTTACTTGTAATGTAAGTTTCTATGTAAATAGTGAGAGTGTGATGGGAACTGTCCCTTCTTCCCACGCTTTGAATGAGGTATTTAGCCAGTAAATAAAATATTGAACAAAAAACTTACATCTTCCTCATCAGCATCCGGATCTGTGGGGATTTCTAAAAGCCCATTTGGTCCAGACGAATTGTTAGCTGCCTGAAACAGGTTGTAATTATTTGGTCAGAACAGGCCGGTCCTAGCTATAGGAAAAGAGGGCAGATATCCAGGCGGGCACCTAGTTGAGGGAGGGGCGACATTTGACCGGATTACATAAGTTGATCTTAACGGATTTTTTTTCTTATCCGTATATCGAAGAATTATATTCCAGTCTGCACTACAGATTTTAATACAGTGGAATTGAAAAATCTTTTTTTTTTTTAAAAAAAAGGGACAGAGGTTTTTTCTCGTTTGTCCAGGGCGGCATAACTCCCTGGGCCGGTTCGGTATTTAATTATTGGCATTATAGCTAAATTAGTTTACCATGTTAAACATTTGAAGTTTCAATTGGGGAAAAAATCGCTGCTATAATCTAGCAGAGCGTATCACACTTATAAGAAACGAGGAAAATGTAATTTGGTAAGAATATTGAATGTTAATAGGAAGTCATCCTGTAGATATCAATGAAGTGTATCTGGTTTAATATTTTTATTTTCTTAAAAAAATCTTGTCTTACCTCGTCACTATCATTTCTTTGGGTAATAGGCTTCTGAAATAAAAGTATAATATCATAGATATTAATAAATGACAATATTTCTCTTCATTTTTCAGAAATCTCTCCTCAAAGAGTAAAAACGGAATCCTAATATTAAGCCTATAATATCCGTCCGTGTATCGGTCACAGGCGACAGTTTTTTATCTAAGAAATGATAAATCACCCACCAGGGCAAATGAAGTACGAAGATGTGTGATTAACGATTATGGGAATTATATATTTGCGAATAGTATTAAGTTGATACCTCTTTTAATTTAAAATATTGTACGAATATTTTTGCTTGTAAAATAAAGCTACAACTCTAGTTGCAAGATAACAGATGTCCAATGATAACTAAAAAAAAAAAATGGCCAAGGGTATATTCGATTGCACCCAAAAGTTCCGCGCATAGTTAGACCCCAAACGGGTCCTATATATCAAATTTCACCACGGCGGACTGCGAAACATTTTTTTTGCTCTATTCTTGCATTTTACGTATCTTAAAACGTAAAATATCAAATTTTGGTTTGAAGGAGGGTAATTTTTTTTTTTTTTTGGCGACGATTCCTAGGTCCATTATTGAAAAGAATAAACCAAAATCAATATTTATATGCAATCATAAGATTTTCACATGACCGATTTTGTATTGTCTGTGTGTAAGACCTTTACCTATATATCTCCAATTACTTTTTTTTTTATATCTAAGTAATAGACGACTCCAACTCATACTACTACACACCGAAATCCTAGAATACGGGAATACCTCTCAAATTAAAAAAAAAATATTTTTTAAATTTTGGCTTAACGTCTCTTTAACATCTATTGATCATTCAAGACGGGGGTTTTACCCTCCATTCGCGGGAAACTTGCAAACCAGCTACCCACATTGACCTCACCCAGCCTGAATTGGGGCCAAAAAATAGCCATCATCATGAGGGCGCGAACCCATGTGGACACCCACATGGTACAACCTCGCTGGACATTGCTTAACTTCAGTGATCTAACGGGAGCCGATGTATTCAGCGTGCCATACTATCCTAGAATATGGATTATATTTTTTATTAATGAGTTTAATTATTATAGCTTGTAATGTATCTAAACTAATCTTATCTCTTATTTTTGAAACCGCTTTAAAAACTTTTCGTTATTATATATCACAAAACCTGATTTCAGCAACTTACTGAATAACAAATTTTATTGCAGACCAAGAGAATCGTAATGATGATTCCTAGCTTACCAAACATATTGGTGACGATCTCATTATTTTGAGACGACACAGATGTATTTTGACGTCATAGTAGCTACAAAAGGTGTCACATTGATTTTTCATTTATTGTCATTGTCATACTAATTAGATATCAATATTATTTTGAAATCAATAAACATAATAATTAGGTACCTGCCTGGTGAACGACACATTCACAGTGGCTCCCAGCAGTGTCGGATAAGCCATAATGCAGAACTGCTAGTTGACAGGGCAATCGCGCTTGTAATATCAGTTTGTACCAAAAAATTTGAGATTTTCAAACTAGTTTCCGGCCAATCTAATTAAACTGCATCACAAACCATTATTTATTAAGTAGTTAATTAATACAAATTTACTCTTAATGTAAAAGAGATCACCAAAATTTCCAAGTAGGTAACATTAAAAAATACAAACAAAAAAATACACATAACGAGGAACTCTGCAATATGGATAGTCTTGGATTAAATAACATTAAAGAACTTTCAATTCATGAACACAGCCAACATAACTTAGAAGAGTCTCAACCAAATACCTTGCAAAAATCGACGAACGAAACAGACGATATAAAATTGGCTGACGAAACTATACTCACAGAAGATGAGAGCTTGTTAGAAGAAAATACACCTAGCACTTCTATAGACGAAAGAAGAGTGAAGCAAATAGCGGTAGCGGCAAAAAACAAAGCCTACACTCTAGCAATATTTGATGATCTAGGGAATGACATTTTGGATCAATTCTTGAAAACATTGCTTGTATCTTACTCTGACGATGAATCTAATGGTGATGTCGACATCTGTCGAATATGTTTCGGATCCAATCGTAAAAATTTGCTAAAACTTTGTGATTGTAAAGGTTCTATTGCGTACGTTCACGTTGAATGTATTGAAAGATGGCTAAAAGAGCGTGATCTGGATAGATGTGATATTTGTAGACATAAATTTAACATTGTAAGAAAACCAACTTTGTCTAAATTCCGATCATTGATAAGTTGGTTGAAACACGAAGATAATCAAGATGATGTTGATGATTTGTTAATTGATATGGCTGTCACAACGTTGTTTTCTCCATTTCTTGTTTTATTAACGGTATCTGGATATAGTGCTTTACAATCAAATGCTATCAGTTTCTTCACTAAAGATCCTCATACCAATGAATTTATCTTCTCTGTAGCAGGAACTCTTTCAACTTTAACAATGATTGGTATTATTTCATTGGCTGATTCAATTGGTATGTCGTGGTTATTCTATATTGTTCACAAACATTATTCTCGATGGCATTCATGGTACAGACGTTCTGATATTGTTAAAATTGTGTTATCCAAAGACAAATAAATTACAGTAAACATACCTTACTAAGTAATGAATGTGTACCTAATTTTCGTATACCTACCTAGATATATAATTTTGTATTATGTTTGTATGTAGCAAATAATAACATTTACTAGTGTCAGGAGTACTCTGTAATTTAACAAAAAGCAAATATATTTTACTCTATTGAGTGGTGTGCATTAAACGGAGCAAACGCTTTTACTGTGGCTTTTGCTTAGTTCTTATGCAAAGATACTAAATCATAGGTCTCATTACTTTGTGAAGCATTTGCTATAACTAGTAAAAGCATTTGTTTCAATTCATGCATGCCTACTGCTCACAACATTAATGTCCTATCCAACAACATAAGATTTTGATAGTGAGAAAATTAGGTCGGGGTATTTAATTATCTATACTCTACAGACTTTTATAAAATTATTAGTTTTTTTTCCACAGGTAAGGTACCACCTACTTGTAAATCATCAACAGGCCTAGAGGTTATTATTTTACTGGCACAAAAACTAATTAACATCCTCTCCATTCTATTTCTATGGAAAGTTTGGAGTGTGTTCGGACTTTGAGAGAGAGGTAGCATATTTATTATTTCATATTCGATCATTATTAAAATTCAGTCCATTAGCGTTGTGTTTAGCATTAAGTAAAAAAAAAAGAGTACGATCATTGAGAAAAGAATTACCCCCTTGATTTGTACGACTATTCACATTATTTTACCAAATGGCAACCCTGCTTTTAGGACTTCAGCGCCCTCTATCCATCAAGATGGTATCTAATTATTCGCATTAACTTTTAAAAAATCTGTAATTTCTAATTTTTTTAATTGTTCCAATTTTAATTTTTATTAAAGTTTCGAGAAAAAGGAAAAGTTTCAGCATTAAAATATTTAAAAGAAATGTGATCCTTTCGATATACCCTTTTCATTTTAAAACTTTAGTTTACACTAAGTCACCTCGGAATAACATAATTATCGTTATCACTTTGTTAAAAACTAAATAGCCCCCATTCAAGTGATAAGCATTTATCTAGAGTGGACGTAAATTTTTGTCATGAAAATGAATCCTAGAACCTTAAAAAGTAATGAATTTTTCTTCCTTAATTTCCCTATAGTTAACAATAGGATGTAAAAATCAATTATGGTACTGGAATGGGTTGTTGATATGATAGTGCACAATCTTCTTCTTTAACTTCAACGTTTCCCAATTCTATTTGGGGTTGGCGTTCCTTTCCTTAATTCTACCATGGCACGGTAACTCTAGCTAGTTTCTAACATTATCAATTGAAACTGCGTAGAAACTCACTTTTCACTGATAATCTCTCATCATTTGTTTGAAGTAAAGTTTTAAAGGCTGGATGCCGTTCCTAACACCAAACCTTCTATATTTGCAGGTGCTCAGGACCGTCACCTAATGAGCCTGGTTTGCTCCCCTCGATGGCTACATTATATATAATAGTGCATGATCTGATCTGTTTACGAAAAGGTTTGACGTTTTCGCCACCTGAATTTTCATGGAGATAAATTTAATTTAGATAAAATATTTAGGATGTTTGTAGTCATTGTGAAATATAAATTTCAAAAAAAATTTGTGTATCAAACTACAAATATAAAAATCGCTTTCGTCAGTTACGACATCGTCTGGTGAACTCTGGTTCATGTCGTAACTGACGAAAAACTCTGGTTCACCAGACGATGTCGTAACTGACGAGAGCGCTCGTGATTCATTTTTCTATTTGTAGTTTGATGCACAACATTTTTTGAAATGAATGGAGATAGTTTTTAGTTATAATGCAAGTAGTAGTTGTGTGAACTATAGGCCTCACTACAGTAGAACTATAGTGTTTAGGCATTGCCTTCGCAATCGTCAAAGTTTATAACTTATCAGTAATGAATTTATCGAAATAATTTGATATATATTATATATATGTATATATAAAGTATCCTTTGTTTTTTTCTAGCGTCAGACAAGAATGTGTCAATGGAAAGTTGTGATGATGTGATAGTTAGACATCTCTATGATTACAAGTTAGACCTCCTCAGAGAAGAGTTTGACGAGGAAAATGTCAGGACAGCCTCATCATACCAACAGGTTTGTAAAGTTATAATAGCCACTTGCTTAAAAGGGCTACCACGGTGCATCGGTGCCGGTGTTTAGGGCCAAAAAAAACTGCCGGGAAAAAACACAAGCTTTGTATTTTTCTCGTGGTTGTTTCTTGAATATATAGACCAAAATGAGCTATCCCGATGTAGGTTATTGAGTTATTGATCCCTCGTAACTCGTAACATATTTGTTTTCACTTTAATTGACCAAATTAGTTTGAGTGAATCTTTCTCATATAATTTTCATTTTTTTGTGTGTTTTAGATTGATGTAGAAAAAATTATTAAACCTTTGTTTAAACTATTCACACAATGTGTTGAAATCAACGTAGATGAACCTATCCTGAGGAGGGACCAACATGTAATATATTTAAAACAATGCCTATACAAGCTGTCCTCTTTTTATGAGGTAATACTGTTCGGGTTTTCCCATGCATGATTTTAAGATCTTTTTTTTCATGGGCGCAAATTAACGATTGCCATGTAGTTCCCGAATCTTTGGATTTGGGTGCAAATCAATGTTTTTTTTTTTAATGTTGATATAAGAAGTAGAAAATGTCCAATAATGTACTGAGATTAGACAGTTCAGATCGAAAAAGGATATTAGGAGAGAAGTGGACTGACTTTTACTGAAATATAACACAGAACTGTGCCAGAAGGAGGTACGTACAATGGTGTGGTTTAAATTATCACTGCTGACTGATCATGTCGCGTCATGTCTTATTTCTTAAAGCTGCGTTTCCACTTAGCGACATTTGTCGCGCGACAAATATCGCACGACATGACCTGTTTCCACATGCAGCATGTATCTCGCTACAGTCTTTCTTTATATTCTAGCAAAGTGAAGTCATAAATTAAATACATTTTTAAAATTTATCTGGAAAATATCAAAATAACAGCGGGAAAAATACTTTTCCCGCTGTTATTTTGGTTTATTATTTTCAATAATGAACCTTTGGAATCGTCACGAAAAAAAAAAAAAAAAATCCCTCCCCCCTCAAAATTTGATATTTTACGTTTTTCCTTTCTTGTGTTGCAAAATGTGTGACGACGATCTTGTTGCAGCTGTAGCTTCTGTTCTATCATAATTGGCTTATCGAACTTAAATCGGCGTGGGAAACATAGATACTGGTTTCTTCCAACTCTTCAAGGTATAAAAGTCGTGAAAAGTATAGTCCAAGTGATTTAATCAAGGATTTAATCTCACTTTATAATCTCACTCAGTTTAGGAAACAAACTAAACAAAAAATGAAAAATCGCGCGACACGTCTCCACTTGCAATCGCGCGACATTTTACTCGTGTCACGCGATACGTTTCCACTTAGCATTATTTGTCGCTAAGTGGAAACGCAGCTTGACGCAATTTTTTTTCTTTCAGTGTTTAGATGCCAGTCGACCTTGGCTATGTTATTGGATTTGTCATTCTCTATCTTTGCTCAATGAACCTTTGAGTAGTTCGGACAAGTCATGTATAGTTAATTTTCTTGCCAGATGTCAGTCACCTGATGGCGGTTTTGGAGGAGGACCAGGTCAAATTTCTCATTTGGCTCCTACATATGCGGCTGTAAACTGTTTAATTATTTTAGGAACTCATGAAGCTTACAATGCAATCAATAGGTAAATCAACAACCCGAGCCGCTTTCCTTCAAAATTATGAATCTTCTTTGTTATGATTTTTTTTTTTTTTGGCTTACGTTCTTTAACATTTTACATCATTTGTAATGGTGATTTTACCCTCCATTCGCTGGAAACAAATCAGCTACCCGCATTGACCTTAGGTCCGGTCCTACCAAAAGCCGAGCTTTGAAACACTCGGGTTTGGGTATTGTATTAACACAGGCTGACACAGTGTTTGATGAAACTCACTGAAAACACGTCGTGGTAGGATCGGGTCTTACTCAGCCTGTGTTGGGCCGGGAATAGCCAGCATCACACCAAGTAAAACCTCGCTTAACTTTGGTAATATTACGGCAACTGGTGTATTCAACGTGTTAAAAGCGCTAGATAAAATGCGTTTGAAACTAGTTTTTCACCGGATATTTAGAATTTAATATACTTACGAGCATTCAATTTGGGGCAGATGAAATTTTCAAATTATAGAATTGGTCCGATTCCTTTTTGGGTGATGTTTGGTATTATTGCAAGGGAAATTTTGTTTTCTTTCAGATTGTTTTCCTAAAATCAAGTTTGACAAACTTTCGAAGAACCGGTGCGGCAAAATGTAAAGAAAGTCAGAATTATGACTCATTCAGCAATTGAAAATCATTTACTTTGATTTTTTTACAATTTTCAGTTATGATTTTTTCCTCCCCTATCACACATTGAAGTCCATTTCCAATCGTCCAGCTGACTTTATTTTCACAATAGGGAGCTATTGCCCCCCCCCCCACTCATTTTAATGCTTTGGTTGTTAGAGGAGGTGGATTTCTACGCCTGACCGTTTATTTTAGCTTATCTGGAATGTGTTCAATGAAATTTATGTCCTGTCTGTTTGCAAGCCAGTCAGAAGGTCTTCATGAACATCAGCGATCAGCGGCTACAGATTCACTGAGTTTGTCTGGTGTGTCACTGCATTTTCTTCCATTGGGATAAAATATTTGCGGATAAATCCTGCAAAAGGCACATTCCAGTATGTCAACAATATTACTTTATTACGGCTGGCCATAATAAAGTTTAAATAAAGTTGAGAAGGTTGAATTTCCTGATGAGTTGACCCAATTGTATTATTGTTATTCATTTTCAGGCCTAAATTGAAAGAATTCCTCATGAGAGTGAAAGGACCAGATGGAGGTTTTCATGTGCATGAAGGTGGTGAGGTCGATATTAGGGGAGTCTACTGTGCCCTATGTGTTGCTCTTCTAACCAGAGTGTACTCGGAGGAGCTTTTCAATAATACACGAGAATGGTTGACAGCGTAAGTTTATCAGAAATGGCAGGGGCTGGAGGGAAGATTGGACCGGTTGTGAGGTTGATAATAGGGGAGTCTACTGTGCCCTATGTGTTGCGCTTCTAACCAGAGTGTACTCGGAGGAGCTTTTCAATAATACACGAGAATGGTTGACAGCGTAAGTTTATCAGAAATGGCAGGGGCTGGAGGGAAGATTGGACCGGTTGTGAGGTTGATATTAGGGGTTGTCTACTGTGCACTATGTGTTGAGCTTCTAACCAGGGTGTACTCGGAGGAGCTTTTCAAGAATACACGAGAATGGTTGACAGCGTAAGTTTATCAGAAATTAAACAGATATACTTAGAAATGGCTGGAGAGAAGATTGGACCGGTTGTGAGATCGATACTATAGGAGTCTACTGTGTCCTATGTGTTGTGCTTCTAACCAGGATGTACTCGGATGAGCTGTAATCACCTATACTATGAATATACTGTTGTTGTAGCATTTTCCCTTAAAATCAACTGTTCTTCACATTTCTAGATCCATGTTTTAAAAAATGGTGATATAAGGTTACCGAAAAGACTTTGATGGAAATGTGGAAATGACACATTTCGATCCACGGGAGGCGTTTCAGGACGACCTGGTAGTAGAACCGGTCATGGTGAAAACGATGAATATACTGAATATCCATAGCAAATTTCATCAAAATCGGATAAGGCCTTCGAGTCAAACAAAAGGAAACATCATGGTGTCACTAGTAAAACCAGATGTTCACTTTGGTCGGTCAAATGTGTTGTTGTTTTCAAATGCTCGGATTTGACAATTAAGTCATTTTCCTTGTTGCGTCCCAATATTTTCCTACTAAGTTGTCATGTTCGGCTAAGGTAGGGCAAACAGCCAGGTGTTCAGTGTTCATCACTACCTGATTTGTACATAGAGGACAGATGGGAGATTCCTTAGATCCTATTCTGTGGAGATGTTGAACCGAGCTGTCGTGTCCTGTCAAAAGTGGCTACTGCCGCTTTTCGGGGCAACTCCGGTATTATGTCAGGTTTCGGTCAAATATATGAACCTGTTTGGGTATGAACCCAACCATATCATACACGAATTAGTGTTTATTTCAGCAAAGACTTCTTTTTTCTGAGTATCGAATATTATTTTGACATCTAGCGATTATAAAGTGTAGTTGACACAAAAAACATTTTTGAAATTGGCAGTCCTCTTGTTGTAATGTGTATCATACTGGCATTGCATTCGAGGGGACCGGGTTCAATTTCGGGTGGGGTCGGATTTTTTTTTTTACGATTGAGTAGTTACTCCAATGTGAGTAGTTTTACCAGAGTAAAAAGATTTACCTGATATCATGTCTCAGTGGTCACTGCACTAGTTTTGCACTCGGGAGACCCAGGTTCAAATTCTGGCAGGGGCAAAAATATATCACTTCGGTTGGGATGATTTCGGCGTCAACTCAACCTCCTGAGGACAATGAGTAGCTATGGAGATAAATGCGCACAGCGAAACGCTTCCAACCTTGTAGGTAAACTAGAAAAATTCAAAGTAATTGGATAATCATTGATATTGGGAATATCCTACAATGCCGAAGTTTAGCATCGAAGTTGTGATATAATAACACAAAGTAAGGCCTACATTTTTTTTTTTTTTTTTAATTTGACTTAACGTCTTTTTAATATCTATTGATCATTCAAGACGGGGGTTTTACCTTCCATTCGTTGGATACTTGCAAACCAGCTACCCACATTGACCTCACCCAGCCTGGGTTGGGCCGAAAAAAACAGCATCACGAGAGAGCGAACCCACGTGGATACCCACATGGTACAACCTCGCTGGACGTTGCTTAACTTCAGTGATCTAACGGGAACTGGTATTAGTACGTGAGGCTCTTTGTGATACCCACAATAATTGTAGGCCTTACCGCAAACAAACTCTAAATTTACATATTTTCCAACTATTATATTAGCATTGATTTAATTTCAGATGTCAAACCTACGAAGGTGGATTCTCAGGTTATCCTGGACTTGAAGCCCATGGTGGATATACATTTTGTGGATTTGCCGCTTTGTGTCTGTTGAAAGCGGAACATCTCTGTGATATTAAAGCACTTCTGGTAATTTTATGACAGCAATAAGTGTAGTGTGTACACTAGGGTGCATCGAAAAAAAAAATATATTCGAATTTCAAAACGCCTGAGGTGTCAAAAGTTTTCTTATGATGAGAAAAGTATTTCCTGAAAGTTTCATGAAAATATTTTAACATCCTACGGTGCCGCAACGAGCCTAAAGTTTTGGCTCTTCTGGGTATGCAATTTGAAGGGGCAATATAGGTTTTCACTGAAATATCGTCAATATCACGAAATGAGTAGGTCATATGAATAAGTTTATTGAGTATTAAAATGATCGAAACAATATTTTCTTTATTTCTGTTCACATAACATGTTTTTACCATGTACCAATTCCAAGTTATAAGACGGAAAACATAAAAACTAATTAAAATGGTAGGAAAATCACTTTTTTTAGTGAATGATTTTAGTTTTAGATTAATGTAAAGTACATTAAGGTGATTGAAGAAAGTTAAAATGTCAAAGGCGGACTTACCAACATTCCAAACAATATAATACATCTTATTTGTAGTTACTTATTGGTGACAAAAGAACTCCTTTTTGCTGTTGTATGTGGGTAGTTTTTTTCTGGATTCTTGTCTTGATCTGATGAAACCATCACTAGCCTTTTCACCGCACATCGCTGCTGAAGCCTCTGAAACCATCCTAATATGTCTTTTTTTTGCTTGAGTGTGAAAAGGTAGTTTGATAACGTCCAATTCAGAACCGGTTTCAATCAATCCTTTGATTTCCCCATTACTCAATTTCAGGGGCTCCAATGGCTTTTCCCATGATATCATATTGAAATCTTCTTCTAATTTGAAATTGAGTCTGGGAAGATCAAACTAACGGATTTCCTGGGTTGGGCTCTCATTGCCTCTCGCTTTCAGAATTCTTTGTAAACCGTGAACATTTTCCAAATGTACAGAATAACTATTTATTTGAATTGCGGCAAAGACAACGCATTTGTATTTCTCTGGCAAGAATAAAGACTTTTTGATAATACTATGTAAGTAGCGGGCATCAAATATAACCTCGATTTTTTTATTTTTTTTATTTTATTTCAAACCAAGACGAAGCGTACACTTTCATCACATATGTTACCATCAGTTACAGCTCTTTTGTTGACATTACAGTAGATACATACCGACGGAGTATCCTGTTGCCTGTTGTTAGCCATCTGGAGTGACACAATATTCCCGGATTTCTATTGGATAGTAATAGCAATTACCTTATCAAGTAAATAATTTTGGTCAGGGCTGAGGTCTTCTCTACCAATTAGTGGAAGGGTTGTTTCAATTAAATTCAACGATGGGAAGTTTATAAAATATTTGGACAACACAACATAACACTTGGTAAAAAATCATCCTAATTTAATAGAAAATTGAATACACTTTTTATTACATTACCATTCCATATCAAATCATGTTGTATCCATTGACAGTACTCGTCACATACCCGTAAGTTGAAAGAACAGTATACTTTAATGTAGAGGGGTTACCAAAAATGGCACATGTTGTATGATTTCCAGTAGAATCCATTGTAAAAATTTCAATACACACAAATGAATTAAAAGCTCATTTAACAAATTAACAATCTTCCTTTTCAAAATGTTTTTATTGATTTTATAAAGTTCACAATCTCAACAACCCATCAAAATGTCTACAAAAGAATACCTAATTAAGAAACACTTCAGACAGAATCAGAAATAATACTGACCTATTTTATAACACAGAAATAATTTACCAAGGGGGCACTTACTCAACAAAACTCAGCAGTCAGCACCTAGTATCTACTTATTTCACTTTATTATATAGGTACAAAGCAAAAACAAAATCAAAAAAGGTCAGGCAAACTATTTTCAAGTGTGGGTCCTAGTTATAATTATGTAATTGGTACGTCACCTACCACTCATTATTATATAGGTACAAAGCAAAAACAAAATCAAAAAAGGTCAGGCAAACTATTTTCAAGTGTGGGTCCTAGTTATAATTATGTAATTGGTACGTCACCTACCACTCACATAATTATGAAAGTAGGTGTAATGGGATTTTGACGTTCCACGGTCGCATTTGAACCAGAAGGTTGGTTTTCGAGTTTAGTTTAAAAGTGAAATAATTGAAATTTTAACTTTATAATGGAATATATCATTTATCATTCATTTAAAAACTAGTGATTTCCGTTAGATTTTATATAAAGTCTTATATCTTGGAATAGGTACATCGCAAAAAAATGTTATGTGAACAGAAATAAAGAAAATATTGCTTTAATCATTTTAATACTCAATAAACTTACTCATACGACCTTCTCATTTCGTGATATTGACGATATTTCAGTGAAAACCTACAAATTGCATACCCAGAAGAGCCAAAACTTTAGGCTCGTTGCGGCACCCTAGGATGTTAAAATATTTTCATGAAACTTTCAGTAAATACTCTCCTCATCATAAGGAAACTTTTGACACCTCAGGCGTTTTGAAATTCGAACATTTATTTTTGACCATAGGATTCGATCCACCCTAATGTACACCTTCATAGCGATCATTGATCGTAATTGCATAATGAAAATTAAAATGCACCTTTAGGGGTTGTAATGCCGCAATATTTTGAATCGCATGATATGCAGTCAAATACACCGCTGCCGGTTTTCCGCTTTTCAGCGGTTTTCATTGATACTGTCTAAAAAGAGATTAGTAAGAGCTAGAGACTTGAAATTTGATGTGTTTGTCATATTGGGAGTCTCATTGTGCCAGCGGTTTCCAGTGTTCCTGTCTGAAAAGAGAATGGGGTCTAATATGCTTTGGAAATTTTCTATGTAATCGAATATACTGCTGGCAGTTTTAGCTGCTTCCAGTATTGATCGTTGTTTTTTTATTTGATTTTTGGATTCTGCGTAGGTACCTACATAAAAACGTAGAATATCAATCTTTATTTTTTTTTTTGGGGGGGGGGGTAATTTTTTCAGCCAGTAAAATAATAAACCCATGTATTACATTGGCAAAGTTTTTTTTTCTGTTTCAGCGATGGACAGCTAATAGACAAATGGATTTTGAAGGAGGATTCCAAGGTCGAACGAATAAATTGGTAGATGGTTGTTATTCATTTTGGCAGGGTGCAGTTTTTCCTCTCGTTTATAGAACTCTTATGAAGACTGGCGACAATTGTTTGGATGGCCAGTGGATGTTTCATCATAGAGCTTTACAGGAGTACATTCTCATATGTTGTCAACATTTTAATGGTGGTCTTTTGGATAAACCGGAGAAGTAAGTTTCAGTGAAATATTACAAAGGCTGTACAAAGTCCACTTTCCGCCATAGGTTTTACTCTTTGATGTGTGAAATCTTTGAAAATTATAAGAAATTAAAATATAAATCTTTAGAAGAATTCAGTGTTGGAGAGTCAACTTCGGCATACTTTCATTAATTAAAAATTAGAGACATTTTGTTCACAATACACGGACCAATGGCTGAAATTCAAGATTTGGGCTCTGGGGACCTCAGAACATGTTTTGACGTTGAAAACTTAACATTGAAAATTTCAGCCCATTACAATATTTTCATTTTTTTTATATATAGATAAGGAAATTCATGGGATGTTTACACTATATTTTTAATAAGGAATAGGGTTTGTAAATCGTTCGCCTGTTATCGGGTGAAACACATAATACTTGAAATTTGGTTACTTCTCATGTTTCAGAAATCGTGACGTGTATCATACATGTTACACTCTGAGTGGACTTTCTGTAGCCCAACATCCACCAAATGGTTCGGACGTGATAGGAACTTCTCTCAATGAATTGGTAAGTTAAAAAACAAAAATGAAAAAGTCGAACGACGAAAATTAAAATATTTCAAAAAATCTTTCTTTCAAGAAAAAAGAAAAAATATAAAGTCTTCAAAGACATTCATATTAATACAAAATAGTTATTTAAAAACTGCTAGTATATATATATATATATACACACATATATATATATATATATATATATAT
>CM022878.1:10169129-10181803 GCA_012654025.1 Pachypsylla venusta | reverse complement strand
TGTATATGTGTATGTGTGTGTATATGTATATATATATGTATATGTATGTGTATTCGTATATGTATATATATATATATATACACTAGCTGTTTGCCCGTGTTTTGCTACAATTTCGTTTATAACTACGGTTACGAAATTCAACAACAATTTCGGGATTACAACATTATATTTTTGGTGGAACCGACACCCAGAGTGAGCACGGCTTCTATTTAAAAAAATCAATATTTTACTTCTTATACTCCGGAACACCTTTGTATTAAATTTCAGCTTTCTCGCTTATCCCGACATGATAATTCTCTATTTTGGATTTTTTATGGAACCGGCACCCCCAGGATGAGCACGTCTCCTATTTAGAAAATTCAGTATTTTACTCACAGATATTACTATTTGTACTGCGAGACACTTTTGTGTCTTGCACTTTTGTGTCTTTTTCGGTCGTCCCGTAGTGGTATTTCTCAATTACGATTTTTCGGCGGTGAAAGCCGAAAAAATCAATTTTTATATTTTTTAAGATACTATTTTGGGTACGTCTATCTTCGGTCATTTTTCATTATCTCCTTTGGTTTGTCCAGAAAAAGGGAAAAACCCCGCCAAAAAGCGTCGTCTTGGNTACTCACAGATATTACTATTTGTACTGCGAGACACTTTTGTGTCTTGCACTTTTGTGTCTTTTTCGGTCGTCCCGTAGTGGTATGTCTCAATTACGATTTTTCGGCGGTGAAAGCCGAAAAAATCAATTTTTATATTTTTTAAGATACTATTTTGGGTACGTCTATCTTCGATCATTTTTCATTATCTCCTTTGGTTTGTCCAGAAAAAGGGAAAAACCCCACCAAAAAGCGTCGTCTTGGCGTAATTTGCTTCCACTTGAACTTTCGATCATTTCCTATTACGCACCTACATACTGAAAGTGATCTGTGTGCCAAATTTCAAGTCTCTAGGTTTAGCCATCGTGGAGCGATGTTCATTATCAGTATACCAACTGGGCTTTGCGTTTTATAAGTATAGATATAAGTTAAATTTAGAGATGGTATTATAGGCTATAATATTGTAAGCTCAAGTATCGATGATACTTTTGTTGTAAGTTCTAGATGTGCAATAGAAGCATTTTTGATATTTTAACTGGGACGACAGTCGCGGAGGAAAAACTCTGCCAATGTGACACATGAGTTCATTATTTTTCTGGCAAAAAAATACCCCCCCCCAAAATTGAGAGGGGATTCTCGTGATGATTCCAAATCTGGGGCGTAATTAGACCCAAAATTTGGCATAGCTACAAATTTGATGTCTCTGGCTCTTACCATTCTCTTTTTAGACAGGATTAATGAAAACCGCTTTAAAGCGGTAAAAACGGTATATTTAATTGAACCTAAAAGTTTCGGAGCTAACTGAAACCCCAGATATGACAAATCTCTAGCTCTTACCATTCTTCTTTTAGACAGCAATACAGAAAACCGCTAAAAAGCAGTAAAAATTACCAGGGGTGTATTCGATTGCACCCAAAAGTTTCGGGACACAATTAGAGCCCAGATGGGGCCTATATACCAAATTTCATCCAAATCGGTCAACGCTAAGTGGCAAAAGTGCCCATCACGGCGTACGGCGGACAAACGAATTTTTTTTATTCGATTTTTGGATTAAAAATAGATATCACCTTTTCATCACTGTTTCTTCGTACTTTTAAACATAAGGGGGCCGAAAAATTGTATGTAAATTGTATTTTTTTTTAAAAAAAAGAATCTACATGTATGCAATATGAAAGGACATTTTTTCAAACGGGACGTCACTTATGGGGGGAAAAATGTTGATATTTACCAATTTATATGAGACTGGAATGTAGGTACTTAGGTGTAACTTATATGTTGAAGGACGGAAGGATTAATACCTTCCAAATGCTGCTGGCTACGGGGAACCAAATCAAGTTGGTGGTCACAGTGCAGACATTTTCAACACTAAACACTGGAAAAGTTGTTAAAAATATATATAAAATAATAACAGCTAATTGACTCTCTGTTAGAAACGACTTTCGGTATTGTTTAATGTCGATAATGTCTGAACTGTGACCATCCGGTAACTCTGGCGGTCCAAAATTTCATAATAAACAATATTTTTAGTTTTGCTTCTGGTTGAAGAATCACCAGGCTCGCAGGTCACACGGAAATAGGCAACATATAACAGACCATGTGAGAAACAGTCATGTCTCAAATCAACTCCGCGCCCTTTGCCCCCGCGGTTGGCGCCCCAGTAGGAATATTAAAAAAATCCTTTCTTACTGCACATCTAGAACATAAAATGAACCTACATACCAAATTTCAGCCCCCGGAAATTTACCGGGACGGAGAAACAGTGATGAAAAGGTGATAATATTTGATGGACACACCCTTTACCCCCGCGGCTGGAGCCCCAGTTGGAATATTAAAAAATCCTTTCTTATTGGACATCTAGAAAATAAGTCGCATCTACATACCAAATTGCGAAGTCCAGAAATGTAACGGTACAGAGAATAAGTGATGAAAAGTGATAATATTTGATGGACGCGCCCTTTATCCCCCCGGTTGGCGCCCCAGTTGGAATAATAAAAAATCCTTTCTTATTGCATATCTAGAACATAAAGCGAACCTACATACCAAATTTCAGCCACCGAAAATTTACCGGTACGGAGAATAAGTGATGAAAAGTGATAATATTTGATGGACGCGACCTTTATCCCCCCCGGTTGGCGCCACAGTTGGAATATTAAAAAATCCTTTCTTATTGCATATCTAGAACATAAAGCGAACCTACATACCAAATTTCAGCCACCGGAAATTTACCCGTTCGGAGAAACAGTGATGAAAATGTGATTTTCATATGTAAACGCGCCCCTTTACCCCCGCCGCTGGCGTCCCAGTTGGAATATTAAAAAATCCTTTCTTATTGCACATCTAGCACATAAAGCGAACCTACTTACCAAATTTCAGCCACCAAAAAATTACCGGTACGGAGAAACAGTGTTAAGTCAGTGTCTTTCTCTTTTATATATATATATATAGGTACATACACACAAATCTCTGATATAATATATATATATATATATATTTACATATAAAATAATGCTTGTTTTTTTGGTATCGTCATCAAGTTAACAGTTATTTAAATAACTAGTTTGTCACAATCTTCCTTATTGGTTAAATTTAATTTGTGTAGACTGTTATCTGATGAAATTGTTGTTGGATAGGGTGGTTCCTGTTGTCTTATCTATTTTTTCCAGTACTAAAACACCCTACACGCTCTCCTGTTCTGCAACATGTGCTATTACCACAGCATAGCTTTACAACATCAGCTCAGGTGAACTCGGGCCAAGGGGATGTCAGCCCCGATATCTTTATGTGGTATTTTGTATATTCTGCAATCACTTTTTGTTAGATAGCTGTTAAAATAGTATGAATAGTATCTACGGAAGAGTATTTTTATGGTGCACAAGAGGTATCTTGTGCACCATAAAAATACTCTTCCGTAGATACTATTCATGCGACTGATTTTCCGCAATAAGTATTCTTTGCCTAGGTATAGTCAACAGTTGGGAGTAGGTTTTATTTATTTAAAATAATAAAATTGTATATATAATCATCTTTGCCTAAAATGGTCGGGCATAGTGAACTCTGGATTAATACATACACTACCTAGATATTTTTACAGGTTTAGATTCTATATTAATTATTCACTTTTCATTGTTACAGAAACCTCTACATCCAATGTACAATATTGAAATTGAAGCTTTAAAGAGTGCCATCAGTTATTTTGAAAGTAAACCTATACACTTAGATCAAGTTTTTGTTACCATAATCGACACAGAAAATAATACACAGCAAACTCATAACTGACCTTGATTGCAATGATCTCATCTCATTATACAGCGTGTCCCAGAATGACCGGTCACTCCTCCCTTGACTTTTGAACGGCTTGAAATTTTTGAATTTTTAAAAGCTCTAGGGATAGGTAAAGGGCCTAAGGATAGGTGAATGTTTATTACCATAACCATTTGTACCATTCCATTCAAATTTCTTGAGAAATCGACACTTTTTGTCAATAAAAGTCACTTCTGGGGGGGGGGNCCTCCGGGGGGGGTCAAACCTGGATCCCACCATAACCATTCGATTGGCCATAGCCTTTTTCCTACCCGTAGAGCTTTTGAAAATTCAAAAATTCCAAGCCGTTCAAAAGTTAAGGGTGTTGACGGGTCAATCTGGGACACGCTGCAGATAAAACTATGATACTCAATAGATGATTCTTTTTTACCTTTAAATTGCGAAATATTTCGGAAAAACTCAAAACAAACTACGGAATTTGGTCTATTATCTACTTATTAAAGATATAGTTATATAATCTGTTTTTTGTTTATATTTTCAATAATGAACCTTTGGAATCGTCACAAAAAAATTGGGGCCTAATTGTACACCGAAACTTTTGGGTGCAATCGAACATAGCGTTGGCGGTTTTTGACTTAACTTATCTAAAATAATAATGTTAAGAGCTAGAAACTTCAAATTTGTTATGTATGTCATATTTGGGGTCTCAGTAAGCTTAGAAACTTTTGAGTGCAATCAAATTTATCTCTTTTTTTAATCCTGTCTAAAAAGAGGATGGTAAAAGTCAGTGACTTGAAATTTGATATGTATGTTAAATTTAGGGTCTAATTATGCCCCAGAACTTTGGGGGGTATTTTTTAGCCAGTAAAATAATAAACCAATGTGTGATATTGTTACGAGTTTTATACATATAATGTAAAATTTTGGACGGGAATTGATTACAGAAAGAACGAATCCCCATTTATAATTTTAGTGGTTGAAAAACTGCTTAACTGTTTGCTTCGCTCACCAACCCCCACCCCATCTTCCGATCGCTTCCCGATCTCCAGCGGGGCCCCCTTACAATAATAAATGTCAAGAAATGTTTTATATAATAGAGGGGAAACAGCATCTACCTGTTTGATATAGGCTAAGATTTAGACACTTTGCTTTTAGTTTTGAAAAATAGAAGAGAATATTTCATTCAAATCAGTAACACAGAAAAAACCATTAATCCTCGTTTACACTGCCTGAGCATTCGTCGCGAGCAGGGGTGACGAACGATCATTCGTTCAAGGCTCAGGCAGTGTAAACAGTCGCCGCGAGCCGATAAGGGTCGAAGTGAATGCTCGTTTGTGCTCGAGCCTGATCCGCCCCATGTCCGTTTTCCGGTGAATCATCAAAGGAACTCTCGTTCGCTCTGTATAATCACCCTTTCGTCGAATGGTGTTCTATGAATCTAGTTCTCGCCCAGCTGTTAAAGGATACACGTCTCCTATTTTGTGTATGATGTTGTTGCTTTTTAGTATTTGACTGATGGAGTGGAAAATGAAAAGTGCCTTTTGTCATTTTCTCTTTATGCGGAGCTCCTGTTCGCTGCGAATCCTCACGAGTAACTAATCGTCAGAAATGTTCGAGCAGTGTGAACAGAGGGCTCGTTTGTGTTCGTGCTCGTTGAAAACTGGCGAGTAACGATCACGAATGCTCGATTCTCGGGAATGTTCAGGCAGTGTAAATGGACCTTCATATATTATGTAACATTTGGCGTGGACAACGCCATTACGAGAAATTGATTATTATAATATAAAATGTATTGTATTAATTTAGCCGTGAAAAAATTGTCTCCGACTCCTTCTGCCAAAACTCCGACTCCGCAGCACTGACAAAAACATTTTGATGTTGAGATACATTAACTAATTTTATGTGAGTTAAGAGTCTAAGTTAGTGTCGGAAAACTCTGACTCCTCAATACAGAATTCGGACAACGAGCCCTTCTGTCAAAAATTATGAAAACTCCCAACTCCGCAACCCTTATTTCTATCATTGTGACAGCGTTTCTTACCTTAACAAAAGTAAAATTTTTCTTATCCGATAATTGACGATTTGTTGTAAAATGAAGTCAAAAATGATTGTGATCAATGTGCTCCAAGCACTCATTTTTCGCTCTCAAGATCGTTGGGTCTACGTACCAGATCAACCCGTGGAGATCCTTCACGGCCAAAGACCATCAGACAGCTCAGCAACAACCACGCACTCATTTGCACCTTTTTTTTTTTTTTTTGACAAATGAAATTGAAATCCAATTTAGAAGTCTCTTCAGTGTGAAAATTTTCAAATTTTTACCCTGTACGAGTATAACGCAAAGTTTTTTTTCTCTTCGGCCCATTGATATTTTTCATCTTCTCTCTAAAAACACCTTTCATCAAAATTTCAGCGAGTTCACCGAAAACCCACTTCTATCGTTTAGTGCGGGTTCCTTGGTTAATTTTTCCTTTTTTTTTGTTTAGTTGCTGCCTACATTTTAATAGGAATGTATGAGAAACGTGTGTAATAACATTGTTATTGCACAGCGCTAGGTGGCAAGCAAAAAATACTAACCCGATATCGGTAATCCTTTTCAGATAAGATAGTATAAATGTAAATGAAACCGACCCAATTCGAGAAATTCGTTCCGTTATCTATTACGGTTTGGGTCCACGGAACAAAACAATTTATACAGGGTGGGCCATAAACATAGTTATCTTTCTTCTCGTTCTAATCTGTATTAACTTTTTAATTAAAGTTCATATGAAACTTGCGCACTCATGAAATTTGAGCGTCGTATTACATCTGTCGTATGGTACATGTGGAGAATGATATCGGTTAGTTCTCCACCATTACAATTCATATACACATCTTTAACTTCACTTTTCCCAATATCACTAAGCCACCTATATTGGTGACAACACCAGAACCTTCTGTTCAGTGCATAATACTCACTTAGCTGTAACCGTTTTGTGGCACGATAAACTTCTCTTTCTTCTCAAAATATTTATAGAAACTGCGTAGAATCTCGCATTTTTCTGATGACCTTTCATCATTGGTTTGAAGCAGATTTTTTTAAAGGCTTGATGCCCTGCCTAACATGAAACCTTCTGTTTTTCCACGGGCTTAGGACCATCACCTAATGAAGCTGGCGAGCTCCCTTCGGTGGCTTTATTCAAGTGTGGCCGGTGTATTTTGTGCAATTTCTGCTGCAATGTTGTCTTTCAACTCCTTCGGGATCAGTAATTTGTTGATATAGACCTACTTCTTCAGGTAGCTAGCTCTACAGCGGAAGATCTTTAGATGATCGTGCAAATATTGCGTAAACCATATTGGCCACAAAAGGATCTATGCAAATTTTATGAGCGATGCGCGTGCATGAATTCTAATGGTGGACCCTTGTCAGATATCATTTCCACACATACTAATTCCATGCAATTAAACATTGATTTACAATCTATTTCATTAGGATATATTTTGATCAAACCTGTAAATTAAACTTCTCCGTGACAGAGAGTTACTGGATTTGATTTCCGGTCATGTCAACATTTGAGAAGAAGGACTATTTTCTGGGGGGGGGGGGGGNGGGGGGGGGGGGGGGGGAGTTTTATTTGAACTCCTTAGTACAGAAGATATCAGCGACAAGCGGTGGAATGCTCCCTGAAACGCGTCGATATAATCGATTTTTGTATTTCGATGCCCTTACAAGTTCCAAATAAGAATGAAATCGATATTTTCACTAAAAAAAAAAAAAGGAAATACAAGGCAGATCATCTTAACGACGATGAATGGTAGACATACGATATACTCGATTAAATTACATCTAAATAAAGAAGACTTCAAATAAAAATAAAATAAATTTATTTAAACATTAAAAAATGGGGAAACTAAACTATTTTTAATAATTAAACATCTAATGGGAAGCAACTATTTGCATGACATGCATATTAAAAATTTGAAGACTTGATTATTGAAAAAAAAAAAAAAAAAAAAAAAAAANTATTAAAAAAAAAAATAGAATTCCAGCATTACCAGAACCACTTATTATCTCGCGAAAAAAAAACTCTTCAAAATATCTGGACACCCACACCAACATTTAAATAAGATTTAGAAGGGCTCACAAAAAATGAAAAGTGATTTTTTTTTCTCTCTCTGAGAAAAAATGAAATTTTAATGCTAAATTCCAAATTTCAGTAAGTAAACAATTTCAAAAGTCAGTTGTTAGATCTTAAATAAAAACAAATATCCAAATAATGGTTGTTCTTAACGACTCTCACTGTGTCTCCAGGCCAAGGAAGGCGGCCACTTCAACAGGATCTGTCCCTAATGCTGACGGCTCTAGATAGGTTGGGCTTGATGGACAGTTGAATAAATAATTTACGTCATGCACAGCCAGCATACATAGAGGACAGCGATCAGATACTTCAGGGTTCAGCAAGGATTTATATACCAGCTCTTTGAAGAAGTATCTGGAGCAGCACGGCTGGCATGAACAGCTCCAACGGAAGAAAACACACAGTGAGTTGTCGTCGGAACGGTGTTGATGGAGCAGCACGGCTGGGCTGAACAGCTCCAACGGAAGAAAAATATAGTGAGTTGTATTCGGGAACGGTGTTGATGGTCTTTGGCCGTGCCTGAGGGCACGGGTAGCCGAGGTACAAAGGACCAAACATCTTGAGGGCCCCAAATAATGGTTCTGGTTCTTTCTCTGTGTGCCAAATTAAGCTCCAAGTTGTTTGTAAAGTGTGGGTACATAATCATCATATTTAGCTTGGAAAAAATTTACCGACACTGGTTCACCAAGGTTGTATTTTTCAGCAAATTTTTTGATAGAAAATTTAGCACGGCCATCTTGGGAACTAAAAAGAATAGAAAAAAACCATATTAAGGCAGATAGAATACTATATCTTCACTTGAGCAGATAAAAAAAATGTATCGTTAAGTGAAGATATAGTATTTTATCTCAATATGCCATTTTTGTCCATGTTACAAGGGGTCCATGTAACGATCACGTCTTAAAACTGTACTTCTTCTCCGCCATTTCAACTCTGTAGACAAAATGATTGAAAATATTTCAATGAAATTCATATGAACACATCGATTTCACCTTACTCTATACGTCAGTAATGTCGGTCCATGCGCAAAAATATATATTTTTGCAAATTCACATTTTTCAAATGGTTGGTCCCATTTTCTTTAAATTTGAGGGGGAGGGGGAGACTATCCTCCTATTCATATGAGTTTCATTAAATTATTTTTAGTTATTTGTTTTACAGTGGTGAAATGGTGAGGAAGCTATAATGATGTACCTAAATTTCAAACATTTCTTCTTTGCAACATTATCAATATTTTTGTCTTTTTATTGAGTAACATAGGTTGGTGGCGTAGTGGTAAGACGCTCTGGCTGGTAAACAGTAGGGCGTGAGTTCAAACCCAGCGAACCCATGGAAATTCCATCCTCATAAATTTGAGATATTTACCACTGCTGGAGCAGGACATAGAAGGGGCCGGGATAATCAACATCTCGTCCGCCGTCCTCAGAGTAGCAGAATATGCTACCCATCCCTTCTACCCCAATCACTTTCCGTGACGGACACGGAAAGTGAGAAGTAAGTGATTTGGAGGAGGGGATTGAACCAGGAAAATCCAGTACTGGCTAAGACCTTGTATGAACTGTTGTTATTTAAGTTGATGAACGTTATCAAGTCTAGTAGATTGTAGGGTCAGTTACAGGCATAGTCTTACTCACTTGTCAGGTAAACGTGTTTCACTGAAAACAATGAAAGCTGGCTGTTTGTACACCAAGAAGACATAGCGATGAAGTCCAGTGTCTGGTGGAGGACCAGATCCTATGTAGTCAGACAAAAAGTCTCCTCCAGCGATATCATTCCCTTTAATATTTCCAACTAACCAGTGATGCCATTCACGATATGTTGGTTCCTGTCGGCTAGGAGCATCAGGGTCTGCAATAAACATTAATTTTTGTATTGGTGTATTTTCAAACCATTGAAACGAAATCATCGAATTTCTCATTTTAAGAGATGTAGAATAAAGGAGTATTCACACTACACAGTGAGTGTGTCCGACGCCGTACCGTGATCTTCACAATTATTTGACATGAAAATATCTCCATTGTGTAAGCAAAGAGAAAACACTGACGAGTGTTATTAAAATCATCTTGGGGTCACGGCCACTGTCCCCTATGTAGTGTGAATGCCCCTAAATAAATATTTCGCTGTAAGTGAACACTTAACGTTGACGGAAATCACTGAAAAAAAAAAAAAAAAAAAANAAAAAAAAAAAAAAAAAAAAAAAAAAAAAAAAAAAAGCCAAATCTTGAAAGTCCCATAAGAACTCTAGTTGGTCTAATTAGCTCGACCTCAATATTAGTCACATCTTATGGGTGGCAAAAAGAAAAACGTATGCCACAACAATCAATCGCTTTTGAAGAAATTTTGGCATCCCATAGAGGCCTGTCCAAATGAACTCATCATGAATTATGAGCAGTTGGACCAAAAAATAATCAGCAAATGCTTAGGACCTAGTAAACGTCCATAGCAAATTACATCAAAATTGGACAAGGTGTTCGAGAGTTATCGTGATACAAAAAGACAAACAAAACTTGCGGGCCCTTGTATGCATGTATATATTATCTAAAAAGAAAATTGTTCTCTTCTTTAACTTCACATTTCCCAATTTTATTTGGGATCGGCGTTTCTTTCCCTATTTTACCATGGCTACAACCCACAATCTTCCGTTTAGTACCTACTCTCTTTATCTGTACCCTTTCCTGGCATGATAACTCGCGCTCGTTTCTCACAGTATCGTTAGAAACTACGTAGATTTTGTGGATGACTTTACATCATTGGTTTGAAGCAGAGTTTTTTTAAAGGCTGGATGTCCTTCTTTTATACAAGCTTAGGACCGACAACTAATGAAGCTGGCTTACTCCCCTCGGTGGCTGCATTATAGATCTATCCTATCTCACATCCATTTCCATAACACATCTTAATTTAATAAGGATTTGCATACTTTAGCTGACATAAAGAAATTATTAATTTCCGAGCAATTTCCTTTAAAATCTGGGCTCCCCCCCCCNGGCCCCCCCCCCCCCCCGGCGTCGTTAGGCCTTCATACTATACATGGATTAGTGGTCATTTTGGCGGACCATGTCCGTAAAAACATTACTTAAGAATATTAGGAAATAATTAGGCTCGATGAAAAGAACATAGTCAATCATCTGTGTGGAATAGTAAATGAGCATGGATCTCAATCAACCAGAATCAAATGGATTAATTCAGTAGTGTCTGATGTACGTATCGAAAGAAGAATAGCGATATTAACCATATGGATATTATCGAAAGCTCAATAAACCGACACACGATATTATCGGATAGTCGAATATCGGTTATATCGAAACCTTAATATCGACAGCTCTAGCAGCAAAGCAGCGTAAATATCTGACGTCGCGTCGGTACCTTAATATTTTTTGTTTCGATAAAGATATCATTTTTCTCGATATTATCGGAATCATAATATCGACATCCCTAGTTAAATAATTTAACAATGTGATGTGAATGTTTACCTAAAATCTATAGTATACCTGTCATGCAAAGAACATAGTTAGCTTTAGGATCAGCATTCCAAGTAACCTGCGGTTGATCTTTTACTTGAGTGGGAGTCAGTTCATTACCTAAATTAACCAATACGCCACCAGGATACTCAACCTAGAAAAAAAGTAAACGCCTTCATATTTGCGTGTTTTGTATAGCTTATATTAGCGGCGTCCCTCCTGAAATACACTTCTCTCGCCATTTATAGATTCAGGTTTGAAAAAATGGTGGAAACCAGTTTGATATGAGGCTTCCGAAAAGGTTTTGATGGCCCTTGGCTGTAATTGTGATATGCGATAAGTAATTGTGATGTGTAATTGTAATTGTGATATGCGTTCCTGGTGCGTAAACAGTACCGGCCATTGTTAGGGCGATATAACTTCAATGAAATGGTGTGTTCTTTTAATTGGGCTCATATTGATCCAAAAATAATATTTCAGTTACGACAAATGGTCTGCAATGTCTGCATAATTCGAAGGACATCATAACCTAAAACCAAACCTGAATGACCATTCTTCTTCGCAATACTTGGAAACAGTCACCCACATTAATAATAATAAGAAAAAAAGTAGATGCAACTAAAATACCAATAGATCTTGCAATAGCTACTCAAGATAAAGCTCGATTCGACGGATTTTTCACGTGAGAGAAATAACCCGAATAAACGAGATCACACCCTATCAAATGAGATAAGAAGTATTGCGTTTTACCTTCAAAAGGTCTGACGGTGCCGTGTCGATAACATCCGGAATGACTTCAAGTTCTTGTAATTTTGCTTTAATGTCAGTCATTTTGCTTGAAAAATATGCAGGAATGAATTGCGAAGTTAATTTAGTTTGTAAAAATGTACGACACTTGGGGATAATGGATAAGCCGGTGATAATAAAATTCGCCATCTTAACTTAATTCAAAATAATCTTTATCAAAACTAGGGATGGGTTAGTCATCCACGAGTCGACTCATGACTCGACTCACTCATGAGTCGACTCATCTTTTTGAAATGAGTCGACTCTTCAAAGAGTCGACTTACGAGTACCTTTTTTTTGAGAAAGCACAAAGAGATTGAGTTCTATGAGAGCTCGTGAGGTTTTTATTCTTTTGAAACGTCTATATAGGTTGCCAACCTCGAGGTAATGGACGGCCTCAGGATTGACACTTGACGTGATCTCGGAGACCTTCTTGGTGGAAAGAGGCATTTTTTTAATCGAAT
>CM022878.1:10142351-10154687 GCA_012654025.1 Pachypsylla venusta | reverse complement strand
ACAGGCCTGTGCGGACTCAATGTCATGTTTTGGACCAGGTATTATTAATACAGAAAACTTGTGTGGCAAATATGTCTTAGGGATATCCTCAGATCTTATATAGTGACTTGCTGAATAAATATAAGGTGAGCCAATAGTCTCACCCCTCCCCAAGTATCACGAGAACTACTCAAGATATCGACAAGTGGTAAAGTAAGGGTCCGCTTCATTTTTGGAGGCATTAATTTTGGACCAAAAAAAATTCTTTGCTTACTTAATGGAAAACATGAACATTTTAGAACGGCCGGCCCCATATCTCGAGAACGGTAAGTTGTAGAGTAGTGAACTTTGTTTTAATAAACTTCTCTTTTTATTACCTTTGAATCCTCCCCTCTTAAATAAGATGAAGAATCCTATGAATCCTCCCTTCATACTTCATCTTATTTAAAATTGTTGAGTAAGCCGCCACCCAGCCTAACTGGGCCGCAGCGGCCGAAATTTTTTGGATTCGAAATCAATCCCCCAAAAATGAAGCCACTTGTATTTTACCGCTTGTTGATAACTTAAGTGGTTCTCGAGATACTGGGGGTGGGGTGAGACTTTTGGGTCAACCTGTATTATGCTATGTGCATTGAGTCTGTACAACTACATCGTTATCGTTCCACCATAACGAATCGATCAAAAAGTGTGGAAATTCAAGCAGTTACATGTGGACAGCTACCAGAGTGCGCCTAATCACAGAAGGCAAGATTAAGACTATGCACATCACACATAATTATTATAATTACCCGTATTTAGATTACACTATGCATACCAAATACAATTTTTTTGTGTCGCTGCCATTCTCATCTAAAGATAACGGTTCCAGACAGATACTATTAATTATTTTTGGAGCAAGTTACACTCCAAAAATAAAACTTAAAATGTGGTTTAATATAATTTAAAAAGTCTTTTTAAACGTTTAAAGGGGTGGGAGATTAATTAATTCACTTTAATTTTAATTTATTTTGAAATTCTTCCGTATTTATTAAAGCATTTGACTATATTGAATTTAAGTAGTAAACATCTTTGTTTTGTTTAGAAGCCATAGTTGTACCAACATGAAAAAAGTAGCAAAAGTTTCTGGGTTTGAATGTCCAGTGCAAGTTCGTTTATTTTATCAATATAAGCGTTAAGATGAACGTCCCCCCCCCACCAGAGAGGTTAGGAAACGTTTTGATCGGCCATGCCTCAATTAAACGGGACCAGACAGATACCATTAATTTTTTCTGAGCAACTAACCTAACTTAAAATATGATTCATTGAAAGTAGGAGGTTAATTTTAACGATTAAATGGTGGGAAATACGAGAGAACTCATTTTTAAATGTTTAATTTACAATTTTAATGCTTGAAAATCGACGAAACTTTGGAGAAATCAAATGTTTTTTCGGATTTTTTTAAAATATGCAGAGATTTTTTTGTATTTAACAGATTAGGTAACATGAAAAAAATCACTACGATTTAATTTATTTTAGTTTTTTTCCGAATGGCGAATAGTGCAAGAGATTTTAGGGAGCGACTTTATGAGGAGAACAAGTTTAATCGAGGCTTTAATCCATATTTTAAGTTAGGTTAGTTGCTTGGAAAAAAATTGATATTATCTGTTTGCTCTCAAGATAACTACTTGCTATGGTTTGGTATTAGGTAAGGATGCGAGAGTATGCAGATATGAGGTAGAGGTACTAACCTTGCAGACATGGACTTGGGCAGGCATTGAAGTTATAATTTCAGGTATAATTTTCTCTTCTCGCAATTTGTTCAAAATCTCATCCCGAGAGTGACAAAATATTAAAGGTGCACACATCAAAAAGAGAGCCAAAAAATAAAAATTAAGAACCATTTTTCATACAATGAAAACGAACTTGTTACAATTTCGATACAGTGTAGTGGCCAAATAACGTTGGTAAATTATTATTTTTTACCCATAGTTGGGGATGTCGATATTATGGAATATCGATATTCGGTTATCAATATTCAGATTTTGATAATATCGAAAAAAATATCGGTAGGTATCGAAACAAAAAAAATATTAAGGTGTACCTTCGTTAGAAGAAATATTTTCTAATATTACTGGTTGAGGTAAAAGTACGAATTTAAGGTTTGTCGAAAGAAATATTTTCTAACATTACTGGTTGAGGTAAAAGTACGAATGTAAGGTTTGTCGAAAGAAATATTTTCTAACATTACTGGATGAGGTAAAAGTGCGAATTTAAGGTTTGTCGAAAGAAATATTTTCTAACATTACTGGTTGAGGTAAAAGTACGAATGTAAGGTTTGTCGAAAGAANCGGGCCATTGGACGCAGTCCTTCATCAAGCCTTGTTGTTTGAATCGTTCGTGCAATCTTGGACGAATTCGATTTTCGTTCCGAGGGATCGAGAGGCCTAAGCAACTTAGGGCCTGTTAAGTATTTGGATAGGAGTCCGAGATTATCTGATTCCAGTTAACATTGCCATAGACTACCGGTAGACTGTTAGCTCACAAATTAAAATATCAATGTTTTATTTATTTAACGATCTTTTTTGACCTCAAATTATGATGTAAAAATAAAGTCAATTGGTGGGAAGTGTCCATTAAATGGGTTTACAATTAATTAATTTTCGTATTTATTTGGTAAGTTTTGCAAGTGAAACAATTTACAATTACTTTTGTGTTTTATATGCGAGCAAAACAAATTTAATTATATCTGTACCGCGCAGCTCTGCCAGCGAGAACAAACTGTTATTAACTGTTTAACTGTACATTTTACGAACCGTTTTAATCACATACTCGCATTGCTAAGATGTTTTTCGGTGATAAAAAATTTTTAGTGTCGTACTCAATTTTTTTAACGATTTTCTTCTCAGTGACGGAGGTTTCAAATAAATTAATTTAGTCAACGAATTTGCCGACATCAGTTCCCATAAGTTCACTGAAGTTGAACAGCGTCGATCTAATTTAGTCACGGAGGGGAACCGGCTTCATTAGGTGATGGTCCTAAGCCTGTAAATACAGAAGATTTGGTGTTAGGAAAGGCAACCAGCCTTTAAAAAGACTCTGCTTCAATCCAATGATGAGAGATCATCAACAGAATGCGAGTTCCTACGCAGTTTCAACTGATATTGTGAGAAACAAACTAGGGTTACCATGCCACGAAAGAGTTACAACTAAAGGAAGTAGCCACCGAACGAAATGTTGCGGCATGGTAGAAAAAGAAAGCAGCGCCGACTCCAAATAGAATTGGGAAAGGGTAAAGTTAAAGAAGATTGTGTTGACTACTATAATGGGAATCCGCTTTGGAATACCACGTGATGTCGTCTTCTCGGGGTATACTTAGCCTTGTAAGTATACCCTTGGGAACTGTGTATTTGTTGTTGAATACGGCCAAACGTCATGGGAACTTTTAGGTACCTTAGGTAGGATGCTTCCTCAAGCTCCAATTTGACCTTTTCGTGATCAAGTATACAGAGTTTAATTTTCAGTCGCATTGAATGTATTTATTTCACTAAACACGTAAACCTGTAGCTCTCGCTGTGATATCCACGAAAGAAATACTGGCAATACAATTAAACGCGTTCACACAAATATTTTACGTTCTATAAGTATACGAGAGGGTTTTAAAAAAGATCATGGCCCGACAAAATGTATTGCAGTTTTGACAGTCTTACACTATCTAATGATAATAAAACGTAAAATTATTCAAATATTTTGATTATTTTAATGAAAGGTAGTAGTTGTTTAGGTTCCATGACAACGCCCTGTTCACTGCAAATAAGCTCCTCCTGTTTGTGAATGTCGTTCATTAAGATATCTCAACCCCCCCCCCCTATATCCAGATGTGGCCCCTAGCGACAGTTAATAATTTTCAAAACTGAAATGTGAGCTGCGTGGAAAAAAATTGGAGTGATGAAGAAATCAGGTCGATTGTTTTAGAGTCTTTTGAATTTAAGGATACTTTCAACTACTCTTTAGTTGAAAGTATCCTTAAATTCAAACGGGCAAAAACGACGGGCATAAAGATGTTACCCAAAATATGTAAATAATGTTTTGAAGTTAAAGGAGAGTATGTTGAAAAATAAGACATAGTGGGTTTTTATTTTCCTTCTCCATTTAATAGGTTAGGCCTCGTAGATATTTTCTTAATAAGCCCTCGCTGTGCTCCCCTGTCTGTTATAGGGAACAGGGCTCTATCTCGGAACCCCTAGTTACTAGTCCTGTGAACTGTAGACCTCACTCATTTGAAAAGTCGGGTGGCCGCATAGAGCACAAAAACTAATCAGCAAATTCTATAAACATAGTAAATAAATATCCATGGAAAGTTTCACCAATATCGGACAATTGCGGTCGAAAGCTATCGTGGAATGAACGGACAAACAATTAGTCCAAAGATTCCAAAGAAAAAATCTGGATCTAAAATTGGACTTCATATTTTTTTCGGATCAATTTTTGGGAAGCGCCCTATTTTTCCAACTATTAGGTTAAAGCATAGCCTTCCTTGCCGTTGCGTATGCTATCAAAAATTTTCAAAGGATATTAAAAGTTCTTGTGGTTTACTAAAACATGCACTAGAGTGCAGTACAGAATATATATTGAATCAAAGCAGCCACCCTCCTCCCTGGCTTATTGGTGTTATTATCACACTGGATTTTCACGCAGGAGTTCCGTGTTAGAATTGCAGTGGAACCAAAATATTTTTGGAAATGTGTTTGGTTGTTCGAACAACTCGGAGACAACAGAATAGCTACTCAAGGTGCAAGTATTACGAGACCCTGATGGATTTGTGTAATGTCTTTGTAATGATGTGATACCCACAAAAGTAAGTTAGGTATGACAATGAAACAAAATGAGTTAACACAAATAAACACACATTTATATATTTACATATTCAAATCTAAAATAAAATGTAAATGTGTTTTAAGTGTTCACGCATAGTTTTGCATTGACACAACCCAGATTTGTGAGTATCAGAGCATTACGAGAACCACTACACTACACTAAACCACTGCACTATAATATTTCTTTGCTCTCGTAATGCCGCCACTGATCGTTACTCACATTAAAGTAGATTCTCAATTGTCCCCACGAAGCTGATTGAACAACCAAGCACGGTTCCCCCCCCCCAAAAAAAAAAACCAGTTCCGCCAGGATTCGAACTCAGGTCTACCGCGTGCAAAGCCAGTGTGATAACCACTAGCCAGGGAGGTTGCTATTGAACAAATCTAAATTTTATTGGGACTTTAACGAAACTTTCTGTTTCCACCACGGAAAGTGATGATGGTGGAAGGGTTGGGTAGCATATTAGGTTGTTGTTTTTTTTTTTAAAAAAAAAAAAATATGCCCCGGAACCGCTTGCATTGCTTCAGGGCACTCCTTTTTACAGCCATGCCATTCCGGAAACGAGAAATTTCCATCAGAAATTTTTCGTCCGGGTTCGAACCCACAATCTCCGGACCATGAGTCAATACTCTTAACAACTCGGCCACAGAGATATAACTTGCTACTCTGATGACGCCGGACTAGATGCTGATAATCCCGGACCCTTCCATGTACTCCAATAGTGGTAAATTCACGAGGATGAAATGTCCATGGGTTGGTTGGGTTTGAACCCACATCCTTCTGTTTACCTGTCAGAGAGTCTTACCAACTGTGCCACCATCGAAACAAACCATTATCGTCCATGATGGCTCATCGATAAAACACAATGTGTTCGGAAACATTGAATTCCATTTTTATCTGTTTGCCCAAAGTAGGTATAGTGTAATAATTTAAGCACTCATGTGAAGATGCAAATAAAATCTGAGCCAAACATGTTATACTGGACGAAGAAATAAAAATTTGGACGAAAAAATAAAAATTTGAATTAAAGTTGAACATTAAAGATTATCTAATCAGGGGTTCCAAACAAATTGTGGTGTAATGACTCATCATGCAGACTGTGAGAAACTGCGGACAGTAGGGGGTTTCGATATAATCGATATTTTATGTCGATATTAAGATTTCGATAATATCGGAAAAAATATCGGTATCGAAACAAAAATATATTAAGGTACCTACGTCAGAACATACACATCTTTGCTCCTAGGGTTGTCGATATTTACGTTATTGAATATCAATATAAAGGTTTCGATATAACCGATATTTTATATAGATATTAAGATTTCGATAATATTGATAATATCGAAAAAAATATCGGTATCAAAAAAAAAAAAAATTATTAAGGTACCTACGAGAGAAATTACACTGCTTTTCTGCTAGGGTTGTCCATATTTACACTGATACTATCGAATATCGATATAAAGATTTTCGTTATTTTATATCGATATTTGTGCATCAGATTATATAGCTTATCGATATTCTACCATCCTACAATATCAATATTCTTTTTTAGATACGGAAATCTTAGTGGAAAGAAGGTACCTAAAAATAATTTAACTACCTATGAACATATGTACCAGGAACGCGACACAAGAGCCGAATGAAGCAATCGTTTTTTCCGAATGGTGCAAGAGTTTTTAGGGATAAACTTCGAGTTTTTACCAAAAACGGATTTCATCATCGAGACATGGCCGATCAGAACGATTCCTAACCTCTCTGGTTTGGGGGACGTTCATCTTAACGCCTATATTGGTAAAATAAACAAACTTGTTCTTCTCATGAAGTCGCTTATACCTAAAAACACTTGCACCATTCGGAAAATCTGTTGCTCCATTCGGGCCTTGTGCCGAATGCAACTAATCAGCATTTCTATTTGTTTAGTCCACATGTCGTTATTCTTCGGATTAATTTGGTCAAATCGGAAGGCTTGATTTACCTACGCTTGGAAAGAGAACAGTTGGGAACGCCTGCCATGTGAAATATAAAGAAGATGTTAAACATGACAAAACAAGTGAGTATAATAGTCTAATTAGTGACTAAAGACCCCCAAACCAGCCAACAGGACCGAATCACCAAGCTACGGAAATAGCTTAATTTGTGTGAACACAATTTGATTATAAGGTACGTACAGAAAGTTCAGAGTATGGCCACTGAGGGGAACAAGCCAGCTTCATTGGGTTAAGGACCTAAGCCCGTGTAAATACAGAAGGTTTGGTGTTAGGAAGGACATCCAGCCTCTAAAAAACTCTGCTTCAAACCAATGATGAGAGATTATCAGCAAAAAGCTAGTTTCTCTTGATATTGTCAGAAGCAAGCTAGGGTTACCATGACAGGAAAGGGCTATAGCTAAAGAGAGTAGACACCGAACAAAAGGATGTGGCATGGTAGAAAAAGAAAAGCAGCGCCGACCACAAATAGAATTGGAATTGGGAAAGAGTGAAGTTTGTTTGAACTTGGGAACTGGTGTTCGGGACCTTTTGTGGAATGTGACCGACCATTACGCAAGCCATTACTACACCTAATTCTTATTTTTGAGGTCAGAATTTCTTCAAAAAGACAACTACTGAAGGGAGCCTCAGTGAGGGGATAGTGCAACTTAAGATGTGAGGTACAATATAAGGTGCTTCACTGACTCACTACCATATACGTTCTCAAGCGGTACTTGGAACCCTACTAGACGTTACTTCATAGATTTCTATTTTCAATTCTTATTTAAATGAATGAGTGAATATTTGTGCCTCAGATATATTCCCTCATTCATCCGACAAAATTTAAAATATTTAAAAAATCTTTCCTGAAACAAATAACTTTCAAATGGATGAGAAAGCCAGCGTGTATGGTACGACGAATACACCAGTTTCTGATGGATCACTGAAGTTAAGCAACGATCAGTAGGGTTTTATTGAATGATAAACCACGTGAATTCGCCCCATACTGGTACTTGCTATTCCCGGCCAAACGCAGGCTGGCTGAGGTGGGCAGCCGGTTTGTTAATTTCCAGTAAATGGAGGGTAAGATGTTATGAAAAAAAATCTGCGTCTTTATTCCGAACACGCAAGAAATTCAGAAGCCATGGTCTATTGCAATTTTAATATACCAGTTCCCATGAGATCACTGAAGTTAAGCATCGTTCAGGGAAGTTGTTCCATGTGGGTGTCCACTTGGGTTTGCGCCCTCCTAATGTAAGTAACTAATTTACAAGACAAATGGAGGGTAAAACCACCGTCTCGAATGACCAATAGATGTTAAGCAAAAAAAAAGTAATTCACATACCTATTATTCTACGTACCATAAACCCAAAAAGTTGTATCTTTAATACTTGGTCTTCTTCTGGACAGAACTTTCTGCAGGACCAACCACACACACTGATGTTGTTATTGAAATAGATATATTAATCATTAAATAACTACCAGTTCTAAATGATTTGGTTTTGTAGCACATAGTTAAAATTCTTCAAACAGGAAGGCGGCAATGTGAGGCTCCTTATTCTTGTAATCTAAGGCAGAAAGTTCTGTCTGAAAGGTAACTTTCAAATGGATGAGAAAGCCAGCGTGTATGGTACGACGAATACACCAGTTTCTGATGGATCACTGAAGTTAAGCAACTATCAGTAGGGTTTTATTGAATGATAAACCACGTGAATTCGCCCCATACTGGTACTTGCAAAAAAAATGTATTTAATATTAAAATTTAAATCTTTTAAACATTTTCCAATCTCTTTAGGTATTTAATATTAAAATTTAAATCTTTTAAACATTTTCCAATCTCTTTGAATCCTGACTTTCACTGTGAAAAATAGTATATTGAGAGTGTGAGAAGTTACTTGAGGGTAGGGAGTTACCAGATTAATTTTGAAATAAGTTATTGAGAGTGTGAGAAGTTACTTGAAGATAGGGTTACCAGATTAACTTTAAAATAGGTTATTGAGAGTGTGAAATGTTACTTGAGGATAGGGTTGCCAGATTAACTTTAAAATAGGTTATTAAGAGTGTGAGAAGTTACTTGAGGGTAGGGTTACCAGATTAACTTTAAAATAGGTTATTAAGAGTGTGAGAAGTTACTTGAGGGTAGGGTTTCCAGATTAACTTTAAAATAGGTTATTAAGAGTGTGAGAAGTTACTTGATGGAAGGGTTACCAGATTACCTTTTTTAAACCAGGCCAGTTAAAAAAGAACAGGACGTGTCGATTTATGATTTCAAAAAGTAGGTATTTTGGGCTAAGTTTCAGTACAAAATGCTGAAAAACAAATAAATTCACTATTCTGTACGAAAGATCTAAAAAGGACGTTGTATCACAAATTTCTTTTGTAATAGGATTTCAAAAAAAAAAAAAAAAAAAAAAAATATTCAAAGACCACTAACCCCAGTGATTATCAGTTCAAGGTAAGAGCCAAATGGTATTTGGCTTCGAGGGTATTCTTCGAGAAGATGGAAAAAGGCCTGATGGTATAACCAATATTGTATGGGAGAGGGGAAAAGTTCTCGTCTGGAATGTAACCTGTGTAGACTCCTGCGTACAGTCGCATTTACAGTGCAGGCTGCTACCAAGGTATCCCAGTGAATCTGCTGCAAAGAAGAAACATCTGTTTCATTGCGGTAGAGACTCTGGACCTTGACGTGAGGAAGCCAAGTTATTCCTAAATACCTTGGGGACACTTGTCGTACTCCCCGTTGAACGAATTTCTCTTTTAGTTCAACGAGGAAATAGTGCGACTGTGATGGGAACTCTCCCTTCTGCCCACGCTTCGAATGAGGTATTTTACCTATAAATAAAGTTTCGATCTTCTTCTTTAATTTCACCCTTTCCCAATTCTATTTGGGGTCATCTTTGCTTTTCATAATTCTACCATTCCACAATCTTTTGTTCGGTGCCTACTCTATTTAGCTGGAACCTTTAACCTTTTCCAGACACGGTACCCCTTGCTTGCTTTTCACAGTATCAATTATTAAAATTGCGTAGAAAGTATATTTTTGCTGATGATCTCTTATCATAAAATAAAGTTTCGATATAAATATAGAAAAAAAAAAACTAGTTTCGCTGGTTTCTGTTTCAAATTAAAGTTATGAAGTCGTTTACAAATCTTGAAAATCAAGGAAAAACGGCATATATCCATTATAGTATTGTGTGTTGGAAATGCCGTGTCATACCACTTTAGGTCTGTGATAATGTTATTCTAACTCGCCCAGTATAAGAATGGACTTCCAGTAGTAAATTGATATGAAAACCGACAGATTTTAATGATTTTTGTCAAAAGGAGAAGGCATTTTCTATACAGCATGATAATGATGGCAATACATTCTCCTTTTTCAAGAAAGCAAAAGTTAAAAGTTTCCTAAAAATAGGAATATTAGATTTTGGATTATTATTTTCAATAATGAACCTCTGGAATCGTCACGAGAAAAAAAGCCCCCCCCAAAAAAAAAGAAGAAGAAGATAGTTTACGTTTCAAGTATGTAGAATCCGAAAATCGAATAAAAAAAATCAGTTTGTCCGCCCGCCGTGATGGGCATGATTTGGATGAATTTAGTATAGAGGTCCCACTTGGGCTTTAATTGTGCCCTAAAACTTTTGGGTGCAATTGAATACACCCTTGGCAGTTTTTGCAGCTTTTTAGCGGTTTTCACTTATCCTCTCAAAAAATATAATGGTAAGAGCTAGAGACTTGAAATTTGTTATGTATGGGATCTCAGTAAGGTTCAAAATCAAATATAGCGCTGGCGGTTTTTACCGCTTTTTAGCGGTTTTCATGAATCCTGTCTAAAAAGAGAAAGCCAGAGACTTAAATTTGGTATGTATGTCAAATTTAGGGTCTAATTAAGCCCCACATATGGAATCGTCACGAGATTATTATTATTATTATTTTATTTTTTTTTCGTGACGATTCCAAAGGTTCATTATTGAAAATAATAAACCAAAAATTAACCCCCTCAATTTTTTTTTGGGGGGGGATATGTTTTAGCCAGTAAAATAATAAACCCATGTGTCACTTTGACCGAGTTTTTGATAACATATTATGCTAGGGTTAGATAATTAGATATCTACCATAAACATTTGATGAAATCTCCACCCCACTTCTTTAATAAATTCTTTCAAAATATTTCTCAAATACCAAATTAATATTCAAAAGAATGTTCCTGGACCTTTTTTATTCTTTTGGTTGTGAATGAGGTGCGAAGAAATGTGTGAGAAACAAACGTTACAAAATGTCTAATATAACCAGACAACAGAGGGTGGTACATTCTAAGCGCCACCGGAAGCTCTTCAAAAAAAAAAAAAATATTGCCCGATAAAGTTTTAAATGTTTGGTTTCAAACAGCACGAGAGATAAATCTATTTTGTCTAGCATTCCTAAACCTCAGAATCACAACGCATACCGTGTTACCGGGTGCTCCCCTTCTTGGTTTAATGTTTGCTATGATTTTTATACCTAATGCTATTTTTGTTTTTCAAGGAAAAAGATTATTTTAGGGGGGATAATGGGTTCGGGTACACCCTATATATTGTAATCTTGTCGAATTTTGTCAATAAATTTTCTTGCATCACTAAAACGGTTTGATATTTTTAGTTCTGGTCAGTTTCATATGGTTGTAGATTGTGATTGGGAATTCATCGTGTGCCATTTTTTCATGGTGACTATGGTTTTGATCAGTTTTCTGTACGGACGGCGTTGCGTTAACGTGATCATAGACTAGTGAATGATAAACATACAAAGGTACATACATACACACAAAGTTCTGATATATATATTTAGATTTAATTTTTTTTTTTGTTTTAGCTTAACGTCTCTTTAACATCTATTGGTCATTCGAGACGGGGGTTTTACCCTCCATTCGCAAACCAGTTTGACCTCAACCAGCCCGGGTTTGGCCGAGAAAATAGCCAGAATCACGAGGGCGCGATCCCCCGTCGACATCCACATTTGTCCACCTAAAAATAGAGCTAAAAGATAGGCGGTAAAAAATGACGCAGATATAGGCCCCCTAAAATTCTGGGGGGCTTAATCCCACGAAGCCTCCCTTGAAACTGCCTATGAATAGAAAACTTATCTGCGTAATTCCTTATAGTAGTAAATCATTATTTGGCGCCTCCACTACTATTTGTATGACTATTTAGAACATAGCTGTTGTAGTATAGTAGTAAAAAGTTATTTGGCGCCTCCACTACTATTTGTATGACTATTTAGAACATAGCTGTTGTAGTATAGTAGTAAATAGTTATTTGGCGTCTCCATTACTATTTGTATGACTATTTCGAACATTACTTGAAAGCTCATTTTTTTATTTGGATACTTATCCAGTGGTTCTGTGGACCGCAGATACAAATCAAGAATCCTCGTGCCGACAACTTTTGAACAGGCGTTTTGAGTAGTTGCATGGGAGTTCGCTCGAGGTCACCACGTGTTGACGACTGTATTCAGCCTGGGAAGGACAATTGAGATATTGCTGATTAAACCAAAGTCCAGG
>CM022878.1:10083705-10141645 GCA_012654025.1 Pachypsylla venusta | reverse complement strand
GGACTTCATTAGTTGATATTATTTGGGTCCACTTCGCACTGAAACAATCTTCATCAGAGAATCGTTAAGAATCAAGGTGGACTTCATTAGTTGATATTATTTGGGTCCACTTCGCTCTGAAACAATATTCATCAGAGAATCGTTAAGAATCAAGGTGGACTTCATTAGTTGATATTATTTGGGTCCACTTCGCACTGAAACAATCTTCATCAGAGAATCGTTAAGAATCAAGGTGGACTTCATTAGTTGATATTATTTGGGTCCACTTCGCTCTGAAACAATATTCATCAGAGAATCGTTAAGAATCAAGGTGGACTTCATTAGTTGATATTATTTGGGTCCACTTCGCACTGAAACAATCTTCATCAGAGAATCGATAAGAATCAAGGCGGACTTCATTAGTTGATATTATTTGGGTCCACTTCGCACTGAAACAATATTCATCAGAGAATCGTTAAGAATCAAGGCGGACTTCATTAGTTGATATTATTTGGGTCCACTTCGCACTGAAACAATCTTCATCAGAGAATCGTTAAGAATGAAGGCGGACTTCATTAGTTGATATTATTTGGGTCCACTTCGCACTGAAATAATCTTCATCAGAGAATCGTTAAGAATCAAGGTGGACTTCATTAACGGAGAATAGTCTATAAAGAATTTCCTTTTCCTGGGAGAGGGTTCTCCTCATTTTATTTGGGGGGCCGGCGCTGCTTTCCTTAATCCTACCATAAGGAATAGAACAGAAAGTGGGGAAACTCTCCGAATTTGACCCATCTTTTTGTGTCTCCTTTGTCTGTTAGGAAATTATATAAAAATGGATAAGGAAAGTTATGTGATGTTCACACCAGATTCATGTCAACTTAGAGGTGTAAATAAATTTTCCTTGCTTTTGGCACCCTTTCTCTTTGGACAAACTCGTATATGAAAGCTATTATTAGATACAATATTACTTATCAGGTGACTTTCTTCTTTGTGATTAGCAGACATCAATTCATCATGTTTAGTGTCGCAAGATTACTTTATGTCGTTGAGAAGTTCAACTTTAATACGAATGGAGTGGACACTATTGTTTTCATTAGGTTGCTACTATCTTCATCAGAATGTTTGAATGAAGGAATAAGTATCTGCTGCAGTCAATGGAGAGGTGGCTGGGGACTTGAAGGACAACATTCAAAGTTTACACATCGCCTGGATGTGATAAAGTTAAGAATAAAAACAGAACAAAAACTTTTGTATAATGTAGTTTTAGAAATGACGAAAACATAACAAAAACTTGCGATTGTATAATGTAGTTTTAGAAATGACGAAAGCAGAACAAAAACTTGCGATTGTATAATGTAGTTTTAGAAATGACGAGAACAGAACAAAAACTTGCGATTGTATAATGTAGTTTTAGAAATGACGAGAACTCAAAAACTTGCGATTGTATAATGTAGTTTTAGAAATGACGAGGAAAATTGGGCGCACATAATTTTGTAGGAAAATAATTTCAGTAGAATTCACACAGTGTAACGAGTTGTAAACTTGGACTGGTTAGGTGGTTAGCCCAAAACTATTCTTTTGAGTTTGATTAAAATCTGGTTAATTTTTCAAGATTTATCAAGGAATGAACTGAAAAACCAGTTACCGATTTTAAATCATAAAAAATAAGGTCAGTATTGAACTGATTTTTGATTTTTTGCAATGATTCAAACCCGAACAATAATCTTTGAATTTTTCACAAATACATAGCTCTTACCGCTCTTGATATTTCTACAAGTGTTAGATTTTTTTTTCCTGCCTAATTTGTAAAATTTTAAGTATATTTTTTGAGGTAAGGACAGGGCCGGATTAACCTTCCGCGGGGCCCGTAGCACTTTCACAAAGCGGGGCCCCCTCCATCCCCCCGCCGACGCCGCCGCCGCCTAAGTAGTCCTCTTTTTGGAGCCAGAACAAAAACTTTGCCAATGTGACAAATGGGTTTATTATTTTTCTGGAAAAAAATAATAAATCTTTTTTTGGCCCCCCCCCAATTTTTTTGGGGGGGGCAAAAAAATTGAGGGGGGTCTCGTGAAGATTCCAAATATGGGGCGTAATTAGACCCTAAATTTGACATACCTACTAAATTTGAAATCTCTGGCTCTTACCATTCTCTTTTTTAGACGGGATTAATGAAAACCGCTTTAAGGCGGTAAAAACCGCCAGCGGTAAATATATTTGATACATACAAAATGACATACATACAAAATTTCAAATCTCTAGCTCTTACCATTCTTCTTTTAGAATTGTGCCCCGAAAAGTTTCGGGGCACAATTAGAGCCCAGATGGGACCTATATATCTATCAAATTCCATCCAAATCGGTCAACGCTAAGTGGCAAAAGTGCCCATCACGGTGTACGGCGGACAAATGGATTTTTTTTATTCGATATTTGCATTCTACGTACCTTGAAACGTATGATATCAAATTTTGAGGGGGGGGGGATTTTTTTTTTTTTTTTCGTGACGTTTCCAAAGGTTCATTATTGAAAATAATAAACCAAAATTGATTATCTTTTGGCCTTTTGGTCTAGTATCTGCAGCTGGTAGAGAAAAGTAAAGTTAAATTTTGAGTATACCAACATCGATAAAACATGTTCGGTACCTGCCGACATTTCACTTTGTAGATTTATCGCCACTCTGCCCCGCCGAGACACAATTTTCAAACTGATCACAAAAAAAAAAGAAGCTAGATTAAACTTCAAAGGGATAGTAAGGGGTTACCTAGTGTACCAACATAACCAATTTGCTTATGTTGCAATACTCGTTTCTTTATTAAGTTCCTAGATAGTAGGTACCTACTTGTACTTTCCTAAATTACATTTTACTACATACTTTGAAGAGTTGGGGGCCCCGTCAAAATGATGTGTTTTTTCAATTGTCAACCCAGAAATGTCGAAATATCTAGTGTAAGTTGTCAAAGCGCCGGCCCTTAGCAGGTGCTACAAGTGCTACTATTGTTAATCCGGCCCTGGGTGAGGAAATCTTATAAAGACGCCCACTGAAGGAAGTTGAAATTTGAAAGAGGCAAATCCGAGGATTTCAAGGAAATATATTTCAAGAATATTCGTGTTCAGCTCAGAACAAATTTAGGTTACTGCAGTTTGGAGTTTCGGAGATTTCATTTTCAAAGTCGGTCTAAAAATTGTAGATCAATAATATGACTAGCGATCCTTTTAATTTTTCCATTAACTATTCAACTCACTTGAATCGATTTTGGTCAATTTTGGCAGCAACCATGCGCGATTTCAAGCTCACGCTACTACGAGCAAATTCAAGCGACTACACGTTACAATGTGTCAAACAGATTTTGTCGCTTGAAGTCACTCGTAGTAACATAATTATAGTACCCCGGTCGTCGGAACCGACTGCGAAATTCACGCTAATACGAGCGACTGATCCAAATACATGTAGGTTAATAGAACCTCGTCCATTGTAAGCGTATAACAAATAAGGCTTAGAGAGGACGAGGTTCCATGTCGGAAGCGACTGCGAACTCACGCTAATACGGGCGAATGATCCAAATGTATGTACGAGTGACTGATCCAAATGTATGTAGGTTAATAGAACCTCGTCCATTGTAAGCGTATAACAAATAAGGCTTACAGAGGACGAGGTTCCATGACGGAATGGACTGCGAACTCACGCTAATACGGGCGAATGATCCAAATGTATGTACGAGCGACTGATCCAAATGTATGTAGGTTAATAGAACCTCGTCCATTGTAAGCGTATAACAAATAAGGCTTACAGAGGACGAGGTTCCATGACGGAATGGACTGCGAACTCACGCTAATACGGGCGAATGATCCAAATGTATGTACGAGCGACTGATCCAAATGTATGTAGGTTAATAGAACCTCGTCCATTGTAAGCGTATAACAAATAAGGCTTACAGAGGACGAGGTTCCATGACGGAATGGACTGCGAACTCACGCTAATACGGGCGAATGATCCAAATGTATGTACGAGCGACTGATCCAAATGTATGTAGGTTAATAGAACCTCGTCCATTGTAAGCGTATAACAAATAAGGCTTACAGAGGACGAGGTTCCATGACGGAATGGACTGCGAACTCACGCTAATACGGGCGAATGATCCAAATGTATGTACGAGCGACTGATCCAAATGTATGTAGGTTAATAGAACCTCGTCCATTGTAAGCGTATAACAAATAAGGCTTACAGAGGACGAGGTTCCATGACGGAATGGACTGCGAACTCACGCTAATACGGGCGAATGATCCAAATGTATGTACGAGCGACTGATCCAAATGTATGTAGGTTAATAGAACCTCGTCCATTGTAAGCGTATAACAAATAAGGCTTACAGAGGACGAGGTTCCATGACGGAATGGACTGCGAACTCACGCTAATACGGGCGAATGATCCAAATGTATGTACGAGCGACTGATCCAAATGTATGTAGGTTAATAGAACCTCGTCCATTGTAAGCGTATAACAAATAAGGCTTACAGAGGACGAGGTTCCATGACGGAATGGACTGCGAACTCACGCTAATACGGGCGAATGATCCAAATGTATGTACGAGCGACTGATCCAAATGTATGTAGGTTAATAGAACCTCGTCCATTGTAAGCGTATAACAAATAAGGCTTACAGAGGACGAGGTTCCATGACGGAATGGACTGCGAANTCAGATCTCAATTGCCAGATTTATTTATGACTTAATAATGACTAAGGGAAACAATTTCCACCATCATAGAAACTCGAGATTTTTTTGGAACAAGGATTAATACCCATATAGATCTCATTTCAGATCTCAATTGCCAGATTTATTTATGACTTAATAATGACTAAGGGAAACAATTTCCACCATCATACAAACTCGAGATTTTTTTGGAACAAGAATGAATACCAATATAGATCTCATTTCAGATCTCAATTGCCAGATTTATTTATGACTTAATAATAACTAAGGGAAACAATTTCCACCATCATAGAAACTCGAGATTTTTTTTTGGAACAAGCATTAATATCCACCTAACCTCAGCGTCTATGACATGTAGAATACACCAGTTCCCGTTCGATCACTGAAGTTAAGAAACGTCCGGCGAGGTTTTATGTTGGTGCCCTTGTGATACTGGTTATTCTCGTCCCACATTCGAGTAGCTAGTTTGTAATGTTCTAGCGAACGGAAGTTAAAACCCCAATAATCAATTTCAAAGCAATACGGCCATGGCTCTAAAGCAACTGGTAAAACAGGTGGGACCCACTAGTTTGCTATATTTATAATTTAACAATTTGTCGCTATTATCAAAGCTTGTCATCCGCCTTTACCTTGGTGGTACTATCAAATATATTTAGAACCTTCCTCAATTGTCCGGAAATCAAACACTTTCCCCCAATTTTATCCGGGTATGCTATACACCCAGATTCAAAATCTTCCAAAGTGTAGATGCGGTATTACTAGTAAAAACCTTTAATCTCATAGAAACCAAGATCTTTTCAGAATATTTTCAATAGATATTTTTATTTTCCAAAAATAAAACACTCTATTAAATAAAGAAAGAAGCAAAAAAATTGTCCCATAATATTGATCTGATTATTGTGTACAAATTTTCACTAAAGTTCTTTTTTTTCTTTCTCAATTTTGATATCTGAATGAGTTTTTGTATCTTTTTTGACTTGTAAACAATAATAAAAGCCTTTAAAAACAATTTTGAATGAATAGACAGATTGCTACCCAAAATGATTGTAGGTACTTTGGGGAATATAGCACAAGAAAATCATTTACAAAACAGACAATATGTGTTTAATTTATAAAATAAAAATAGCCTTTTTAGAATGGAATAACCAAACGTACGGTAAGTTGATAAAGAGGAGACAATCGAATTTATAATTTATGATGTCAGAAGCTATACGAAACAGAAAATAGAATTCAATTATATAGCACAATGTTTGCTCAGGGATTTAGAACTTTCCTTTGTATAATAAGTACATAATATGTATAGCATAGAGGTTGAAGGGAGCCCATGCCATAAGAACTATACGATCCTAATTGGTTTAGATTTCATCATCATACGAACAACGCGTCAATAACCCCCAGAGACTAACTTCTGACAATTTGAAGCACAGTTGTACAGGTGAAACGATTTTGGTTTTGGTTTGATTTAGGTATACCCAATTAAAAATACATTCCTTAGTTAACATAGTTTTAATGTCCAAATTTTCTGCACGATTACAATACTTCATGTTCTATAGGAAGAGAAAGTAAAAATAACACCATTTTAAAAGTTTTACCAGAAGCTATGGCACCTTGAATACACCTGTTCCCGTAAGAAATCATAATGAATTTGAATAAAAGTGGCACCGAACAATACTAATTTTACGAAGTGAAGTCTAATTTTAACCACACAAATTGTATCGAATTAACTGTTTGTATGGTATGGCAACTTCCAAACTCTTGTCTGATTTTAATGAAACATTGTATAGAAATGTATCATGTTCATAGTATTCACTGACAAGTGTTTTATGTCACAATATTTGTGGAGATCATAGCATTACAAGATATTTTCAATATTCACTCCAATATTACTAAGCCCAAGCTACAATTTAACAATTCTTACCTTATAATGCTACCAAATGGCGCTGTTAATATACCTATACAATTGTCCTAAGGAGGCTGAGTTACCCCCCAAACACAACCAGAACTAGTAGAAAATTTTGAAAAAAACATTTTTCACATTTTCGACCGTCCAGATACCGAACCCGGAACCTCCTTGGTGCAAGCCAAGTGTGATGCACACTTTACCACCTATCAGTTCATTGAAAACTACAATTTTGTAGTTTCCATCTCCTTTCATTCATCATTACTTTTGCTCACAGAATTATTCCAAATTTCAGTCGCAATGCTATCAATATTATATTGAATTGAGAGAACATTAAAAAGAAAAGAAGCAGTAAAAGGTGTTAGAAAATGAAGACATTTTAAAAAGAACAATAGGTTTATCATTGATCGTTGTTCAAAACACTTGGCCTTTACAATGAAAGCTGTAAAAGGTAATAAACCTACCACTGAGAGAGGAGAGACCCCACACACGCGAATGCACATTGATTGTAAATCACAAGTTAACAAACACTTTAAAAATGTTAAAATTTATCATTCCAAAATTCAACACCTTTGAATACATAAAGGTCTTTTTATAAAGAACTAATTCCCTTTGTAAAAGTTTAAGAGATTGCAGCGTTAATAAGAAATGTGTTAGCCTCCTCGCAAACCAACTGTGTTTATTTTGGTTTACTTGCATAATTTGCAAATAGATTTCTATGGGTAATCATAAGATAGAAAGGAGGTATAACACTTTTTTGTCATGATGCCAAATTTTGTCTTTTTTTTATTTCATATACAGTACGAAATAGTGTAATCGGCAAAATTTCGCTTTTTGATTGCTTTGATATCAAACACAAAAGTGACCAAAATTTGTCTAAATAGTATGATAGGGTTTAAAAGTATGACAAAACGTTGTCATGCTTGATCGTTTTTGAAAACTATTTCATTAATCTTACCTTTAAAAAATATTTCTGAGGCGCCTGCAGACGCCCAAGTACTCAATTTCCGAAAATACATAAGCGAAGAAAAACAAAATTAACTTTAGAACAGAAATCGTATTGGAAATAAAGAAAATATCAAAATTATATTTATTACAGATAAATATCTGGTTGCTATGCTATAATGAAAGCAAATAATTACAAATATGAAAGCAAATAATTTTGTCTGAAAGTCTCATCAAATAGTGTGATAGAGGCACAAATATATACCAAACACACAAGTGCAATAAAGAAAATATCAAAATTATATTTATTACAGATAAATATCTGGTTGCTATGGTATAATTCACTACAAATATGAAAGCGTCTGTGGACATCCAAGTCTTCAATTATCGAAAATGCACAAAGGAAGAAAAACGAAATTAGCTTTCGATCGGAAATCGTATTTATGAAAATAGAAAATATCAAATTATATTTATTACAAATAAATATCTGGTTGTTTTTGTATAAAACACAACAAATTTTGGAAGCAAATAATTTTATCTGAAAGACATCAAATAGTGTTATAGGGGCACAAATATATACCAAACACACATATTCAACAGATTTACATCAAACATTTTGTGCCAAAATTTTTGTATGATGACAAATAGTGTGATACCACCTTGAGAATTCCGAAGACAAAATGAAATTCTGAAAATTCTGAAGTCAGTCAAAATGTTTATCCGGAGCTGCCTCACTGGAGGGTTGTGTTGACCCTGATATTTTTGTCACCTTACAATCTGGCGCTATAGCCAGAAGAAAAGTTCAATGAGGTTTTACTATGTGGGTGAATACGTCGGTTCGCGTCTCCTGATGTTGGTCATTGCCAGCCGAACAAGGCTTTATGATTTCAATGTGGCTAGCTGGTATGTAGGTTTTCGGAGAATGGAGGGTAAAAACTCTGTCTTGAATGATCTTAATGTCATACATGTGACTGCTATCGTATACGATAATGCTAATATACTTTTGATTGATCACTTAATTTACTTTCTGTGTCAATAACAGGTGCTGGGTCATCAGGAAAGGGGGAGGGACGAGGGTAATGCCCGGGCTGTTGGAGGGGCCCGTAATTTAGTCCCGGGCCTGGATTTTCTCTCGGTGTCCCTGAACGGAAGTGAAGAAAGGTTGGGTAGCATGTAGCATATTATGTTACTTTGAGGACGTTGAACTAGGTGTCGATTTTTCCAGCCTCTTCCATGTCCTCCAATAGTGATAAATATATCAAATTCATGAGAATGAAATTCCATGGGTTGGCTTGGTTTGAACATACGCCCTACTGTTTAGAAGTCAAGCGACTTACTAATACACCACCAACCCATACAATTGATTGATCTCCTTATTTTGGTTGGCCGCTACTTTCCTAAATTCTAGCATGCCACAATCTTTTGTTCTGTGCCTACTCTCTTTAGCTGTAACCCTTCCCTGGCACAGTAAGCCTAGCTTGTTTCTCACAGTATATCTATAGAAACTGCGTAGAAGTTCGCTTTTTGCTGATGATCTCTCATCATTGGTTTGAAGCAGATTTTTTTTTAAAGGTTGGATGGCCTTCCTAACACCAAAGCCTCTGTATGTACACGTGCTTAGGACCGTCACCTAATGAAGCTGGCTAGCTCATATAATTGATTGATAATAATACCTCATTTAGTTTCCTAACTGATTTTATATTAAGGAGGATAATAAAAAAAAACTCTGCCAATGGGTATATTATTTTCCTGGCTAAAAAAATTCTGGGGCGTATTTAGAACCTAAATTTGACATACATACCAAATTTCAAATCCCTGGCTCTTCTTGCCATTCTCTTTTCGGACAGGATTAATGAAAACCGCGAAAAACCGCTAGCGTTATATTTGATTGCACCCAAAAGTTTCGAAGCTTACTGATACCCCAAAAATGACATACAGGCCAAAATTCAAGTCTTTGGCTCTTCTTACGATTCTCTTTTCAGATAGGATTAATAAAAATTGCTAGCGGTATATTTGATTGCACCCATAAGTTTCGGGGCACAAATAGAGTGGGGGGCATAATTAGAGGACTGTGTTCCAAATTTTATCCAAATCGGTCAAAGTTAAGTGGCAAAAGTACCCATCACGGCGTAAGGCGTAAAAACGGAACGTAAAATATCAAATTTGGAGGGGTATTTTTTTTCGTGACGATTCCAAAGGTTTATTATTGAAAATAATATAGGTAAATAAAATACAAATTTCTGTCAATAGGAAACAGGTAGTCGAATGGCTTCTGTTGATAAAATATATTCAAAGCAAACAAAAATCTTTTAGATGAATTAACTGACCCACCACGTAGCTTAAAAAAAGAACATCATAAAAGACATGTTGCTAAATAGAAATTCGTTTCACCTAATTAAAATGTATAAAATCAAGAAACATTAATTTGAAAAGTAGTCAAAGGCCTTAAAAAAAGAGGAAGACGTGGGACTAATTGTTAACAATAAGCATTTATACGGGTCCTTAACAAGGATCTTCAATATAATTATTTAGGGGTGTTAAATTGTTGAAGCCCTTAATATGTTTTTATAACTCTAAATGTTTGAATTACAATAATATTTGGATCTGAAGCCATAACGCCCTTCCTATTGCTGTTACAGGTGTTATGTATGTATATCATTATGGATATTAACCGTAGATAACGTCTCCGAGACAGACGTGTGCATCACACTCGGCTTGCACCATTGACGTTCCGGGTTCGATTTCTGGACGGGTCGAAAATCTGAGCCCCCAGAATTTTAGACTGGGGGGGCCTCTTTAGATCAGGATATTCCCGGTATAACCCAAGCATGGGTGAGGTCAATGTGGATAGCTATTTGTTTTCAGTGTTTTCAGTGAACGGAGTTTTTCGGAGGGTAAACCCCCGTCTTGAAAGACATATAGATGTTGAACAGACGTCAAGCAGTATGAAAAATCAAAATAAATAGAAACCTATGGCGTCATTATGGCGAAGTAGATCTAATTCCAGATACCTGCGAGTATTTACAAACTTCTTATGAAAATAAAAATTGGAAATTTTGGAGGTAAAATGAATTTCATGCTTGTATGAACAGATGAACGCTATCTTCAAATATGAGCACGAGGAGAAGGACAAGAAAATATACTCACACTGGATTTTGAAAATAAATAATAGTAAACACGTGTCAAGTTAGGTGGGAAGAAAAAGAAAAGCTCAAGAGGGGCCGAAAGAAAAGTCATATTAATTGAATGAAACTTTAACAATATCAATGGAAAAGATGATGGATAGAAAAAAAGAATTAAGAAGAATAAGGAGTGAAAGAAAGAATTAAGAAGAAAAAGGAGTGAAAAAAATAATTAAGAAGAATAAGGAGAGAAAGAAAGAATTAAGAAGAATAAGGAGTGAAAAAAATAATTAAGAAGAATAAGGAGAGAAAGAAAGAATTAAGAAGAAAAAGGAGTGAAAAAAATAATTAAGAAGAATAAGGAGAGAAAGAAAGAATTAAGAAGAATAAGCATTATGAATTTGAATATGATCCTAGATGTCTAGTAATAAAAAATGGAAATATTTTTTTCAAAACTACTTACAGTATGCGAGTTTTGTTTGCGAATGCAAAAAAATCTGGAACTTCAAGGTTGTGCGGAGGGGGTGAATTTCAAGACCCGTTCTTATTAAGCAACGTGGCCTTTTTTTAGTCCTAGTATACGTGGTTAAAAGAATTACATATTTTTTGGACATCCTGAAGTATAGTAATAGTACCACTTTCGCATTATTTCCGGGACATCCTATACATGAATTGTATAGGACGACAATTATTAGAAATGATTCTTATATTTTCCAAATAATACAATTTACAGTTCTCAGTGTGGGAGTGAATCAAAAATATCACTGGCTCATATTTAGAGTAATGTGAAAGCAAATTATAAAAATGTCATCAAAAAAATGAAAATGGGTTTCAGGAAATTCATTTTAATTGGATTGGAAATTGAATGATACAATTAAATCACACTGAAAGTTCAATTATTTTTTTTTTGGGGGGGGGGTTGAACAAGTCCATCAAATGATAAACATGGGGGAAAGATTTTTTTTTAAATATATGGTGTTTTTAATTAGCAAAGGTAATATGTTGCGCTCAGATATAATTCACATCTTTTTAGCTACTTGTGGGAATTTCAATATTAATATGTTTTTTAAGGAGATAGATGGTGAATTACGCCCTAATGGTGTGTGTTTTCCAAAATGTCCTCAGTGTAAATCACCATCAAGTTCGACCGAAAAAAGTAGTAATTTCCTTAGCCCATGAAAAGGAAAGTATTGTGATGCGCTGAAACTGAAAGTTTCAAAGCCAAAAAATCTTTTTGAGGTCCCCGGAGTCCAAATCTCGAATTTTAGCATCCGCGTGTGTGTGTCGGTCTGACGGCATGACTAATCTTTGAACAAGATATCTTAAGAACAGTGGTATTAGAGACTTTGGCATGTATGCCATTTTTATACCCAGGACGCATATCGAACCTTTTGGTTGAAGTCCAATCTACAGGATTATTCAACAGAATTGGATGGATTTCAAAAAAATCATAACTCGCTTATTTTTTATTTGTCCCAAATTGTTCTCTAGAATGGGAATTTTCAATTATTTATGTTCATTTTTTGAAGATTACATGAAGTATGTGGCGACCATCTGCTGCAATGCAAATATTCAGTATTTCGTGAATGCAATTTTTAACTTTAACCCTCTCGCTTAGTTAACGCGTTTTTTAGTCTTCGAACCCTAAGTCTACAACAATATTTTCTTTATCACCTCAAAAATCATAAATATCAATAAATAAGCTATAAAATATAATAAAGATAACATTTTTCTCCTTGCCGCCCCGGGGTGAGGGGCCAATGGGGGAAAAATGTACTATTTACATTTTCTTTTTACTTTCTCTTCCTCTAGAAGATAAAGTACTGTATTCGTGCAGCAAATTTTGAGTTTTTTTGGCCCAAAAAATCGTCTGACATCTTTGGGCTAGAAACCCAACCCATATTTTTCTTTTTCTCGATATCACCCCCAGGGGCAGTCCTAGCCCCCCGAACTGGTTTTTTGGGTCCGAATCTCTAAAATCCGAACCACATAACCAATTTTGATGAAATTTAAAATCAGTAATTATGGAATCATTTTACCAAAAATAAATGGTCTCACGAGGGTGTACCCTTGTCAGGGGTGCCGCCAGGGGCAAAATGGTCCTTAAAATGGAAATTCCTTTTTAAAAAACAGATTAGTAATTTCACATGAATTTTTTTAAAAAAATAATGTCTACAGCCGACAGGGATCATTCAAAGTATTGGAAATGAACCACTGTTTTTAAACTTTTATTTGGAGTTCTCCCCTATCGGTTTAGGTCCAAGAACGTCGCAATTGAACCAAATCTCTAAAATGAAAACCGCATAACCAATTTTGATGAATCTTAAAATGGGTAACTATGGCATTATTTTATGAAAAAAAAAAAAATAATTGGCCCATTTGGGTGCGTCTTTCTCAGGGGCCCCGTGGGCGGGGCCCATAAGCTCCTTCAATTGACTATCGATTTTAAAAGGAAACGGTCCATTTTATTCACTTAAAATTCAAAACAATTGATGTCCGGAGCCTAAAATCCAAACAACACAACCAATTTTGTTGAAATTTAAAATGGGTAGGTAAATAAGGCATTAGTCTATTTATGAAAAAAATGGACCCATGTGGGTGCACTTTTGATAGTACGCCGCAGCAGGGGCCCACAAATGAAAAAAACATAAAATTCGTCTGATTTTGATCAAATTTGGTATGCACAGTCACCAAAGTATAAGACAATTTTTGGTGTTTTTTTTTAGATTTTTTGCATTTGTCTGATTTTGATAAAATTTGGTATGCACAGCCACCAGAGTATTATATTTGACAATTTTTGGTGGTTTTTAAATTTTTTGCATTTGGGGCCCCGGCAGGGGCCCACAAATGAAAAAAACATAAAATTAGTCCGATTTTGATCAAATTTGGTATGCACAGTCACCAAAGTATTATATTTGACAATGTTTGGTGTTTTTTAGATTTTTTGCATTTGGGGCCTCGGCCGGGCCCCAAATATGAATTTTGTCTGATTTTGATAAAATTTGGTATTATTATTTTTCAAAATAATACTGTCACTAAAGAGCAAAGTCCGCAGCCGAAGGCTCCAAAATCTTTTTAAAATAATACTATCACTAAGGAGCAAAGTTAACAGCCGAAGGCTACAAAATCTTTTAAAATATTACTGTCACTAAAGAGCAAGTCCGCAGCCGAAGGCTGCAAAATCTTTCAAAATAATACTGTCACTAAAGAACAAAGTTAGCAGCCGAAGGCTGCAAAATCTTTTTAAAATAATACTATCACTAAAGAGCAAAGTCCATAGCCGAAGGCTGCAAAATCTTTCAAAATTATATTGTCACTAAAAAGCAAAATCCGCAGCCGAAGGCTGCAAAGTCGTAAAAACATGACGAATTGTTTCGTGTAATATACACAGTGCGAGCTTTAGGCCGGAACTGTGCGCCTAGATTTTTAACGTTGTTCGTTTGTGTAATTTTGATTGGAAATTATGTTTTGTAAAGTATTATTGTAAATTTTTTGCTGAGTGTAAAACCCTCCTCTTAAATAACCTCAGACAGGGTCATTTATAGTAAGTACTTGCCAACAGCGGCAAATTCTCAGAAGTCTCTGCATAGAGTCACAAATCACAAAGATATTGCCAGAAAATCTTCATATCGAAAACAATTTCCCAACAATAACCTATTTGTTTGATTCCTTGTTTGGGCACATAACTGTCAAATTGTATGCCATCATTACATAAATAAATATCTACATTTGAGACAAAGATGAAGAGAAATGCATTGTAATGCATTTCGGCACTTTATCTCTGAAACCAAATCTGCAATATCTTTAGGGATTTAAAACACATACAATTTTTGACATACATTTTTGAGTACCCAAAAATATTATGGTTTGGTGAAAATTATAATATCTTAAACCTAACAAGATCCCAATATATTATAGCATGTTACTAATATTTAAAATTAATGGTTGGTGAATAAAATCAGGTGAGGTTTTAAATGGGGTTTTGTCCAGGCCTTTTTTTTATTTATTTAATTTTGCTTAACGTCTCTTTAACATCTATTGCTCATTCGAGACGGTGGTTTTATCCTCCATTCGCAAAACAGCTATCCTAAATGACCTCTCCAAGCCTTGGTTGGGCCGGAAAAATAGCCAGCATCATGAGGGCGCGAACCCAGCTGGACACCTACATGGTACAAGTTCGCTGGACTTTGCTTGACTTCTGTAATCTAACGGGAATTGGTATATTCCACATGTCATAGACTCTGGCTACCTTTTGAAAATATTAAAATATCGGTGTAAGACCGATTTTAGATGACGCTCAGCGTGAACCATCAGTGAATCAATAGAGATGCATCATCATTTCCGATGGAACAAATAGAGTTGTTAATTATTATCATACATCTAATATTGGAGGCTAATAATTGGCATGAACCCCCAGAACCATGTCAATCACTGCAACATAATTGCGCCAATAATATTGGAGTCTAAATATTGGCATGAACCCCCAAAAACATGTCAATCACTGCAAAATAATTACGTCAATAATATTGTAGGCTAATAATTGGTATGGACCCCTAGAAACATGTCAATCACTGCAGTATAATTAGGTCAATAATATTGGGGGCTTATAATTGGTATAGACCCCCAGAACCATGTCAATCACTGCAGTATAATTACGTCAATAATATTGGAGGCTAATAATTGGTTTGGACCCCCAGAACCATGTCAATCACTGCAGTATATTTACGTCAATAATATTGTAGGCTAATAATTGGTATGGACCACCAGAACCATGTCAATTACTGCAGTATAATTACGTCGATAATTTTGGAGGCTAATAATTGCTATGGACCCCCAGAACCATGTCAATCACTGCAGTATAATTACGTCAATAATAATGCATAATTGCTTTCTGTCGACCATCAGCTCAGGTGGAAGATGGCACTTCGGATTTACTTCTCACAATCTCATGTATGATCTATATTCAATTATTCACTATGGATGATGGTACCTATAAGTCATAATTGGAATGGAAGAAATTATGACTTCGGTATGTAAGTATTTACTTACTACTTTTTTTAAATTTTTCCTCATTATAAAAAAATCCCAGCCCTGCATATCCCCCCAGAGTCAGGGACGCGAAGGACATATATATATATATATATATATATATANATGTAACAACCGAGGGAAGTCAAACAGCTTCATTAGGTGACGGTAAAGCCTTTAAAAACTCTGCTTCATACCAATGATGAGAGATCATCAGCAAAAAGCTAGTTTCTACGCAGTTTCACCGTGTCAGGAAGGAGTTACAGAAAAACAGAGCAGACACCTAACAATGCATCAGTGGATTTTGAGTGTCGGGAATACAACTGAGAATTGTTGTACATTTCTTCGGAAAATGTGTTTCTCACAGGTACTCCCGAAATAAATCAATCTCCTTGCAAAAAGCATTAGAATATACCTATTACTCGAAAAGACCAAAAATTCAGTGTGTGGACGCACCATCGATGATGATCATTTTCGAAAATTATTTAGAAGAAATTCTTCTCATAGAAAGTTCAGCCGAGTGTCATTTGGGAAAATACGAGAATTTTTCCCGTTTGAACTTTAAAGCATAGATAAGAGTTCAGTCAATCTGTTAACTCGTCGAAGTCAATGAAAAGTACATTCATTATTAATAGAAAGTTAAAGGTCAAACTTTATAAAAATATCTTTTTTAGAGAGTAAAAATTTTGTAATTGGGACACAGTTGGATGTTCTCGCCAAATTATTTTTATTTTCATCTGTTTTTGAGGCGAAATTCAAGCGGTGATGTGCGAGGGCATATTTCAAGAAATGATAGGATTTGGACGTCCAAGAACTTCTCTCTCCAAAAATGTATTCACAAGGATTGCCAATATTACATCCAAATGAAGAACATGGCATCGAAAGATCTCAGTGACTGAAACGAAAAGAGCAAGGCCTTGTAGTCCACATTTAAACTAACTACGGCGAGGAAGATATCAATTTAAAAAAAATTGAAAGATATATAACCAAATTTCAAACTTAAGAACCACGTAAATCGTCAAATTACGTTATTTCATGTGCTTTGAATGGCATTTCTACTTAATGGCACTAAAATTTTGTCGAAAACAATATTAGAAGATCAAAGTTCAAATATATTCTTATCTCTTTTGTCTGTTGTCTCCAAAATAAATGACACAGATTTCTCAAAAGTTGACTCAAATAGATTGATGATGTTTTTACATCTTTCGGTACATTTTAGATTTTATATCCGAAAAGAATTTAAGCATACCTAATACTTATGTACATTTGGAACCGTCCATATGAACGTCTCAAAATCGCAGTAGGAACATAAAATCCAAGAATTAAACATAATAAAATATTAAACACATTTGTTATGTACCTAGGTTCTATCGGTTCTATTTAGGCTCTTCTGTTTGATTCTCAGAGTTTAGGGTTACTGTCGGTCTAATCTAAGAAATTTAGATCCATTTTCCATAATTCTGACCACCATTGATCTCGATAATATTATATAATAATGATGATCAAATTATTTAAAATTATTATTCCTTAATACGATCCTGACTTTTCAGAATCGTTTTTAAGCATCATATAATAATTTTATAATTACAAATAAAAACTTTGTGATGAAAGGGGCGTTCTCTTGTGATAGGTTTTTTGGATACCTGGGGATCCTTGAATAAATGACAAACGAAAATAAATAAATAAAAAAAGAAGAAATGATAAAAGAAAAGAAATCTTTGAAAGAAATATTTTTTTTTTTTCACACAAACATATTTAATAACAAAAGATATATGCACACATAACAAGACAAATCGAATTAATGGATGCTAACGAATGACAGAATGCTTGCTCAGATGTTTGTACAAATTACAAGAAGTCTTGCCAACTTTTGTAGAATAAAAGAATCTCAGAAAGGTAAAGTCGAACATATGCTTCAGAGGTTTGTAAAAATTACAAGAAGTCTTACAAACAATTGTGGATTCAATGAATCTCAGAAAGGTAAAGTCGAACATATGCTTCAGAGGTTTGTAAAAATTACAATAAGTCTTGCAAACCATTGTGGAATCAATGAATCTCAGAAATGTAAAGTCGAACATATAATTCAGAGGTTTGTAAAAATTACAATAAGTCTTGCAAACTATTGTGGAATCAATGAATCTCGGAAACGTAAAGTCGAACATATGCTTCAGAGATTTGTAAAAATTACAATAAGTCTTGCAAACTATTGTGGAATCAATAAATCTCAGAAATGTAAAGTCGAACATATGCTTCAGAGGTTTGTAAATTTTACAAGAAGTCTTGCAAACTATTATGGAATCAATGAATCTCAGAAAGGTAAAATCGAACATATGCTTCAGAGGTTCATAAAATTTACAAGAAATCTTGCAAACTTTTGTGGAATCAATGAATCTCAGAAAGCTAAAGTCGAACATATGCTTCAGAGATTTGTAAAAATTAGAGAGATCTTGCAAACTATTGTGGAATCAAAGAATCTCAAAAAGGTAAAGTCAAACATATGCTTCAGAGGTTTATGAAAATTACAAGAAGTTTTGCAAAGTTTCTAAATTTAAGAAAAGTGTTGAAAACTATTGTGGAACTTATGATACATGTAATCATGTCTCAGAAAATTGAAGCTGGACGTGGAATAAATAAATATTAGTAATCCAAAATAAATAATATATGCAAGATAAGAAATAGATTTCTGAAGGTTGTCAATATTGTTCTCCTCCTCATAAGTGAGAGATTTCTTCCCTCAAATATCAAATTTTACTTAATAAAAACAGTTGTAGTGTTACTCCCAAGTAATCTATTCACATAATACGAACCTCCTCGCTTCTGATATGGAATCTGTTGAAGAGAAAACAAACATTGGAGAAAGAAACGTAAAGAATATCAGAATGGATGATCATAAATTGGCGGAACTGATGCAAAGCAAAGGATATGTCAAATTGAAAGAACCAAGACCTCTCTGTAGACAGAAGGTGTGAATGAATGAATGGACTAAGAATTCAAGAGAGGCGCCTGGATGACTCGTTACCACTGGGAGGTCAGATAACAATGAAGGAGAAGAGTATGCACCTTTGAAAAAATTCAAGGGCCTTTTTGAGTAAATATTTTCAACTAAATAAAAGCACATGATTTTAGCTAAGTAGATATCTTTTGATTGAGGAGATAATCGATGCAAAGGTATTTTACGTTTTATTCTATTGGAAGAACGGGACTGATTCATTCTTTATTTTCAAAGTCTGTAGCGACAACACGTTCGGAAATTCTGAATCGTAATTTCTAAGAATAGCTTCATTGAAACTGTTAGGACTCAGTTATATATGGTATTGTCTAAATCTGTAGCAAAACAACTACTTCAGATTCACACTTGGGTGAGGCGCCATTTGACAGTCTTGTCACGCAGTGATGTGTTCATGTTCAATAAAAAACACCGCATTAAGATCAGAGTGGTTTGTTCACGGTGTTCGCAGCAGCCTAAAAATTCGATGGTTGGGTCTACGTCCAAGAACAACTTGGAGTTTACCAACTGTAACCAAAGACCATCACTTAAAAGAAACATACCAAATGTCGATAACTTTGAACGTCAATATTTTTATTGAGAGGTTTGAGAGCACCTAACAGTTGGTCTAATCAAAACGTTACTCTTTTTATAAGCGGGGTATTTTTAATTTTGCAAACCTCTCAAATATTTCTTGAACGGATAGGAATTTTAAGATGCACCAAAAACCTACCGTATTTACACGGGCTTAGGACCGTCACCTAATGAAGCTGGTTTGCTCATTTGCACATTATAATTCAACTGTTCTTCCCATTTGTAGATTAATATATTAAGTAAATGGTACAAAAACAATCAGGTTTAAATGACGACCATTAAAGCCGAAAAGATTTCAATGGACTATCACTGGATTTATGATGGCAGGGTCCAGTTCGCCCTGGTATGTGAAACCGGCCATCCTGTGGACGTCTTATTTTTGTCTGATTGTCTTTTTGTAAGGTCACGTCACAACTATCAAACGCCTTGTCTCATTTAGATGACACTTGATATGAATCTTTATTATGTTTGCCGAATTGGCTTCTTAAAGTTTTGGAAATATATGACAAATCGGGGACTATATTGGGCAACATTAGGGACAATATTGGGCAAAATGAACAGTTGATGAGCTATTTCAGAAAACTACTAGTCTAATAATTATAATAAAAGAATGAATTTGGTGACTTCAAGTTTTTTGTTTGAGGAAATAATTTCAAACATTTTAATTTTCGTCGAGTCGACTTTTTGAACTTAGATAGAATTGATCCGACGAGAATTGAATATTTAAAATTCTTTCCTTAAACTAAAAACTTATTTTTATTTCACTAATTTTTAGAATGTTGCCATCAGGATGCAACCTTTATGAACGTAAGACAAATTTTGTGTTTACAAAACGCGTACTCATGCAATTGTTCCGATGCATGAGAACTTGGTGTGAGTCCACGAAGATTAAAGTATGCTCTTCAGTCAAGACAAGCATTGCATATTGAGAAAATTTACAGATCATATTATGCTACATACAGGGTAGACCTTATTTATTAAGTTCAATCCCATTTTCAAGGGCCTATGGTACGTTGATTACACCAGTTCCCGTTAGATCACTGAAGTTAAGCAACGTCCTGCAAGGTTGCACTATGTGGGCGTCCACGTGGGTTCGCGCCCTCGTGATGCTCGCTACTTTTCCGGCCCAACCCAGACTGGGTGAGGTCAATGTGTGGGTAACTGGTTTGAAAGTTTNCCATTTTAAAGGGCCTATGGTACGTTGATTACACCAGTTCCCGTTAGATCACTGAAGTTAAGCAACGTCCAGCAAGGTTGCACTATGTGGGCGTCCACGTGGGTTCGCGCCCTCGTGATGCTCGCTACTTTTCCGGCCCAACCCAGACTGGGTGAGGTCAATATGTGGGTAACTGGTTTGAAAGTTTCCAGCGAATGGAATGAAATGAAACCCCCGTCTTGAATTAAATTTAAAAAAAGTAGATTTTATTTTCCCTAAAGTGAAAAAGTCAATCGACATAAAACAAAATATCAATTCTCAATAGACATTCACATATTAAATAATATATCATTTTAAATAGAGAAGGTGAATTTTGTTTTATTAATTTCAATAATAAACCTTTGGAATCGTCACGAAAAAAAAACCTATCAAAATTTGATATTTTGAGTTTGATATTTTAAGGAACGTAGAATCCAAAAATCGAATAAAATAATCAATTTGTCCGCCATGATGGCCATTTTTGCCACTCAGCTTTGACCGAGTTTGATGAAATTTTGTATTTATGTCCATTTGGGGTCTAATTATCAGTTTCATATACAAGGTGTTATAGGTTGTTGTGTCCAACGGTACAGGTGCTATAGAATGGATGAAAACAAACATACGAGTTTTTATCTTTCGATTTTTAATTTGAGCTTTTGTAGTAAAATTATTTTTTAATCGGCAATATTTTCCTTTAAATTACTGGCTAAAAAAATACCCCCCCTGTCACACAAAAAAACATACATACCAAATTTCAAGTCTCTTGCTCTTACCATTCTCTTTTTAGACAGGATTAATGAAAGTCGCTAAAAAGCGGTAAAAACCACGAACGGTATATTTGATTGCACCCAAAACAAAATTAGAGCCCAGATGGGACCTATATACCAAATTTTATCCAAATCAGTCAACGCTAAGTGGCAAAAGTGCCCATCACGGCGGACGGCGCCGGACAAACGGATTTTCTTAATTCGATTTTTGAATTCTACGTACCTGGAAACGTAAAATATCAATTTTTGGGAAAAATAATAAACCCTTTTGTCACATTGCAGAGTATTTTTAAAATGAAACTTTTTCAATTAACTTGTTGAGCAATAGAGTCGTGATGAAAAATTAAACAATTGGAGGGAAGTTTTCGTATTTCTTATTCTTCTTATGTATCATTGGAAATATTAGGGATTTTTTTTGATTAGTCGTCTGTCTACGCACCATCACTTCTATGTTCCAAGAAGAAAGAAAGGAAGTGATGATTTTGTGAAAATGATTAAAGGGTGGAAGTGATGAACGTGTGGATGTGATGAGTGAGTGTGTGTGTGTGTGTGTAAGAGTCAGGTTATTATGAGGAGGCGAGAGAATGATGTAAACATACCTGCGGGCGTATACTGGAGCGTATACATATACGTATGTGAGCGTATACGGGTGTACCCATTTATATGTTAGGGATCACTGAAACGGCTGAGGAAAATTGTCTAGGGAAACGGCAGGGGGCAGAGGAGAAAACACTTTGGTTTACCTTGTTGTCAATATAAGATACTTACCAAAGCTTTTCTAAAATCAAATATTTTTTCCATGACTTTGATTCATAAGTAGCTACTTTTTGTTTATGCCATAAATACTTTTACGTAGTGATTATTTAAAGTTATTCTGTACGTACTGAAAAAAGAACTCTTGTTCCTGTCTAAACTCAGCCTCGTGAGCACAATTAGGTAACATAATTGACATAGTTTGTATATAGGTACATATTTTGTTAGTGGAGATGCCAAATTTACTTTTCATTATTAATTTCTTTTTCAGTTCATTTGAATGAACATAATCGATTCTATTTGAATTTCTAAAAAAAAATATCTCTCCTTATTTGGTACACTCCGCCTCCTGAGGATAACTGAGTACAATTATTGATAGTGTTGAAACATTTTTTTAGTGGAGATGTCAAAATTACTTTTCATTATTAAATATTGTTTTACAGATCGCTCTTATTTAACTTCACCTTTTCCCAATTCTATTTGGGGTCGGCGCCGCTTTCCTTAATTCTACCATGCCAGAAGCTTTTGTTCGGTGGCTACTCTCTTTACCTGTAACCCTTTCCCGGCACGGTAACCCTAGCTTGTTCCTCACAGTATCAATTATTGTAACTGCGTACAAACTTGCTTTTTACCGATGATCTCTCATCATCCCATCCTAACACCAAAAATTCTCTATTTGCACGGGCTTAGAACCGTTACCTAATGAAGCTGGTTTGGTCCTCTCAAGGGATACATCTCTAAACAATATTATTATAAAAGCGCTACTCTTCCGCGATACACTAAGCTTTATGAGGACAACAAAGTAGTGGCTGTTATTGCTCTCTGAAACCTAATCGTAAAAATAGGGTACTTTTCAAAGTTGCTCCAAATTTGAAATATTAAAAGTTCTTCAACTAACTGACATAACTACACTGTAAAAAAAACAAAATATCAAATTTTTAGAGGGGGGGGGGTAATTTTTTTTCGTGACGATTTCATAGGTTCATTATTGAAAATAATAAACCAAAAATGAATATAAGTTTCTTATTTTTACTTCGGTTCAAAATACCAAATAGTTATTCGAGGTGTTTTCGCTTCTTTAATTGCGAGATAATTAGCTCCCCTCGTACGTGTGCTTCCTCTTTCAATCCGAGTAGTGTCTATGGTCCACTCTGAATATATTCATCAGAATTAATTTCAGGTCAGTGGCGCAACCAAGGCGGGTTCAGGGTTCTAACCCTCTGAATGAATCAATAAAAAAATAGCCAGTACCTAGAATATTTTAGTTTTCTTTAGAATGGATATTTATAAAGCTCGTCTACGCATTTGCAAAAATAAATCACATTTCTTTAGAATTTATATTTATGAAGCTCGAAGTGATGAAAATCATTATAGAATTTCCATTTATATCCCGTTATTTATTAAAAAATGGTTTAAAAAAACCCTGATTCAAAGCAATGATGGGAGGTCATCAGCAAAGAGCTAGTTCCTAGGCAGTTTCAATTAATACTGTGAGAAGCAAGCCAGGGTTACCGTGCCAGGGAATAGTTACAGCTGAAGAGAGTAGGCACAGAACAAAAATTTGTGGCATGGTAAAATTAAGGAAAACAACGCCGACACCATATAGAATTGTAAAGGGGTGATTTTAAGGAAGAAGTAGAAGATCAGATTCCAACATTCAATAGCATTTCAATGAAAAATAAACTCTATTAAGTCTTGACACCTGCCGTTCTATTGCCAATAGGATTATGAAAAAGCGGCAAACGTTTCGTAACACGTCCATTACATATCTGCACGAATACAATAATTTATCTTCTATATTCTCTAACATGGAAGAAACAGTAACAACCGCAGCCAGATTTCGTTTCAACGAAAAGTGTCGTTCCGCATTGTATGTATGAAATTGAGATAAATAGGGACCAAATTATTTATAGATCTAGCTCTTAATGTTCTATTTTTACTTTAAAACACACAAGAAAACTGAAAAAAAAAACACCAACAGTTGATTCGATTTCAGATAAATATCTGGGGACCTCGAAACGTGTTTTAACATTTAAAACTCGACATCAAAAAATTCAGCTAAATGCAATGTTCTCCTTTTATACAAAACCTAACTATAGGAAGTAAGAAATGTTATGTAATAGTTCACACTAGTGAACGTAGCACCAGGAAGGAAAGTCCGTAAGAATGAATTAATAGCACTTTTGTGCAGTGGTGGGACAGATTCTTATCATATAGCTGACATCGGGGCAGAGAGGGGAGGGTGGGTTTAGTTGTTATGCAAACGGTGGTGTTTGAACAACATCTTTAGTTAGAGATTGAGTCCAACATAACCTCCACGCCACTCGACTGGGTCTTTGTCTGGCCGCGGCCGAACAATTATTGCTGGTTGAAAAGTGGGTTGTATCTTTTGAAGATTTCCATCCTCGTCTTCCCCTGTTGTCAGCAAATTCGGTTAGGGATCAATAAAGAAATTAGTTTGACAATTACCTTAAAACAATACCTGAAATCAAAAAGTCCAAAAAACAGCTGTCATTGGCACAGCTCATATTCTGAGGTAAGTTTTGTTAATTACTAAATAGACCTAAGGGGCATTGTTTGCTCCCGGTTTATTTAGCCAAACATCCTCTTTAAAATGAGAATTTTGAAGAGAAACTTCATCGTCGATAATAATAATAAGGAATGTTGAGTTTGACATGCTCATTTAGTTGCGTGGGTGGATAGGTCACCTAGAGCTGTTCTGCGTACATGGAGGTATTTTTAGTTGTTATTTTCTCTAGATTTTCCTTCTAATTAAAATTAATTGTTTGGTATCCTAAATATATATTTGTAAAGTTCATTCCTTGATATAATTTCCACTCCAATAACGACTTCCCCTTTCATTTCTGTTTTCCAATATATTGCGTACAAAAAACCAAAAAATATTTCCTTCATTCTATTTCGTTCTAATTCTTTTATTTCCTTAGTAGCGTACACAAGAGGAGTTCTAAAGCCTTTGAACCTACGTACGGGTGACAATAGACAGTCCGAGAATGTCACTAGATTGAAAGAGAAAGCAAGCCACATTAGCCCAACGCGAATAACCGTTCGCTAATTTTAACCTACACATTACTCCAACACGAATAACCACATTACTCCAACACGAATAACCGTTCGCTAATTTTAACCTACACATTACTCCAACACGAATAACCGTTCGCTAATTTTAACCTACACATTACTCCAACACGAATAACCATTTGCTAATTTTAACCTACGTAATAATAAGAGCCTAAGCTTCAAAATTGGTTCATTAGGTCTTATAGTGTAGTTATATCAGTGAGACGAGAAAAATAAATCAAGGTTCATATTCACGTATTGATCGAACGCATATCTTTGCATGGTTAACGGGGCATAGCTAGGACGGGGTTGAAAAAATTTGTATTTTCCCTCAAAAATCAGGCACGCATTTTTATAAATGGTCATTTGCCTTGGCCGAAATGTTCTCAGGGACGGAAATTTTTGCATATATGTTCGCAGTATTTTAAAATACAGAGAGTCCATGATACACAATACATTCAAATAAATATAACTAAGGCCCTTTTAGCCGAATTAATTCTGAAAAAAAAAAAAAAAAAAACTAGATAGATAGATAGATAGATAGATAGATAGATAGATATTGTTTATTTGTGTTAAAACAAGGTTTTTTCACAAAGTTGGTCTTAAAACTATTTACAGATGTACCTAATACATAATTAAATAAATAACAAGGATTATGGATTCTGGGAATACTGTAATCTGAATAATCACTAAAAAAAAAAAAAACTATGATCGCATCTTTCCCAAACATTTACTCTGCTCTGAAGATATTCATAACAAGAAGCTAGGACAGGGAGAAGAGTATTAAACACATAAAAGAATGGAAACTTGACAGCTTGAGTGTTTTTGAGATCGAACATGAATCCCTTGAATCAATCAAGGTTGATGACATGATCAATATAAATTGAAGGCATTCAAAATTGGAACGAATAATTTTCACGAAAAAAGGCGAATTTTTTTTTACCCAGGGCGCTTGTCGGGGCTATGACCCTGATTTCAGGGATATGAGTGTGCAAAAAAGGCACTTAAAAAAAGGCACTTTTATCATGTACCGAAGATTTCATTAGGATTCAATGATCGAATTTAGTTGATTGTCCTGGTTGGGAGGCTGAACTCACACGTGCTTCAAACTCTACAAACTCATCAATATTAAGCTTCCCCGTTTTCGATCGTTTGAAGTAAATGGGTAAAAACATTTTTACCCATCTACTGGATCACACTCGATTTTTATTAATATTTCTGGGATATTTGAAGGGAGTTTTTGAAAGATTCTTTATCATGCGCCTGCAAATGGGTGGACGAGTTTTTATTGAAAAACTGTGTCTCTGAATCAGAAGGGGCACCGAAAGGGGGTGACGGGGTAATCCTGTCCTGTGCTTCTGTAGGGGTCCTTGATAATTTGTTTATTTTAGTAAATGGGCCCTTAATTTTTTAATCCCGGGCCCCGATTTGCTCTCGGCGGCCCTGTGTATCAGTGTGCTGGCCTCTAGAGTTGCGTCATAAGTAGAGATGAAATAGTGAGGAAGCTGTATTTCACCATTAAAGGTGAAAATTTTCCTCCAACGTAAGTACACTGCCTCAGGAGAGTGATTGATTTCTCGATGGTAAAAGAATAGATCTAAGGTAACCAATTCTATGCCGGTCGTAAAAGGCGATTGAGAGCAGGGTTGGAAACGGTATTTTTTCCATTACCCATGCAGAAAGCAAGAGGAAGCTACTGCATTATCCGTAAGTATTATCAAATAGCAACAACTCATGGCGAGTTGTTGCAAACCAGCCAGACGGCTGTTAACCTATGATGATGAATGTTTAAAGAGTTTTGATGTCTCCCGTTTTGATGTGCCTGCTTGAGTTTTCACACTTGCGGTTCTTTTCGTTTGGTTGACTCTGTAAAAGTTGTTAATATGCTTTGTCACGCGCATCATCCAACATAATAAGCAGGAAGTTGTTGCCATTGTTAACTTTTACACACTCGGTCCGGTCATAAATAATAGTATAAAAATATCAGACAGACTTTTCAATATCAGAAATCAAAACTTTCAATCTGTATAGCTGAAGCTTGTAATGAAAATACTAGTCGTGCACTCTAACTCCGTCTCCAGAACATACTGATAAAAAGAGCTCTTTTCCTGGGATACACTCACAATTGAATAGCATAATAAAATTGAATAATTTTTTTTTTTGTTAATGGAGCTGCTAAACGTTTCATTATTATTGTAAAAATATAACGCAAATGTAGAATTTCTTTGTGTTAAGGCCCAATGACCCTTTGTGTAGGTATCACAGCGTTACTAAGAGCCTCCTGCACTAATAATCTCTTCAAAATTTCTAAACTTTTTACTCTGGTAATGGTTGCTATTCACATTAAAGTAGTTACTCAATCGGCATCACGAGACTAAGTGCAACCCGAAATCACAAGCACAAAGTCGAAGATTTTCCGACTCCACTGGGGATTGAACTTGGGTCCCCCAAGTACAATGCCAGTGTGCTATCCAATAGATGAGGACGACTTTCCGCTTCATTATTATTTCTACAGATTATTGAAAAATAATCGGTTGCAGGGGAATATCTAAATAACATTTTTAAAAGAGCTCTCAATCCAGGATACACTCAGCCATGTGAGGACAAATAGCTCAGATCGTCTCCAGGGAAAAATATATTGGTGCAAAAATGTGGACATTAGCAGCTATTTAAACTGTTAAACGTAGACCAAAAATATGGACATAAACAACTATTTTAACTAATCGCAAAATATCTGTTTTACTCCTGGATGTTGTTGAATTTTTTAGTTTTCAACTAAAAGTATGACAAATTTAGTAAAAAGTGCGACAATTTGTAAGATCAATTTCGTACAATTTGAATCACTTATCCATTTCATACAATTGGAATCACATATCCATTTCATACAATTGGAATCACATAGGTATCAATTTCATACAATTGGAATCACTAAATTCGTCTACGCATTCGAAAATAATTATACGATGATTGATAGCATATCTATTTATCCATCTATACTTATATCACGCAAAGCCCAGTTGGTATACTGATTAACTCACTGATAATCAGCGTAGCTCCACGATGGCCAAACTTAGAGACTTGAAACTTGGCACACAAGTACCTTTTAGTATCCAGGTGCGAAAGAAAAAAAAATCGAAAATTCAAGTGGGAGCAAGTTACCGCCAAAAAAGACGCTTTTTAGCGGGTCTTTTTTTGGCAAATTAAAGGAGATAACGAAAAAATACCGAGAATTGACCCCCCAAAAATAGTATATAAGGACCCCATAAAAAATATAAAATTTGAAATTTTCCGGTTTCTACCCGATTCATGGACGTTTTTCACCAACAAAAAATCGGAATTGAGAAGTACCACTTCGGGATACAAGCACAAAAAGCCCAATTGAGGCTTATGTGCTGGGGCTTATACAGCCCTGAGGAGGAAACTAGCTCACGAATATACCATTTCGGGATGAGCGAGAAAGCTGAAATTCGATACAAAGTTGTTCCGCAGTACAAAAAGTCATATCCTTGAGTAAAATATTGAATTTTTTAAATAGGGGACGTGTTCACTTTGGGGGTCGGGTTCCACCAAAAATCTAATATTGGGAAGCTTTATTTTCGCAATCTCGGAATTGTTGTTGTATTTCGTAACCGTAGCGAAGCACGGGAAAACAGCTAGTAATAAATATGATTATTAATAGTTTTTCATTGTTTGCAACTGACATCAAAACATGTGTACAGTGGCGTAACCAGGGGGATTCAAGGATCTGCGCCCCACGAACCAATAAAAGAAGTGAGAAAATAAATAGCAAGAAAATAAATAATAATTTTTAAATGTAATAATGTTATATTACAAGATTTTCTTTTTAACATAAATTAATATTAAATTTTTCAACGTCAATAATTATCTATCATCATTATTATTAGATAAATTAATAAAAACTTAATTCTATAATAGAAACTATACAAATAACTAAAAGAAATATCACAAATAATAAAATTTAAATAATTTATTAATATTAATAAATATAAATATTATTAATAAATAGAAACCGTGCACAAAACTAAGTGCGAGAAAAATATTAATTTTTAAAAAGTACTCTAAAATACGTTTAAAAGGACATACATCATAGATCATTACCGCTTAAGAAGCCATTATTGTATTCAATACTAGCAACCAGATGTTTATTGAAAATGTGGCTAAAAATTCTTTATTGGAGGCTAATAATTGACATATAGATTAACTACTACATTATATAAATCATAGGTCAAAGAACGAAAACCTTTAGAACACTTGGTAGAATACAAGAAATGGAAATGATAAAAAGAACTTGGATTTATGTTCTACAACCGATACTTATAAAACGCAAAACCCAGTTGGTATATAAATTGACTGACATTCGGATAAACAACGTAGCTCCACGATTGTTAAATCTAAAAGGTTCTGGAACCGGGGAGGAGTGTCTGGCAACCCTTTTCAATTTTTTTTTATTTTATAACTCGCTTTTTCATTGGCCGTCATAGATCCATTTTGGACGGTTGTACATGAACAATAGAGGCATGGCCGTAAAAACGTTTCTAACCTCTCGCATTAGGTTACAATTGGTTAAAAAAAAGTCCTTTTAGTATGTAGGTACGTAATAAGAAAGGAAAAAAAATCGAAAGTTCATCTGGAAGCAAGTTACCGCCAAAAATGACACTGTTTAGCGTTATTTTACATTTTTCCTGGGCAAACTAAAGGAGATAACGAAAAATCCTGTTTCTCCCCGATTTATGGCCGGTTTTCACCACCGAAAAATCGGAAGTACGAAAAACAATATCCTTGAGTAAAATATTGAATTTTCCAAATAGGAGCCGTGCTAACCCTGTGGGTCGTTTCAACCAAAAAACCGTAATAGAGAAGTAGCAGATCGCCATCGAATATATTAAAATAATAAAACGTAAAGTCAAATGGTTTTCATTATTTCATTTTTCTTGTAATTCATAGGTAGGTAATAATAGTAGTTTTACTTGCACTTTTTTTTTTCTTTCGCCCGTCACTATTATTAGTTCAATAGTTTTTACCTAACCGCCTAGTTCATCCCTAAAGATTATATTTTTTATCATAAAAAGGACTCATCCACTATTATCATTCTGATAAAACCGAATAGAACGGTCCAAATACTCTGAATACACGTACTAGACTTTGAATAATAATTTTTTTTGCGCTTATCACTTTTGGGATTTGTTTACAAATTTAATACCATATTTTTTTTTAAGTTGACTTAACGTCTCTTTAACATCTATTGGTCATTCAAGACGGGGGTTTTACCCTACATTCGCTGGAAACTTGCAAACTAGCTACCCACATTGACCTCACCCAGCCTGGGTTGGGATGGAAAAAAGAGCCAACGATACGTGGTGTTCCCAAGCGGTCATCCAAGTACTGACCACGCGCGACGTTGCTTAAGTTCAGTGATCTGACGGGAACTGGTGTATTCAACGTAGTATTATCGTTGGCTAAAATACCATATTGATTCGTACAATGGACACGATCTCACAGTCCGTTCAAAATCAAAGATTATAATCATGAGATTGAAGTTCTGCGTGACAGTTTTTGGGGGGTTTCAAGTCTATTTAATATCTATTGGCAATTCGGGACTCTACCCCTATTGGCAATTCGGGGCTCTATCTCTGTTTTTACCCTCCATTCGATGGAAATTTAGAAACCAGCTATCGACATTGACCTCTCTCAGTATTGGGCCGACGATAGCCAGCCTCACGACGGTTCGAAAAAACCATGCCTCGACGTTGCATAACTTCAGTGATCTCATGGGAACTTATACAGTATGTCCCAGAATGACCCGCCTTAACATTTGAACGGCTTGTAACATCTGAAATTTGAAAAGCCCTAAAGATAGGAAGCCATAACCATTCGATTGACAATGACTGCTTCCCAATCCCAAGACATTTTCAATATCAAGCCGTTACACAATTAAGGGGGGGGGGGTTGACAGGTCATTTTGGGACACACTGTATAATCAACGTGTCAGAGACGCCGGCTCATAAGATTTAGAATCTGCATCCTAATTTTCCACTTTAAATAATTGACCCAATGACATAAGGTTTAGATTCAACCCTTCAAATTTTCTTTTATTTGCCTACTTGTCTGTTTGTCTTTTTGTATCACGATAACTCTCGAACGCCTTATCCGATTAAATTTCGTATAGACATCCATTATATTCATAAATTTAGCAGATTAATGTACCGGTCCAACTGGGGCCAAATGTTGGCCATTTAAATGAGTTGGTTCTACAATTCACAGAATCATTAATATTTTATTTTTAGGGTTCCGAAGATAAAACCCGTTAAAATAACGAATTAATTTTTTTTAAAACTTATACCTACATAGCGCATACATCAAAAAATTTCATTTCTATTCGTACATAATTATAAATACCAAAAAATATTGCATTTTGTATATTAAATAAATATTAAGATTTTTAATATAAAAAATAGGTCAGACCTTAGGTTACATGCTTTTACACCAAAATTTTGTACCGCGTTGTTCTACTTTGAAACGGTACAGCTGTGGAAACGGTAGCTCTCCCTTTTTGAAATCACATTTTTTACACCACCATTTTGTGCTATTTTTTGTAGCAAATCTCACTTCTACTTTCAAAAAGTTTTGTACCCCAAAGTAAAACCGAGAAAGAGCAATAATTCTATGTAATTTTTTTTTCTGATTGAATTTTTAAACAATGGAAAAATAAATAACAATTTTTGTATTGATGTGTACTACAAAACATTTAATATAATATATAACTATTTTAAAAAAATCTAGACTAGATATTGAGAATTGATTAACTTAAAACTAATTACATTTAATACAATTATATTAAGTATGATCTGAATATATTTTATTGGTTTTATGAAAAGAAATATCAAAATTAATTAAAGAAATTAAAATATATAAAATTGACAAAAAAAAAAAAATAGAAGCTTTAAAATTAAAAATTAAATTGGTGAACTTTCAAGAGTAGTCAGATTGTCATCATCAGATCAGAGCTATAATGTAACAGTTGAAAGCTCACGAAATGAATTTTTTAATTTCAGTTCTAATTTTAATTTTTACTTCAAATGATTAAGCTCTGAAATAATATTGCCAATAATATATTTTTTAAAAAAGAGACCCTTTCCTTTTTATAAAACCACAATTTAAACCCGATTTTAAAAATGACAATGATTAAATCACTTGTGGTATGACATCCTTTAGGACTGAGTCCACCTGAGTGAAAAAAAATATACGAAATCGCCTCGTTGATGTCACTCGTGGTCAACACAAGTATTGAATTCAGCGCTAGCAATTGTTAGTTGTACATGACAAAGCATTTTGAATTCACTCCATGATTATTTGTTATATTTATTATTACATCATATCCATAGGCGGTTCTAGCATAAAATTTTGGAGGGGGCTACAGTCCCCGGAACCCCCCTCCAAAACCGCCTATGTTTATATTATGTTAATGCTAAATGAGCTGTGAGCCAAATTTTCAAATATTTTTTGTGTATATGTCATATATTATTCAATGTAAGATTCCACAGTTTTTTTTGGCGCTTAGCGCTTTTGGGATTTGTTTACGAATTTAATTTCATATTATTCAATGTGAGGATCCACCTTTTTTTTACGCTTAGCGCTATTCGGATTTGTTTACGAATTTAATTTCATATTATTCAATGTGAGGATCCACCTTTTTTTACGCTTAGCGCTATTCGGATTAGTTTACGAATTTAATGTCATATTATTCAATGTAAGATTCCACGTTTTTTTTTTTTTTTTGCGCTTAGCACTTTTGGGATTTCGTTAAGAATTTAATTTCATTATAATGGTGTAATATGAAACTCCACTTTTACAACTAGTTAGAGTCAGTTATAGCCTGCGAATTTGCTAAATCAATCAAATCTGCTTGAATATCTTTACAAGACTATATGCACACTAAAACAGCGAGATCTGATGTACTCAAACTCGAAGAGGTTTCCGATTCGAGTACTGACCATGAAGTACATTGCTTAACTTCAACGCAAATTTTCCATAGTACGTATATCCCTATTGAATTGGATCAATAATTCAAAAATTATGTATTGCGATACAAATAGAAATTACAATACTTTTTAGTCATTAATTAAAATAGACCAAATGCAATAAAACAAGAATTAAAATTCAACATTTAAATGAAAGTATACGATACGTCATTAAAAATGTACGACAAACAATAAATAAATCTATAATTTGAATTACGAAAGTTGAAACAATTGTAGATGTGGATAGCAATAATAAATAATATCAGTCATATTTGAAAATTATCAACGACAGCTAAGTTGCCTTTGATTCAGCCATTATTTATAAACAAACTGCATTTCTGTTCTGTCTCAAAGCTCGTAATTCGAACTATACGAGTATAATGCATGACAAAGATTGTCTACCTAATACAATACTTGACAAAGATTGTACATCTTACAACAATACATGACAAAGATGATTTGGAAAATGAGAATCAAAATGAAGATGAGGGATTCTATTTCAGTCTTCTGAGCAGGATAAATCTGTAACATAGAAAAATATCAACAAATTAGTATTGTCAGGAAACTTCTTGAGAACATTCAAATTCAGAATCGGCAGAGCAAATGTAGAGCTGTTATTGATTTCAGCGAAACAATCAGGGTAGATTATTCATTAGTTAACCTAGTTGAAGATGCGACTCAAAGATGACCACAAAATCAAATCATTCTTGTGGAGGATCATTTTCAGAATGCGTAGATAAATCCATACAATTCATATAAAAAAATGGGGGAAAAATATAATATTTATATATATATATAAGAAAAATATAAAAAAAACATTAATCAATAGACGACCACAGGGTCGTAGACATAAAATCCAGGCGGGGGTGAAAAATTTACGAGCCCCTCTATTATTCTTTAATTTAAAATCACCGTATGGGCAGTAATAAAAGTAAAAGTAGGCAATTCACTTAGTTGATGTGAAAAGGCGTACGCTTCTTCTTGGCAACAAATAATTCGATTATCAGAAGTTAATGATTACGAAATATACCAATATTTATGATTGCTGTACAAGCTGAAAGGTCGCACTATATTTTAAAATCAGTGTCCTGCAATAGCCATTGTCCCATATTAGCCCACAATCGCTAAACTTGTGATTTTGTGTGTTTGAAATTTTTTCAAAACTTTTAATTTGATTTATTTATTATTCAGAAAAAAAACTTGAAAATTTTCATTATGATAATTTTCTCACCGGGCCTCTTAGGAAATCTCGCCTTGGGGGGATTCCCCCCGTTTGCCTCTCCTCTCGTCGAGCCTGGGCAACCAAACAATTTATCTCATAATAGCTTGGTTGAAGCCTTTAATATATCTATGTCCAACATTATTATCAATGTACATCTAATACATGTATTTCATTACTCTTTTCGCTTCTCACTCTCTGATGGTATGAAAATAAAATAAAAAGGAACCATAACTTACCGTAAATCTCACATATTTCTTTGAGTTTGATTAGAAGACATTCTTTTAAATTCGCTGACAATAACTTTCATAACACTAATGTAGCTTTTAAAAATAACCCAATCTTCCATGAATCGATCAGAGTTATTCCGTGGGTGTGGAATGTGAGTTATAGGTGATTTAAAATCTAATGGTGATATAGAAAAGTCTGTCATAGTGTCATTAGTTGTACAAAGAACCTGTAACATAAATAAAGAAATAAAATTAAGTTAAATAAACAATAGAGAGAGGAAAGTATGATCTATCTTTACAAAATCTAGATGATGGTTAACCCTGTAGGTAGGTATCTTAAGAATGAGATATTGAAATAGAGACTTCACCTAGGAATAGTATATTTCTCTGTGCCCCACTCAAAGGCCCAATAGGGCATAAAAACTAATCAGACAAGGTGTATAAAGGTAATGAATATCCATTACCATTATCACTAAAAATTAATCAGACAAGGTGAATAAAGGTAATAAATATCCATTACCATTATCAATAAAAACTAATCAGACAAAGTGAATAAAGGTAATGAATTTCCATTATCACTAAAAGCTAATCGGACAAGGTGAATAAAGGTAATGAATATCCAAATTGTGGTTCGGACTGTAATTGGGTACGAAATACGCTAGGAAATTTACCAAAATTTAGACGGAGGGAAATTGAAAATTATCTATTATATATAAAAGTATGTTTTTAAATATCCCTCGTGCAAATGAAATCAATAGAATTTTTGAACAATTTGCGACAAAAAATATTGATAAGAGAATATTATATGAAGATCCTTTAGGATTATATTATTTATTGTGAAAGAATTGTGATGATATGATCGAAAACTGAAATATAATTGTTATTGAAAGAATCGTTTCTTAGCTTCTCATTCATTTTGTTTGAATCTTTTGTATGATTTTCAATAGGTAGTTACACTTCTCATCAACTTGATAATCAACAAAGAAGAAAGAAAAGTGTTAAAATCCTCTTGTGTATTACCTATACCTAATTGTGTAAAACTGTAAATTTGTTAGAATTTATGTTAAAAAGATTAGATACGTATTTGTTATACAAAGACATAAAGACATAAAAGATCGCTAGGTGAAGAAAATAGAAAAAAGAAGAAGATAAATTTTAATGAATGAACATTTTAAGAATGAGATATTGGAAGGACTTGAACACACAAGAACAACATGAAAATAGTTTGTCAACAGAATATTTTGTAAATACAAATATTATTGAAAACATACAAACAACATAGATCGTACAGTCGGAAACAAGACGTTACCTTAGAAAGAAAAAAAAGAGGCTGTAGGAGAACACATTGATGATGGACTAATAGCATAGAACGAGGCTCAGGAGATTAACATTAGGTGGATAGATAGATTCAAAACTAAATAGGATGAGAAGATATTTTAGATTGAAAGAAAAAAGAATGTACGCAGAAACAATAGCCCAGCTTTATGAGAGACTAATAATTGTGGAAGTCGTGGTGAAAGATTTCGAACCAAAATATAACCTCAATGAAAGCTTGGATCATCAAAAAGGTACCTCCCACTATCCGTATATTCTCTAAAAACTGGTTTTAAATTATTACTTACCGACTTCAGGGATTCTTTGACTGCCCCAATATCGCCTCTAATATTATTAGTCTTGTCTTTTTCAAGTTCAATTTGATCGCGTAATATAAGTTCAATTCCATGTGCATATTGTTGCATTACTTCATAAGCAATTTGCAACTTTTCAAGCTGAAATCATAAAGTAAAAAAAAAAAATGTTTGATTAAATATAAAATATCAACGAGAATAGATAAGTTAAATATAAAAAAATCATGAATTGTTATCAAGATTTATGATCGAAAAAAAAAAAAAAAAAATTGTTTTATAATTCCTGTCAAAATGGGAAGATAGGAGAAAACAATTGGTAAAAAGGAAAGGATAGCAATATACTGATTAGAGTCGGGACATAATTAGATAATCGGACGTAAGTTTTAAATGTTTAATGTAATTCATTTGTGGCGAAACCTGAGTGACGTCTAACATAGTTTCCAAATAACTATTACCTATTTAGATTTTTATTTGAAGAACAAATTGAAAACAATATTAAACTATGAGAAAATTGCAATCATAATATTGCCAAAACATGAGTCATTTTTTGTCTTGCCACCCAATGTTATTTTAATTCAATATGCAACTATTATGTCAATGTACATGATATTAACATAAAATATATCCTATTCTCTGATTAATCTTCCTTCATTACAATTATAATCATGTTCTTTAAAAAAAAAAAAAAAAAAAAAAAAAAAAAGAGAAATGATTTTGGTTCCCACAGGAGAAAGAGTTTGAATTGTTAAAAAATGAGTCACCGTGTTGTATACAACAGACTAGATAAAGTAATAATTAATATGACCATGTGGCTGTATGCCACCATTCGGTGACTAACTTCGAACTTATTATTATTCAAGTAATGTATTTGGGACAATGTCTGATAAACTCTGATTATAAAATCATATATTTTTGATGTATACCAATCTGAATCTATTAAGATATATGTAAATTCAGATACGTGATTAAATAAGTTGAAACTATTTTTGGCAATAATAATCGGGTGATTTGGATTTTTTTAATTGTAGATCATAGGTCCTAAATGGTTTATTTATGATCAATCCAATTTAGGTAGTTGAGACCAAATTCGGAGACATTTTTTCTTCTTCTTGATATAATATTATTTACACAAATTCATACTGCAATAGCATCTCAAAGGTCTATGAAAGGATAGAACAAAGAAATATAGGTTAGAGGAGCATTCATATTATGACACCGAAATTTTCAGCTCATGCATTATAATACGTTCTTCTTTTTTTTATAATAAGGAAAGTCGTGTGATGTTCACAGTAAATTTTTAAGGATAGTTATTTTTGTGGTCGCAACATTGGTTGGATGGACAAAATGCAGCTTGTGTAAACTTTAATTTCTCTAATAATAAAAAATAGTTAACCTTCAATTTACCTCACTAGGATGAGTACGATTCGAGAGTTCATGAACTTTATCCGTGGCATCTTTTAGCCATATAACAGTTCCAGTGTAATCTGTCTCCGTTGATTCCATTTGCATCAACTTAGCCTGAAACATTTATAAAAATAAAAGCAAGTTAAAATGTGTTCACAAAATTTACAAAAACGGTTAGGGATATCAATTTGTAATTTCCCCAACTTCAACATTCAGTAATTTGTTCCACTATAATGAAACACACGGAAGCGATTAGTTTACAATAGGGTAACCTCATCGAAAGAAGAATACCGATATTGATAGTATCGAAAGCTTAATTTTGATAAGCGATATTATCGGATGGTCGAATATCGATATAAAATACCGAAACCCTAATGTCAATATTTGATATTATCAATGAAAATATCGACAGTCCTAGCAGCCAAGCAGCCTTTATAGCGAAGTAGATATCTTAATATTTTTTTTGTTTCGATACCGATATTATCGAAATCTTAATGTCGTTATAAAATATCGATTATGTCGAAACCAGAATACCGATATTCGATACTATCATCGACATCCCTAGTTTAGAAGCCGAAGAACATCAACAAACAACATAATTTATTATTGAATTAATTAGCATAATCAATCAACATTTTGTTTTTTATTAAACATAAGTACGGAACTTACACCCATTATTCAGATAGTTCTGTGTGGTACCCAACTGATTTGTGATAGTAATAAATAATTAATTAAACGGACGGACATCCACAATATTATACACATTAGCAGAAATACGTGCGGGTCCAAAATAACCGGAAACAGACGAACCAAAGTATCAAGCAGCCGGATGTTTCTGTCAATATTCAGAAGCAAGACATTCTTGACCGGTCTTATTGGGTAATGAATATCATTCATCTGAAAGCTATCATATTTTGCCCTCATCAAATTTTTATATCCGAAAAATTAATTCAATTTATTAGTCACAATATAAAAGGATCGTCTTGTTTCGTGAAATAGTCTCTCGACTCTGTACTATAGTAAAGCTCTTCTTAACATCAGTCTTTGAATTTATTTTAAAAACATTCAATTCAATTTGTTTGTAATTTGAACGATTTAACTGCGAGGTCTTCCTCTCCGAACCTTTGCTTTACAGGGGTCTACCCATTTAAGGTAGATCAAAAGAGAATTGAACTACGGGGTTCTTAATCTTCAGTCCCCAAAAAAATGAAGCTAGATGTCAATGGTTCTATATCGAATTGTTCATTTTTTTAGTAAGAAACATACTTTGATAACTAACTATGTGACCCTATATTTTGAAATTGAATACCAATATGTTGAGCACTCGTGTTGCTACTCTTACAAGACAAAACAATAAGAATATTGTTCTGCTGACTGAGGTATCTACCAGACTTATAATAAAATCATATGCTGATTTACTTATACTATTAGGATTAAAGTAGAGAAAGATTATTACAATTATTGTTTGTTTGTTTTGGGAACTAAATGATATTTTTGCTGATTCTTCAATGTAGGTCTGGAATGGAATGTTCTATCATAAGTTAGTATGATGTTGTTTACATTGTTATAGAAATTGCTATGTGATCATTAACAGATTGTTCTAAAAAGTATACAAAGTTGAAATATTTAAAGGATTTGAAGCTAATTGTAGAAATGAAAAAAAAAACACACAAATACAAATATGGAATGAATTTGATGGAAACAGATCTAACAGAAGCGCTAACAGAATTAAACATGAGGGAGATTAGTTGCTATAATTACTGCAAATATCAAAGCATATTCCTTAGAAGATGTCACAGCACAGCTTAGAGAAAGCTCTAATCAAACTACATATAAGCTAGTAATCAAATTATTGTAATTTCGAAAATAAGAGAACGTTTGCGTTGCTGCACATTTTTGACCATTTTTTTAGATTAATATTTCTTAAAAAAAAATGAGGCAATTACTTGATGTAAGATTTAACAATTGGTTTTGATGGCCTTTTGTTGAAACCGTTTTGATTTGCATAAATGGTTATTTTTGATTAAAATATAAATGTGAAATATGTTCTATGTTTATTTGTCGGAATGTTGTTAGCCATATTGGTAAGGGCTATCGAAAATTTGACGGGAATGGACCCCGCTCCCCGAAAACCATAAGCTGCGATGCGAGAATAGTTATCAGAACTAAAAAATGTTTAATCGTTTTCGAATTACAGCTATTTTTCGGCAAACTGGACGAGATATCATGAAATTTGTGGGTACATCAACTCGCAGCGCGAAAGTTATATTGTTTGAAAAAATATTTAAAAATCTATATAATTTCATTAATCTGTTTGAGTTAGTTATAGCTTCTTGAGTATATCCTCAGAGAGGATCAATGCTATCATCTATTCAATTTTTGTCAAGTCTATAATTGCTATAATAGTTTATCTAAATGAATAAAACACAATTATTCTATAAACTTTTCTCATTTCCTTCTTTCTCAGCATCCAAGAATTCTCATTTTCTTAATTAGAATGTTAAAGTTCAGGAGACCTTTCTGATTTATATTCTGCTCAAAAATATGAAATGTCAAAAATGATATCATGAGAGTGCATTTAATGCGATCAAACACAAGTTATTTAGACATTTTGGAAAAGTAATTGGTATAATTTAATTGACACTAGAAAATATGTGTCGCACTAATTGTCTCCTCGTGTCCGCTTCTTTCTCAGATTGTTTTTCTTCAGCTGGTGAGAGTGATTTGTAACCAGGAACATAGGCGGTTCTGGCCTAAAATAAAAATTCGGGGGGGGGGTCATTTTTATTATTTGCCTGAACAACATACTTGCATAATCATAGTATACGAATATAAACCATATTATTATGTAGGAATAGGAAAGTACTTCCTGTGGCCAGGTGGGTTAAAAAAGTAGTGTGAAAAAATAGAAATGATTTTTTCTATTTTATCCAGCCTAAGAACAGATTTTTTTTGTGGGGGGAATTAACATCCCAAAACCCCCCCTAAAAATGACAAGAAAGCTGTTAGTTCGAATACAATTGAAGTTTTCAGCATTACAATATATTCTATAGTCGCCAAATGAGATATTTAACATAAAAACATGCGAATAAAAGGGGTTTTCTTCAAAATTTTGTTATAACTTTATTGTTTTTCAAATTGCGCTTTAGTACATAGAACGACAAATTATGTTAAATCAAGTATAAGACACTGAAAGTCTAATATTATTGTCTAAAAAAAAAAAAAAAAAAAAAAAAAAAAAAAAAAANAAAAAAAAAAAAAAAAAAAAAAAAAAAAAAAAAAAAAATTGTCTGGAATTTGAAATAAAATGTATTATTAAAACATCACACAGACTTTATCATGTTCAAATATTTTAAGTTCCCAATGACAAAGAATGAAAAAAGCAAACAATCACGAAACAGATTTGACCTCTCAAACAGTTTGGTCGTTTAGTGTCTCATCCGGAGGAAATAGTTTTAATATGGATAAGAGAGAATAGGTGCGCTCTGTTTACAAGATTCATTAAACAGGCTTAACAATATTATGATATATGGTTTAGAATACGGTATTGTTTTCAATAGCTTTACTTGAAATGAAAGTGAATGAGATTAACCGAGTTTTAACAGAATTGGAAGGGAACACCACCAGAAATGTCTGGGAAACTCAGAGAAGTTCAAAACTCAGGAGTGAGGAGACTATAAAGTATAAGAAATAACATGTGAAAAATAAATTGAACAGAATTTGGAATCCAAAATTACAAATTATTGTCTCATCTGATATTCCGCCCTCTTTTAGATACTCTTTATCTCTAAGAAGATAACATGTTCATGTAATGTTCTTGAAAAATGTTTGACAGCTTTTTATGTGACAAGTACAAAATACGACAAATAATGTAATCATCCTTAAAAGATGTTCAGCACAGCTTGGGGAAAGAACTTTGTAAACAAATATTATTACTTTGAAGACAAAGATTATATTCTATTAACTATCCCACATTGTCCGTCTCTCTATGTATCCTTTAGGAGAAAAATGGAAGACTCTGAATTCCTTGGGAAAAATTGAAGACACTGAATTCGTTGGGAAAAATAGAAGACAATGAATTCCTTGGGAAAAATTGATGACACTGAATTTACTTTTACTCTACAAGAGTGACAAATAAAATACAAAGTTGAAAATATCTACATCAGCCTCAATCGAACATAAATCTCTTCTTTCCATTTCCAGATTTTTGCTTTTGGAGCTAATTTCTCTCTTCAAATTAATATCTATATATATCCCTTTCTCAAACTAAGAGTTTACAGTTTTCATAAAACATATCTCCTGAAGCAAACATTAGGTCGAGAGGGATGTACATTGTTCCATGATTCTATTTACATTTCGCAATAATTTTCACCCAAATTTGAATGGTCGGCAAATATAGTTTAACTCAATTGAAAAGAAGAACAAATAGAAAGAGTTATCAATTCCAATAATTAGATATTCTAAAGAAATTATCTGAGCAATGAACTCCATGCGAATAGAAACAATAGACATATATAGCACAAATATTGCTGATTGTCTAAATGGCGTTCATATTGAGCATGACATGAGAGAAGATATTACTGTTCCAGTGGAACAGTATAATAGTAATGTCAAAAAATATTGAAATGAAATAAAAAAAAAAAATTAATAAAAGCAATGAATAGGTGTGTAGGCATGTACTTTCAGAGTGCGGTGAATTATTAATACAATAAGAGAAAAATCGTTGTCATAATGATAAAAATTATCAATTAAGAAAAATCTGTCGTTACCTAACCTCGAACCGCCGACCCTTGACATGAAAACTCTATGCGTGCGTAAGATAAATCATAACGTATGATACTCAAGGGGTTTCGATTAGTGAAACAATATAGGGATATTATATAAATATTTTATATCGATATTAAGATTTCGATATAATCGATATTTATATCAATATTCAACCATCCGATAATATCGCTTATCGATATTATCGCTACCATCCGATAATATCGCTTATCGATATTAAACTTTCGATAATATCAATATTGGTAATAGCGAAATTTTTCTTTCGATACAGAAACCCTAAAACAATATTTAAATCTATTCCGTATTCTAGATTTTACGTTTTCATAATACCTATTGGTATGGTTAATTTGAACAATATTATTGGAAAACGCCAACACGTATACCGGCAGTATTGCCCATTTGATGGATAAAGACAAACGCTATTTACGATATTGCTTTTCAAGCTTAAGATAAGTTATTTTGTTTCCTACTACATTCACAAAAATAAACTATTTGTGCACTTCAAATTTTGAACAAAAATCTAATCCATGAGATTTTGTAATCAAAACATGAAATGAACAAGAATTACAATACACCAGACAGCTTGACTACACAATGTGGCACATTTAGTTACAGTTAGCACAACATGTCTAGCGACATTAATAGCATTAGGATCCTATTACAATTATTATTATTTTTCATTAGAAAACTAATTGAAGAAACAATAAAAATCATAACGTCACTATTCTAGAGAGATAAGAAAACAAATGAAAGACGTCCCGTTAGAAAATGTAGTCAGAAGTGTTTAGATATAAGTGACTAGAATTATTAGACACGTGAGTGACTAGAATAATTAGTCATGTGTCAAAAGTGACTAGAATAATTAGTCATGTGTCATGTTACCAGGGAGAAGAAGAAGAAGGATGATATATTAGCTTTGAAGCGGCAATATTGAATCTTGTTCCCATTTTCTTCAAATGCAACAGAACCTTGGGAATCCTTTAGCACGATTGATTGACCTTTGCATGTCAGCCTACCCAATTTCAGCCATCTGGAATAGACTTCTTCTTGATAAACTCCAGGGAAGTGTTTAGAATCCCTCTTCATATGTCCCGAACCGGCTTTGTGAGACAATGGATGAGGGAGAGTCATGGATCTCATTGTACTAAAACTTTAGCACAGGATCATAGCAAACAAATGATGGCTGAACCATCAACATCTCTAACTGCTAATATCATTCGCTTACCTCGGAAACAAATGGGACTGGTCAATGGACTAATAACGGGACAATGTGTTCTAAGAAAACACCTAAAAAATATGTGAATCTTCAGGGACAACCCATTGTGAACAATATTTGGGGAGGGAGAGGAATCGGCCTCTCACGTAATCTTTGATTGCAGTACCCTACTCAATTGGAGAGTGAGTATCATCGGGCCACTAAAACCCAGAGAGTAACTCGTCCAAAACAATCTCATAAGAAAACTGTTCAAACTTTTGGAGCAGTTGAACCTTAGCTAGAGAAATAGACTCAACACCAATACACAAAAAGCCCATGAGGCTGAGATGTAGGGATTCCAAACCTTAGGGGGGTAAAGCTCGGTGAAATGTAACTCCAATTTGTCTTCATGGACAGGACAGATACACCCTGTAAACATATCTTCATAATTTTGCACCGCTAGTTTCAGGTGTCCAATATCAATTGGTTCAATAATTTCATTCATTGCATTTTTACAATGCAAGATATTAATTTATCTAATCTGCTAATCTGTTTCCTCATTTCATTGAATTTCCCATCTTTGTATTCGTTTTGTCGACATTTCAGTTTTATTTTCATTCACAGTGCTTTTGTATTGTAGGTATAATATTATTATTGTCATATTAATGCCGTACAAAATTTTCTCAGAAATATATTAGTTGTTGTGGCGTTCTGCCGTTTCTCCGATGATCAATTCAAATTTCCAATAACATAAATGGAAATCGTTTTCAAACTTTGTTGGTTATCCCCATAGGTATTTGAAAAATGGTAAAAATTTGTTAATATGAGGTTACCAAAGAATCTTGGCTGGAACTATTATGGCTATGCGTTCCAGGTCGCACTGTTGTATAGAAGCGGCTATCGTGCGGACCGTTTTACAATATTTGGTCTACCTTTCAATTGAAGTTAACTTAGTAACAATTGCTGACATGGGCGTAGGAAGGGGGAAATTTTCAAGAGTATGCAGCACGGAAGGGGCAACTTAGAAATTTTCAAGAGTATGCAGCACGGAAGGGGCAACTTAGATTTACATTAGATAAAATGATTTTTGGAAGCAAAAAAGTCATCAAGCACCGAAATACGATAAATGCCGCATTTTGTCCCTAATCCAACAGCCCCACTGTGAACAGTCAAATGTAACTGTGGCAACCTTGTCGCATCATTGAATCGCATTTAGTAAATTTGGTGAGCAAATTCAAAAAAATTAACAAACGTATAGTTTCCATCTGTTTTTTTTTTTTATGTGTTAATATCTTGGATTTACTTCATACGCACTCGTTTTCTTCCTGCTAAGGTGTCTCAGGTAATAAGACACTGCCTAAGTGAGAAGCACTCCTAGTAGCACTCCTTCTGGATGTATTTTGACTTTTATTATTTGTGTCGGTATTTTGATTGTTTTCGGGTATCGCGGTCGCAGTCTGCCGCATTCTTCTTGTCTCCCTGCGATCACTACCGGCTCGCATGCTGTCACTTCTAGCGGTGGCTCCAGAGGTGCCTTAGTGCCCCCAGGAGGTAGCGTTTTTCAGAGGTCTGAATAAAAATCCTTTTTTCTCCATTGGGAGATCGCAGTTGATGTTCATGTGGTATTAAAATGTTACCACACTACTTCCTGGGACGTTACTGATACTTGTAACTATCCAGGGATCATCAACCACTTGCTCGGGCCCTAGGGTCGCCCCTCCCCAATAACTTAATCATCAGTTACCACTGGGGGTTTATTATTAAATAAGTAACGATTTACTTTATCTACTCCCCCTCCCTCCCGACATGAAGATCTCACCTGCCCCCTCCTAGGCCGGATGCTGGCTACGCCCTTGATTGCTGATTGTAGCGAAACGGCAAAAGAGGTTATCTTTCGTTTTATCAAGCTTTCATCTTGTTGGAGCTAAACTATTCCACACATATCGTGATTTACAGTAAATGAGTGTATTGATATTTGGTTTATACCTATCAATATCTGAGATGTGTGTAAATATATATGGAAGAATGATTGATAGCAATAATTTGCACGAAAGTAAGAATGACACGATATGCCATTAGAAGCATTCTACTAAGTTATCAAATAATATAGCGGCCATACATACTTCTACAACACATCAGTGGAGAAGATAGGAAATTATGTAAATGCTATTAATTAAGTCATATATGCAAGTTAAAGAAGATCTTTCAGCGAAAAAGTGTGAGAGTAATGTCATTAATACAGAGGCCAGAGTATACGTCCAGCCAGCGTCTATGGAGCGTTGAATACAAAAGTTCCCATTGAAGTTAAGCAACGTCCAACAAGATTGTACCATGTGGGTGTCTACGTAGATTCGCGCCCTCGTGATGCTGTCTATTTTTCGGGCCCAAACCAGGCTGGGTGAGTTCAATGTGGATAGCTATTTTGCAAGTTAACAGCAAATGGAGGGTAATACCCCCGTCCCGAATGACGTACATGGACTCTAATTTTTGAAGAAAACTAAAATATGGTAAAAGAAAGTACACCAAATATTAACGAGAAGATTGTATACTCCCTTCACTTATTGCTTAATTTTTGTGAGGACATGAAACACTTAGAATGCTTATGAAACTTTCTCACCAAAGTCATTAAAGAACATTACGGCATTCGCCACTTCTGTTATCTTTCACTATACTTAGATTAGAGGTCAACTATTATACATATGATTAGTATATACATTTCTAAAAAAATGGAAAGGAATTTTAATTTTACTCCAAAAACACAATTAGCCTAAAGCTTTTGGCTGGGATGATCATGTGTATAGTTCATGCAGCCACCGAGGGGAGCCAGCTTCACTAGGCGACGGTCCTAAGCCCTTGTAAATACAGAAGGTTTGGTGTTATGAAGGGCATCCAGCCTTTACAAAAACTCGGCTTTAAACAAATGATGAGAGATCATCAGCAAAAATCAAGTTTCTATGCTGTTTTTATTGTTAATGTGAGAAGCGAGCTAGACTTACCATGTCAGGAAAGAATTACAGATAAAAAGAGTAGGCACCGAACAAAAGGTTGTGGCATGGTAAAAAAAAGAAAGCCCAAATATAATTGGGAAAGGGTGAAGTGAATTAACTCTAACACTTAATTACAAGCAGCGTTATAAATATAGAACTAACGTAATGCATCATACGCAGCAATATATTTCAAATATAATAAACCATAAATATGCTATATCTCAATGTCGAAAACATATAACATGCGTGGATATAAACATATTTAACATCATAAATATAATGTCATCAAGGGCAAAAGACTAAAGACACTTTCCCTGTCGATAGGTATTTCCAATTGTGTACGCGACACGATGTATGACTTCATTCAGTCAAATGACAAAAAAACAAACTACAAAATAGAGATATAACTATTTACGTTGAGAAGATATTGACTTTAATTAAACAGATCTGATTTATATAACATTTAGCGGTAATTAATAGGTCTGTACCTCTTATATTCATGAATATTATGCTGTGTATCGTTGTTTTTATTTTGTAGAGCTCTTCCTACACCGTAGACTTTGATGGTGACGAACACGATGTCTTGTCTGATTCTAGGTATGTTTACATCAGAGATCGATTCTAGGTATGTTTACAGTCTTTTTTATTTTATTTTTTAAAAAATCAATAATGAACCTTTGGAATCGTCACGGGAAAAAAACCGCCCCCCTATCAAAATTTGATATTTTACATTTCAAGGTACGTAGAATCCAAAAATCGAATAAAAAAAATCCGTTTGTTCGCCGTACGCCGTGATGGGCACTTTTACCACTTGATGTTGACCGATATTTTCTGTGAAATTAATAATTTAAATCTAAAAATACCTTATTTTTAGATTTAAATTATTTTCCCATTTTTCCCATCTTCAGTGATTATAAGTTTTATGATATAGGCCCTCATGATTTCCTCTGCAAGGGCCTTTTTTCGATTTGCGTCTCCTTACCATCTATCGGTCATTCGAGACGGGAGTTTTACCCTCCATTTGCTGGAAACTTGGAAATCAGCTACCCGGATTGACCTCACCCAGCCTGAGTTGCGCCGGGAAAATAGCAAGCATCACAAGGGCGCGAATCCACGTGGACGAACACAAGGTACTTACAACCTCGCTGGACGTTGTTTAACTTCAGTGATCTAACGGGACCTGATGTATTCAAAGTTCCATAGAGGCTGGCTATTAGTAATTTAATATTGTTTTCTATAAATAACTATAAAGCGAAACAAAAGCACCCCCAAAGGCCTGATATACTGATTAGTATGTAAAATAATTTTTACTCCACAACATTGATCAAGCAACAACTGTTACTGATTTCATATTTTCAAATTTTTCAATCCAACAGTAGAATTTACAATCTTAGTTCTCTGTTCTCTGACATGCTAATTAACAACTGTATTGCTTATAATAATAGTTTTGCACGCCTCACACGCAATCTTCTTGCGATAAATAAAAAAAATTGGAAAAAAAAATATTATTTTACTAATTTATAAAATTTTCAGTCTTTCCTCGTGTCTGTAATATGTAGATGAAAAATCAGCGACACCTATAGCAATGACTTGTTTCGATACACTATACCTTCAAAAAGTCGGAAACTTTTGGTGTTCCAATGATTCATCATAGATCGCAGTAATTTTTACTTTCTCTTCCATAGAAGATAAAGTATTGTATTCGTGCAGAAATTTTAGACATAATTTGGCTCAAAAAATTGTTTGACGGGAAGCCAAAGGCCAAAANATCTGCATTCGGTGGTAGTCTGATGGAATGATTAAGGAAGAGAAAGTCTAGTACGGTTTTCCGTACCATTTATTTTTTCTATATTGGGAAAATCAAGTACACAGCAATCAAACTAAATAGTCGGAAATCTTTGCGGCATCCATCTAAAACCTATAGCAATGACTTTTTTCGATACAATATACCTTCAAAAAGTCGGAAACTTTTGGTGTTCCAATAAAATAAGTTGGCATAAAAAAAAAAAAAAAATGAGAAATGAGAATTAAGAATTATTTGAATCATAGATCGCAGTAATTTTTTTTCTATATTGGGAAAATCAAGTACACAGCGATCAAACCTAATAGTCGGAAATCTTTGCGGCATCCATAAATATAATTGTGATAATGATAAAATGTATGCCAAATTAAACGATTATGCAAAATCAAACAAACAACTCTAAAATTAAATCAATGAAAGTTCTTATTGGAAACACACATAACCTGCTCAATCACACGATATAATCATTATAAATTTATTAGGTACCGTTTTGATGTTTGCCAACATTTGTCTGCAGAAAAGGAACGCATATATTTAGTTATTATACTTTCATGAGTGCACGCACATATAGACCACTTCATTTAACAAATTATTAAGAATATCATGCGTATAGTCTACGCTTTGTCTATACACTCATCCATGAACCGAATCAAGTAGGTATTCCTCACGTTTTTTTTTTTTTTTAAACAAATTTATCATCCATTACTCATCGAATGAACTTGACTAGGACCAGCACGGCAATGTTCTCTCATTATAGTATTTAATTATTTGAAATTGTGTGTTACAAGATCTGGTATTTGACTTTTTCCATAAAATCTCCCCAGATGATATCATAAATTTAATAACTTCAGCATAAATGATATAAATTCTTTAAAATTTGATCATCGCAATGTATTTTTCCAATATGAATTTTTCCCTTCTCTCTTGAAGGCACAATTGTACCGTCACATGAGACATTTCCCACACTGCATATTTCACTTTCTGAGATATCAGATTAACAATTAACTTAATTCTGAAAGAAGTATGATCTGGCGCATGATCTTTGAAGAAGGAATTCTGTTCAATAGCTCCTATTTTTCACAAGTTTCTCTAACGTTTACCATAAGTTTAATCGTGTTGTTTAAATCTAACGTTCACATTTACTCCTGTTCTTTTGAATTGGTAGTATTGTAAAGGTAAGTTCCTGTATGGTCAATATGAAAATCACTCTATTTGAATAGAGTTTCTCTTTTCTCCTTCGTCCAGGCACCAGATATTATTAAAATACAAAAAGATACATGCAACTAAAATAACAATTATATTTCGATAAAAAAAAGTTACTTACGAAATCTTTTTTAAGATGTTCAGCAGCGTCCAAAGCAAGGGCTGCACTAGTAGCAACTGGTACCATAAATTGACTGAATGACATTGAATTATTTTTTTCCGAACTGCCAACATCCATCGTTGTTGTTGTTGATGATCCACAAGGACTTATTATCCAAGAAATATCTAGTTTGGTATCCATAACTGGTGCAGCTTTTGCTTTTACAGGCAGACTTATTGTGGATGTAAGAAGTATCACAAATTTTGAGAATTCTGAAAATAAAATAATATTTATGTTATTTTCAAGTCGGGTTTGTTTGTCAAAGTTCCCAAAGATATTTCACATACGAATAACTTTGTATTGATGTTTGGTCAATTTTATTCTAAGAGTAGAAAAGGTGTTGAAAAATATACTGGAAAAGATTCCGCAGAGAATCTTTTAACGTTTCTGGTCGGAGAAATAATACAAATAAAAGCTCGTTATACCTTATCACACTATTTGTCATGATTGCAAAAATTTGGCACAATTTATTTCGTTCCAAAATTTTATATTTGTATGTTTGGTATAACTTTGTGCCCTTATGCCCTTATCACACTATTTGATGAGACATTCAAATAAAATTATTTGGTTTTAAATAAGATTTTATTTGCTATACAAATAAAATTATTTGGTTTTAAATAAGATTTTATTTGCTATATATTATACCATAGCCATTTATTTATCTGTAATAAATATAATTTTGATATTTTCTCTTTTTCCCATATGATTTTTGAGCGAAAGTTAATTTTGTTTTTCTTTACTTATGTAAGTATTTTAGATGATTTTGGTCACTTTTGTGTTTTATCAAATACAATCAAATAGCAAAGGTAAAATTAAGGAAATGGTTTTCAAAAATGATCAAGCAAGGACAAACGTGTTTGTCATGCGTTTAAACCCTATCAGACTATTTAGACAAAATTTGTTCACTTTTGTGGTTGACAAATGTATTTGATCCAAATATATTTGTGGATCACACTGTTTGGTACTGTTTACAAAAAAAGTCAAAAAATTACAAAAATTTGGCATCATGACCAATAGTGTGATAGTACTTTAAGGTCTAATTTTTGAGATCATACCTCGATTTATATTTGAATTATTCAAGTAAAATTTCAAAAAAAAATTGTTCCTTTTTGTCAAAAACAAATACCTCGCTAAGTTACAACTCACAATTTTTGTTGAGCTCGGTAATGAACGAATGAAGTGTATTCGAAGTCGACACCCATTATCTACTTACCACAGCACTAAGTTCGAACACGTGTTCATTTATCTTACATATAAAAAGCAAACATTATTACGCGCGTGTTTGAATTTCATTTTACGTATTTTACAACACTTTAATTTGAATAACACAACAAGCTACTACTACGTTTCGTAACACAATTCATACTAAAACAAAACGACAAAATTTCATTCAAATTTATTGTTGTGGCGTGGCGCACTAAATATAGAAATAGTTACATAATAAACTTCTCCAAGTCGGCGCAGCGTGTATAAACTAATAATAATAGCCTTCATTAGAATCTCAAATATTGTAGGCCGTATTTCATGTTCCCAAGAAAATATGCAAAGAGGAAGCAAATATAAGCATGGAGTATAGTTTTCGATAATAAGCACAATGATTACTCTTAAAATAATGAAACTCACGAGGTAATTTTTCATAGATTTTTCAATGTACTAGGAGTCTTCCTCGCATCATTGTGCACCTTATAGATATGATCTTTCTTTAGGTTGTTAACATTTTCTTAGCAGATTCTGTGATCATCGCACAGGAATTTCACCTTAAGAGACCTTGGTTTAATTGTGACATCAAAATTTACAAGGTTTAAATTTCTTTGTATATTTTGATTTCGTGTTTGGATACATTAGGGCGTTCACTCAACCTCTAAGGACAACCACTAGGAAAACGAGACCCTGTCTAAGAAATATAATTGAATAAGACACGTTTTTTTTTTTTCTTTTCTTTTATCAGAGAAAAATTGCGGTTTCAAGAAATGATAAATAATATAAATTCATAGGGCAATGAAAAAAAAGCATCTAGAAAACACAAATATAACAACTACCTAAATGAAAAAAAAAAACACAAATGTTCCTGCAACAACAACTAGCAAAAAAATTTGTAGTTATAAGAACAAAACTAGTAAAAAAATGGTAGAAATAGGTATAGATAAAAAAAAGAGTCTATAATATTTCTAGGTTTCATTGTCCAGGTATGCCGTAATGAGAATAACTACCAACTAAAGGAACGACAATTATTTAGTTCTACAAAGAAGACCTACCGCAATATATTACAAGATAACTTCTTAAGAGACATTTTCACTGCCAGTGTCACTTGGCTGTTGCTCAACATTGATCATAAAAAAATAAAATGTACAGGAATACAAAATATTTTCTAGTCAATCACATTAAGTATAATTATTGTCCAGAGAGATAAAAAGACAATATAATTATATTTGGACAATTCACCCAACTGTAAAGAGAAAAATAGATTTTCTGAATTCAATTTACAGACCTAGGTATTATAGAAAANAAAAAAAAAAAAAAAAAAAAAAAAAAAAAAAAAAAAAAAAAAAAATCCACTGCTAAAATGTAGATAAAAACGAATAAAATACTAGCCAAAAAATTTTTTTTTTTTCCAGATTTAGAAAGAATATCATCTTTGTAGATAAAATAACTGAAGTTTCAACTGAGATAGAGAAATAAGAATTCCTGAATCGTAAAATACTTTTAAATTCGAATGAATCAAATTGGATTGATCTGGTCATAGATGATTGCAAATTATTTTTGAAGAGATAAAGTGAGAAATGAAGAAGTGTTAAGAAAAGAGAAATTTACAAAGGACATTAAGATAAAGGAAGAGATCTTGGTTGGGACAAATACTGCGTAGGATTTTCTTTTGCAGAGGAGGATAATTGAAGGAAAAAAAATAGGATAAAAAGGATAGGAGTTATCAGGGAATGAAGGAAGACGCTCAGAATTTTTTGTGGAATAAGGGGGGTACTCGTTTGATGCCTGTCATTAGACTCATGATTATACATATATCGTACGTATATATTCCAAGACGTTGAATGTTTTCTATAAAGATGTATATTTTTTTTCTTTCCAAAATTGATTTTACGATACGTACATCTAATGTGTGTTTTGTCTTACCAAAATTAAAAAGAATTCAATAGGATTTTGAAATTCAGACGTAACGTTAGTTTTATTTTGTTTGAAAACTTAGTCTATTTATTTTCAAGGATATTTAATTCAAATTCTATAAGTATTTATTAATGCTTATCTTTTCACAATGTTCTTCATTCGCCTTTACCAATGAACTATACGTTGACTTCTAATTTGGTCATCTACAATGTTATATTCTTAGACATAAACCATCTATAATCTGTCTGTAAGATGTCAATAACAAATGAACTATACGTTGACTTCTAATTTGGTCATCTACAATGTTATATTCTTAGACATAAACCATCTATAATCTGTCTGTAAGATGTCAATAACAAATGAACTATACGTTGACTTCTCATTTGGTCATCTATAATGTTATATTCTTAGACATAAACCATCTATAATCTGTCTGTAAGATGTCAATAATTTCTAATTATTACTCTCGTTATTTACATTATTCTTGCTTAGATTTGAAACCCTGCTAATTGTTTAATTACTCTTCATCTAACTTAATAATGATTAATACTATAACGGAGAATTCTCTAAAAAATGTCAAACTGTACTTTAGAAAATAGTTATCCATCAATGTAAGTTTATTTTATTTTCAATTACAGTCTGATTACTGTTAACTTTATTAGATGTATGTACATACTTTTTACAATTAAAATATTTATTTATTCAGCCCTTTCGTTCCATGTTAATAAAACGAATGTATCGTAAGTTTCACAAAATAAATGACATTTATTTTGAAAATGTATTCATGACAAGGATTAACTTTTCACTTCCAACTCGATTTTCGTCTACTTCGTAGAAATTTTCAAGAAAACTGACTGGTTGGTGTTGTTATTATTGTTGATAAATCCTCGTCATAAATAACGGTAGTGTTTTTTAAATTTATTCAATATGATGTCTAATATAAATTTGTTAAATAATAATAACGTCTTGTCTTGTAGCCTTTTAGAACAACTTGAAACACATGTGCCTATTATGTAAACAAATATTTTATAAATCTTATTTTATTTGATAAAAAAATTATTATTTTAAAAATGTGTGTTTCTATATCTCTTTTTTTTCAATGTGGTCTCCTACTTCTTTGTTTCGTAATTATTTAAGTGATTACCACTGAAAATGTAGGATTGATAAATAATAAAGAAAGAAGAGTCTTATCTCAAGTATGAAAAAAAAAAATTTGGTTTCTAATAAATTTGATTTTGAATTTCGGTTAAAATGAAAGACCTATTTAAAAATAATATAAACATCATCTCTAACTGTATGGACTCTGTTCTGGTTGCAATGGAAAGAGGTTATAAATTATGAGATGGCAATAAAGCTATACATTACTACCATGAACTTCATTTTTAATGTTTTTTTTTTTTTTTTACTAACCAACACATTTCAATTGTGATTGTATCTTTACAAGTTTGACTGTAATAAGCTCCTAAAGTTCAATTTAAGACATGTCATTAAAAAGTGTTTTTTTTTTTAAAAAAAAAAAATATTTTGAAGATTAAAAAAATGCTTTCAATTTATATTGTTTTGGCAGTAGAAGATATTATTTCATTCGAGTTAGGTCTCAACTAGACCTATGGAATAAGTCCGTTGTATATAACACATTGTATTTCAATTGACAATACANCCCCCCCTGCCCCCCCTTCCTACGCCCATGCATATCTATAGTGATTAATTTCAACGTTAGATGTGTGATGTTCACCAGCGGTATATTTTCAATATCAACTTAACCAAGTAAATGTTTTCTCATATTATGTGTGTATTCATTACTGTGTTTACTTCATACCTGATTTTGTTGCATGGGAACGTTTTTTTTTAATTTCCTCTACGGTGTGTGGCATACAAAATGTTTTTTTGTCTTTTAGGGGGGTTGAAGACCGCATTTATAAATTGAATTATATGATAAACAATTACCTACAGTCCGAGTATTATACTCTCTCATTGAATATAATTACTCATATAGAACCAAATGCCATTTGATGTTTTTAAATACTTAATTAGCACAAGAAAAAAGAGAGGTTCAAACAGGACAATGAATGTCGCAGATTTTTTTTTTTTTTCATATTGCATATCTACGGGGTGAACTCAATGAACGTTGAGAAAATTAAACAAAGTGTTTTTTTTTTTAAAAAAAAAAAGTAAATTATATTTTATCATTAACCAGAGGTTACTTGTTTTAATATAGATTCAATTTATATCATTCACAAACTTTATGTCACAATTTGTATGTATAGTATAACTATATCCAAAGGTATAGTATTTCTTACTGTTTTTAACCTGAATTGGAGATCTATGTAAATCATTAAAATCGGTTGAAAAGTATATCAATTTCGATGGACAAACGATTTTTTTTTATAGCTTTTTGGATTTCATTAATAATTATTGTTGAAGCGTTAAATGTGAAATTTAGCTGGGGAATCAATAGCATTGAAATTAATGATCGACTGTTTAATGAAAAATACGAGATTCATAATAAAAAGACTATAGTTTGCTTTAATTTTGATTTTCACCGACTTTCACAATTTTAAAGTAAAAAAAAACACAAACAACATAAATTATGTCTAGTTAATATTGTAAATGGTGATGTATTGAGTAACACAGTATAATGATTGTATATATCACAAACATGAACATTGAAGAAACAAGAAATTAAATACAAAAAAAAAACACATAAGCGCAAAAATGAGTTTGTTTTCACATTGAGAGAATCTTAAAAGAAAGAGAGAAAAATGTCCAGTTACGAGTTGGACTCTGTTTGTCTTCTTAATCAACGAGGGTGGTCATTATAAGAACAAGGCAATGGGAGATACGGTAGTGATTGAACTCTTGTTAACCTGTCTGCAGTAACCAAAGTAACAATGTATATATCAGTCAATTTAACAACTATATCCAATGAACAAGTAAGTCTTGTTTTGAAAAATCAAACAGATGATTTGGTAGAGTGGTGAATTTATTAATATGTTCTGTATTTCTGAGCTAATTTATCAATATACTTCAATGTGTTTGATTTATATAGAATTTATTGTTCTTTACGGGTTGTATTGTGTGAATCGTATAGTGCTTTCATGACATTATATCATAACAGATTAAAAGCTTACTCAGAATATGAAAACCTCATTGGGTTTAAATATTAATTTATCAAGGGGTTATAGGTTGATTGGTAATGAAGATTCTTTTGGTTAATGTTATATTTAATTGAAAATAAAAAACGAAGAGTATATTTAACGGTTTTTATTATCCTGGAAATCAAAAGAGAATGAAAAATATGAAAGAAGGATACGAAACCAAACGAAGAAATGAATTTTCTTCTTCAGTATAGTTCAGGAAATCGAACCCGTAACCATTGGGCTAATACAAGTGTTTTTAACATTGAGGTCAGGATATAAAAAGTCACAGGTACACTCTGGAAAGAATTAAAATATTATCAGCCGGAAGGAAAGATGCAACGTCAATAGAATAAAAAATATGGAAGTGTTTTTTGTCTCATTTTTTTGTAATATGATACTAAATTACAATACGAACACGACAAGCTGAATGGTAAAAAAAAAAAATGTGTTTAGCTGATTGATTATGATTCTTGCCACCCCCGCAATAATAATTCTCGTATTTGCTGATCATAACAGTTAAGTTGTCATAATATATTTTGCATTAAGGATGATCTAATGAGAACCAAATGGTTTGATTGGAAGTAGGTTCTCATGGCTTGTTGTATTCATTTAGGAATTGTTTATTTTAAGTTTAATAATATTATACATGTCACCATCATAGTAAGACTCCTACATGAAAAATACTTCAGAATGTAAGGAAAATGCGCATAAGTGCAATGAAAGATATCAGAAATGATTGGGAATTTAATAATCAATCAAATTTTCCCAAAAGAAGGAGAGAGAGAGAGGAAACAGAAAACGGATCGGAGAACTACCTACTCATTCACATGTTATAGAAATAGTGCTCACAGACATGATAAATCAAATTACTATTACCTAACAGATAAGATAAGATGATTAACGAACATATTTTGTAATATTGATAAGCTCCACGTGGATGAACCCATGATCTCTAAGAGATGAATAATAATTTGGAAAAACAACAACATCGAGGTAGATTACAATCAACATTAATCTACAAAAGCCTCCTCTCATCTAGAAATACTGTACAAAGATGGACAATTTTTACTTCTGGATGTCTTCCTCTAAAATGATACAATATATTTAGGATTCCACCTGATTGTCTACCTCAAGGATCTGTATTAGGAACAAAAATTTTCATTTTCGTTTGGCTCTTGTTCCCTGAATGAATCACACTCATCAAAACTATTAATGTGGTACCAATGAGATTCTTTCGCAATTTTAGTAACTCCAAAATTTATAATTCTTTTTAGACTTTTATTGCAATATGTTCTTTTCCGTTTGTAATTTATGTCCAATGATATTTTTTATTGTTATTACTTTTTGGATTATGGTTTTTGCAATTGGTTTTGCTGCTGATTTTTGAACAAGTTATAAATAATCTTATTTGCCATAAGAGAAGGTAATCATCAAGTTGCCAATTTTTCTTCTTCATTATTATTAAGTATTAGGTACTGACGTTGCTTCGATATGTTTTTTAATATTATTTTTTTGCGGTTCATTGTTTTGTTTTGTGTTTTAGTGTTCTGTTCATTATTTTGTTCAAAGTGTTTATTTTAACATTATCTTTAATGTTTTCAATGTTCAAAGTTACGGAAGTCGTAGCCGCATTTGCATTGGTATCATATTTCTCCTTTTGTAGCGCCTGTTTAATGTTATTAGGATGTGTTTGACCATCATTCATTCTTATTTATTGGTTGAGTTCCTTGGTTACCCAAACTATAATACGTTTCTGGAGATCTTATATGATTTTGAATGATAAATGATTCTTCTATTTGGTTCTCTATTATTTGTTCTATTTCATCTTCTCGAACTCCATTCCACCCATTACAAAGTATTACAATCAATCTATTAGGTAAAATCTATAAAAAAAGGTATAAAAAAAAAAATCCATGAAAAGAATGAATTTATTAACCCTAGCATTGCCAAGGGGGGGGGGGGGCTACAAAGTACCC
>CM022878.1:10041497-10083635 GCA_012654025.1 Pachypsylla venusta | reverse complement strand
TTTTTTTTTCATTTACATTATTTTATTCCTGGGATTTAATTTTATTTTTATGTAAGCTAATAAGATAATAATTGATTTAATTTATATTTTTTTAGTTTATAATAAAGTAATAGCGACTTATTGTAATAAAAAAACCATTTTATCTTTATTTTGTTTGCGGGTACGTTGTACCCTCCCCCCCTTGGCAATGCACATAACTAAATAGAGCTTGGCAATCCTAGGGTTAAATTTTTCTCAAGAAAATGGTATGAAATTAATATGTTAACCTCTCTTTGGGTGTCTTATTTATGTGGTTTGGGTATCTTCCATAATGGTGGACGACAATAGTAATTTTATCATTTTACTAATGGGTTAATCTCGTAATCTTCTGTTGGAAAGAAAAAACAATTAGAAACACTTGATTAAATGAGTGTGTATCCAGTGTAAGGCACGTGCACAGTGACTGAAAGTATTAATGAATAAGAATGAAGGTATTTCAAGGTATAATTCATACTGGAAGTAATTACATACAGGTAATTATTACAATGTTTATCACCCTAAATTTTGTCACCCCAATGTCATCTTTTATTTTTTCCTGTACCTAAGATTGTCTGTTACTTCGCCTATTATTTCCACTCGACTTATATTTGTATCACGATGGTCCATAATTGCTGTTCTTTTTATTCCTTGTTTACATTGTTCATATTTTTCGCCTATTATTTCCTCTTAACTTATATTTGTATCATGATGGTCCATAATTGTTGTTGTTTTATTCCTTGTTTACATTGTTCATATTTTTTGCCTATTATTTCCACTTGACTTATATTTGTATCACGATGGTCCATAATTGCTGTTCTTTTTATTCCTTGTTTACATTGTTCATATTTTTTGCCTATTATTTCCTCTTAACTTATATTTGTATCATGATGGTCCATAATTGTTGTTGTTTTATTCCTTGTTTACATTGTTCATATTTTTTGCCTATTATTTCCACTTGACTTATATTTGTATCATGATTGTCCATAATTGTTGTTGCTTTATTCCTTGTTTACATTGTTCATATTTTTCGCCTATTATTTCCACTTGACTTATATTTGTATCATGATGGTCCATAATTGTTGTTCTTTTTATTCCTTGTTTACATTGTTCATATTTTTCGCCTATTATTTCCACATGATTTATATTTGTATCATGATGGTCCATAATTGTTGTTGTTTTATTCGTTGTTTACATTGTTCATAAAAACATTGAGTTAATTTTCAGTTAAAATAAATCAAGTCCTTATACGTGAAATGAGACTTTTAATTTTGTGTTAACAATAAGTCGCAAAAGTACCACCCTTAGCGTTCCACTCTTTATCCGGTTTTTGGATTCCTCGTTGGTATATCTAAAAAAAAAAATATATAATACATCAAAGTTTTTGGAGAACAATTTAACTACTCGGGTGTATATCTTTATTAAACAACTTCAATTAATCCTTGAAGTTGGTAAATAGATCTATTAATGAATTTGTTATCAAATTATTATAAATGAGAAAGATTAAAACAAGTGAAAGTAATTGATTCATTCATCAAATTGGTTACAGGGTGACACATGGAGAATTAAAACTATTGAACCAAAAAAAAACCTCCTTACTTACAATAAAAATACTCCTTGAACCCGAAAGCATATACAAACACAAACTCATTTGAATAAAATATTAAGAATATTTTATTTGAATTAAAAGTTAAGAAATAATGTTAATATTAATTATTGTAAAATAAATAATGTGAAGTGTATTCTGAATAGTAGGTACAACTCCTTTAACTCTACAGATGCGTTCTTTAAAAGGAAATTAAACGACAATCTTACTCAAGACACAACACAATAACTTAATATTATAATAATTTTTCAGCTTAATAACGAAGACACTTGACTTTATGTTCTATGATTTCAAATACTTCATGTTCATGTATTATTCACATACGGGAAAAACAATTATAAAAGTTAAAATAACAAATAAGAATATATTACCAAATACAGAAGTATTAAACTAAAGAGTTAATATAATTTAAGAAAAGTGACACTAGTACCAATTACATGGGACGCATTGCTAACAAAGATTTTTATATAAGACAATTGGAAATAAAAGAAAATGTTCAAGCCTATATACAGACACTATAGTAATGAAAAAAGCATGTGAGAGTATATTTGATTTAAACTGGTTTCCGATGCCACTAAAAACAATTGATTCACCCCGTACATTGGTGAACAATAAACAATAATATTTAGAGAAGAAATCGAATACCTGGCAGGTGAGTCTTATTATTATTAATTAGGAAAGTGACCAAGATAATAGATGACATTACCTTGAAATTTTGCTTAATGCGATTCTTGAACTAACGTCGTCTATACAAATAAAAGTGATTGCTTAATTAGTAAACTAAGAAAAAAAAAGATTAAAATTCCTGGTTGAATGTAATCATACAAAACCCAGAGAATATCAGTTTTTACAAACTTCTAAATGGAAAGCCGCAATCAAATGGTATGTGCTTTCAAAATGAAACTGAAAACCACACAAATTCTACTGTTTTTGTCACATTAAAAAACCTTTGATATTCGGAGTACGACAATATAATGGAGTTAGATTCACATTTTTACACAATACAAATGAATATACTGAGACGAACTACTCGCACTGAAAAAACTCTGCCAATATGACACATGGGTTTATTATTTTACTGGCTGATAAAGTACCCCCCCCCCCCAAAAAAAATACTCTGGGGCGTAATTAGACTCTAAATTTGACATGTATACCAAATTTCAGTTCTCTAGCTTTTAGCATTCTCCTTTTAGACACTAATACTGAAAACCGCTAAATAGCGGCAAAAAACAACACCATATCTACTTTCCACTAGATTCTTAAATTCAACAACACCATATCTACTTTCTACTAGCAATTTAAATTCAACAACACCATATCTACTTTCCACTAGCAATTTAAATTGAACAACACCATATTCTATGGTGTTGTTTAAATTCAACAACTATCTACTTTTCACTAGAATCTTAAATTCAACAACACCATATCTACTTTGCACTAGCAATTTAAATTCAACAACACCATATCTACTTTTCACTGTCTAATACTCGTGTAGACATGTGGGGTCCAAAGTACTAGGCTCTCCCAAGGATACTATTACACCAAACATAACAAGATGCCGTCTCCACTAACACGTTTTATAATTACCTGAAAGGTTATCTAATACAAAAGATTTTAATTTTTTATTATTTTTTTCTACCACATTGTGACAATTACCTTTTTTTTGAAATTGTTAAAAGTGAGCTGGGATAATTAACAAGGGGAAATAAAAAATCATAATATTAGATAATCTTTTGGAAGTGTAATTTCTACATGTATGAGAGATGTATTTGTCACTTTTTGGTGCGATGATAATTCAAAGGGTCGAAATAGTGCAGCTAGCATTGGCAAACTGAAGGATTTCATCTGAAGATGGATAAACAAGTTGTATATTTATAGAAGAATGAAGGCTCACACTTCACCTTGGTCGTTCTTTGGAAGGACTGCAAGCGATAGCTTGAAGTCGTTCATAGTGTCGTTTAATCGCTTGTTGTAGCGTCGCTTCCATAGTAAGGCGCTCATTTTCATTTTATTTTAATAAATAAAAATAATAAAATACATTTTTAGACAAATTTGACCAAAGGGTTTTGACAGCGTTCGTCATTCGATTAACATCATATATTCAATGACTCACAAATATGACAAAAACCTTTGGCCGTTTACGAGCGGATTCGTCCATTTACCATTTACGAACGAGTTGAATACCTTTGTATTCGAGTCGGGAGGATCACGCATCGTATGGACCCACTAAGAAGCCATTAAATTTGCTCAGTTACATTTTGGTGTTTGGTGATGTAATGTTAGCTTTTATCTTGTAGGGGGTGACAATGTCTCGCACTCCAATTTAAATATTATTCCACAAACAGTAAAACTACACTATCCTTTAGTAATCATCATCATCATAGGTTAACAGCGAAATGTTTCGTGTAAATATACTTTGGCCGGAACTTGGCCTGGAGCACTTCCGTGCGCCTGGATAATTTATTTTTTGAAAATAAATATATCAGAATCATATAGGTTAACAGTCGTGGTTGACTGGCTGGTTTGTAAAAACTCGCCATGAGTTCTTGCTACTAAATTCCTTACAGATATATCAGTGCTTCTCCTCGCTTTCTGCATGAGAAATTAAAAAAAATATCGTTTCCGACCCTGTCCTTAGTCGCCTTTACGATTGGCATGGAATTGGGTGCCTTGTAAGCATTCTTTTTAAGTCCCGCTATCCACATGTGAAGTATTCTTTTTCGGTCCCCCTATCGATAAGGGACTTTTGTAATATTATAGGCTATAATTCATCCCTCTTGGTAAGGCCATGCCTGCAGAGGCTGCTGGTGGTCAATATATATCAGATACGTATAACTAATCTATAACGCGGTATTTTCCTGACCTTGACTTCTAATCTGACTCATAGTTTGGATATATTTACCCTGGGCACTTTCTTCTCGTATTGCAAGGCATCAATTTTCTTATCAGATAACAAGATAGTATTATTTTAGCTTTGCCTATAGTTATAGATGTTCATAGATAAATATCTCTATATCGCATTACATTAATAAACTCGAGGCATATTTCAATTGAAAAAAAAAAAAAAAAAANAAAAAAAAAAAAAAAAAAAAAAAAAAAAAAAAAAAAAAAAAAACTGTAAGTGTTTATTTTATTATTTATACGAGAGCGCACCTATTCTGATTGATTAATAGAACAGCTTCTTTTCGGATTAACGGCTCTTTAACATCTATTGAACATTCGAGACGGGGGTTTTACCAGCTACCCACATTGACCTCACCCAGTCTGGGTTGGGCGGGAAAAATAAGCGGCAACATGAGGGCCCGAACGACGTTGACACCTACTTGGTAAAATCTCGCTGGACTTTGGTTAACTTCAGTGATTTAATATTTAATACACCATTCAAAGTTCCATAGACGTTGGCCAGAACATTCTTTTTGGTTTTTTGTAAAGAGGGCTAATTATAATATTTGTAGCCAATTCTGTAAATGACTACATATCAAGTTTCATAAAAAATTTTTTAGCCAGCGTCTATGGCACGTTGAATACACCCGTTCCCATTAAATCACTGAACTTAAGCAACGTTCAGCGAGGTTGTTCTATGTGGGTGTCGACGTCGGTTCGCGCCTTCGTGATGCTGGCTATTTTCCCGGCCCAACCCAGGCTGGGTGAGGTCAATGTGGGTAGCTGGATTGCAAGTTTTCAGCGAATGGAGGGTAAAACCCCCGTCTTGAATGACCAATAGATGTTAAAGAGACGTTAAGCCAAATTAAAAAAAAAAAAAAATGTTTTTATTGTATATAAAAACGTATATTCCAACATGTCTAAAAGACTGGCAAAATACCTAGTGACACATTTGTAGATTTAACTAAAGACATTGGATCTCACTTTGTTCGGTCAACTGTGGGAATCTCATATATTCTAAAATATATTTTTGTGCAGAAGCAAAGATGTTGTTGCAAAAGATCATTAAAACCTAATCCAAATATATGTTTTTTGGACAAAAAACTGGATTTTGCAAAAGATCTACAACATAATTTTGATTTGTTAAATATTTAGAAGTGTTTTAGGTTTCAGAGAAAAAAGATAAACTATAGGATGGGTATTTAATTTTAAGAGGAAGAATATAATTGATAAATGACTTACTCCAAAGTTGTTTGATGAAAGTTAACCAACTTTTCCCTCTGGTACGTTTTCTAGAGAAACACTTATTGGCCACAAGTTCCACAGTATAATACTGGGGCTCACAATTCCTACAGGATTGACAATAATTTAAACTTTCCATCTCACTGGCAAATAAAAGAAAAGAACTTAAAAATAAAAGGAAAGCACAAGTCCAAAGAAACACACAAAATGTCAATAAAACACTTATCTAACAAAGTTAAAGATTTTATAAAATTTGTGTTTAATTTGAAAAAACACACACGTTAAATATCAGTTATTAAATGACACTCGCGAAGTTGTCCACTTTATAATTAAAGAGTGATAGGTTTTATAGTTTGCAGATTTCTGATCAATATTGGGTTATTAGAACCGGCAGACTGACTGGTCATTCTTTGCATGAAATGATAATATAATCTTTCATTTTCAACACCCCCACTTTGTGGATGTTTTCTTTGACGTCCGATATTGCACGTGCTTGTAAAGATCTTCAAGATATTTAATCACCAATAAGAATTCAACAATGATCCTTGGTAGGAGGAGCTTCGTTTGGGTTTTCAGGTGACCCCTCTCTTACTCATTCATGAGTTCAAGGATTGATACTTGATTGTCTTTCACTTCATTTTACCTGTGATGTGATGTGGTGTTGGGTGTTGATCGTATATTTGTTTTTTCCACACTTCAATTCCAGACGAGAAGGAACCGTTAGGTTTTCAGACGAGACCTCCAGGCTGTTGGAAATTAATTACGAATATTTTTTTTGCAGTTTTGTTTTAAATCGCTAATAGATAAAACACAATTGATTGCTCGGGTAATTCATTTTCTATCGGATTCTAACGGTTGAATTGAAAAAGATTTATCACCAAAACACTTTTAGCAGGATTTATGTTTAGGAAATACTAAAAAAGATTCGAAAAAAAAGATGTTCCGCAATAGAAAAACAATGTTCAAGTAAAAAGTTAACTCCCAAATGATCGAAGTATCACTGATCTATGTCGACAGCAAGTCCTCTTAATTTATATAGTACCAAATGATTCACTTAATCATTTATGACTAATGACTAAAATCCAGTACTCATGGATTTTCCACAAGCTCTTGAAATTTTGAACACAAAAAATTGACCATTTTTGGAGATTTTTTTTTTTTCCTTAACACCTCTTTCACTTCTAATGGTCACTTGAGACGGGGGTTTTACGCTCCATTCGCTGGAAACTTGCAAAGCAGCGACCCACTTAGACCTGGGTTGGGCCGGAGAAAAGCATAGTATAACTTCGCTGGACGTTGCTGAACTTGAGTGATCTAACAGGAACAGGAATGGGTGTATTCAAAGTGCCACAGGCGCTGACCTAAAAAAAGCTAGGAATGTAATTGGTATAAATTTTTAAAACAAAAACTCTGACCATGTGACATGGGTTTATTATTTTACTGGCTAAATATAGCCCCCACAAAAAATCCCTGGGGCGTAATAAAACCTTAAATTTAACATACATACAAATCTCTAGCTCTTAAAAACCAACGCGGTACCTTCGATTGCACTCAAGAGTTTCGAGGCACATGCAAATCGGTCAACGCTAAGTTGTAAAAGTGCCCATCACGGCGTACGGCGGACAAACGGATTTTATTTTATTCGACTTTTGTAATCTACGTACCTTGAAACTCAAAATATCAAATTTTGAGGGGGCGGGGTATTTTTTCCTCGTGACGATTCCAAAGGTTCATTATAAATACTAAACCAAAATGCTGTTCGGCAAAATAAAGAAAATCGAAATTAAGCCGACAGGGCCAAATTATGCTTCCATCCGAATTTACCATCATTGGAGGACATGGAGGGATTCGGTATTATCTACACTACCCTTCCACCACCTTCACTTTGATGGACACGGAAACTAAAGTAAGTAGTGTGCATCACACTTATCTTACACCAGGGAGGCCCAAATCCTGGCCCGGTAGGAAATAATGATGTATTGGTTATTAAAAATACCTTGTAGTTAAAAAGTGCCCATACAAATTGTCACATACTAACACAAAGAAAAATACATTTAATTTGGATATTCATTTCCTTTACAATACAGTTAAAAGCAATCTGTACCCGTAACAGACGCTTTCTTGGATACTGTTAAGGCAGGCGATACCCAATACATCTTAAGGCTAGGTTCACATGACCGCAAGGTATCATATGAACAAATCGATACAAGTTGTAGAACTAGTACCGCGCGGTCATGTAAACAATATGCACTATTTAGATAGATCTTGTGCTGCGCGGTTCGTCGTATGTGAACAATTGAACATAGCCTTAGTGTATAACTTTCAAATACAGTGAATTCGAAAGTAATTCTGTCGTGTAGCGATGAGGATTTTTGGTGTTGTACTCTTGGTGTTGAAGAAGCAAGAATTGTGGACCACTGAACGACTACCACTCAGGCCAAACCAAAAATTTCAACTGAGACACAATGTTTTATTTTATCTGGCTTAACGTCTCTCTAACTTCTTCTTCTTTCACTCACCTTTTCCCAATTTTATTTGGGGTCGGCGTTCTCTTCTCTAATTCTGCCCCGCCATAACTTCCCATCTAACGCTTCCTCCCGTCTCCAACCTTTTTCTCTCATATCTTCCTCGACCTTATCCTTCCATCTCAGCTTTGGTCTCCCTCTCTTTCTCTTCCCCTCTATACCCATTAACGTCTCTCTAACATCTATTAGTAATTCAAAAACTTGAAAACTTGCAAACCAGCTACCCACATTGACCTCAACCAGCCTGGGTTGGGCCAGAAAAATAGCCAGCATCACGAGATCGCGAACCCACGTGGACACCCACATGGTGCAACAATGCTGGAAGTTGCTAACTTCTGTGATCTAACGAGATGGAAAAATCAATGTAACGCTGTATGGTATGGTATATTTAGGTACGAAATTAAGAAAGAAAATCGAAAATTGAAAACAATTTGCTATCAAAAACAATTTATTTTAGGTTTTTTTTTTTTAAAAGGTTAAATTTATCCCTCTGTGAATTGAAAAGAATACTTCCATGGCACCCAAACCCAAACCTGTCTTAAAAGGCGACTAAGGACAGGGTCGGAAACGATATGTTTTCCTTAGTTTTTTTAGTATCAACAACATATGGCGAGTTTATACAAACCAGCCAGTCAGTCGCGGTTGTTAACCCATATGATTTTGATATTTATTTTCATAAATAAATTATCCAGGCACACGGCAGTGCTCCAGGCCAAGTTTTGGCCCAAGTATATTCACATGAAACATTTCACTATTAACCTATGATGATGATTACGAAAGAATAGTGTAGTTTTACTGTTTGTGGAATAATATTTAAATTGGAGTGCGAGACATTGCCGCCCCCTACAAGATAAAAACATATTTACACGAGAGTATATTTAGATATCTACATGAAACGTTTCGCCATGATTTTACCCCCCTCCCATAATTTTGCCCCATTTTATGATCATGTTTTGTAATTTGAAACAGGGGTACTGACCCAAATTGACAACCCGAAAGTTACAAACCCCAGAGTTAAAATAACGCTGAGATATAGAGTTAATATTAAACATCCCCTAAGCTAAGTCTAACTTTTTGTCCCAATGGAGATTATGACCCGAAAAAGCTAGATAGCTAAAATGAAGAGCCGATCTCCGCGACCGAGTCGTTAAGAGCATTCACTCTTGGTTCGGAAGTTGTGGGTTCGAATCCCGCCCGGAACGAAATTTTTCTGATCGAATTTTCTCGTTTCCAGAATGGCATGACTGTAAAAAGGAGTGTCTGGAGTAATGCGAAAGCGGTTCCAGAATATAACTTTTTTTTTTTTTTTTTTAAAAAAAAAAGCTTAANTTTTTTTTTTTTTAAAAAAAGCTTAAATGAAGAACAAAGTTGATCCGCAGATGAAAAAATCTTTGAGTAAATGGGGCTCATATAGATGATGTCACTAATTTCGGTCGACGTGGAGTGACACAAAAATGTTAGCCGATGATGAACTATTCTCCATGGAGAATGTCGTAATATTATATTCTAGCTGTTTGTCCCTGCTTCGCTACGGACTCCAGCTTGGCTCATTGGAGGCATGGCCGTTCCCGTGTTAATAGTTGTATTCTATGATTTCTCTCACAAAAATTAGGAAAACGGCCGTAACTCAAAAAGAAATTAGAAAGTTTTATTTCTCGCTTTGAGTTGATATGTTGTCGCGACAAAATTTAAGATATCGTTCCGTGACCGGCTGAATTTGGCTCAGCCGGTTAAATACTCGAAAACGTATGGTTTGTGGGGGTATGCAGTCCATTCCCATGAAATTTTCGATATCTCTTACCATTTTGATAAACATTTAGTGATACATACATATGAATATACCTAAATATAGGTTGAAATTGATTTTTATTATGCACACCTATAAAACGCAAGGCCCAGTTGGTAGACTGACTGACTCATAATCAACGCAGTGATACATAGATTCATATAAATATACATCTTCAGGGTGTATCAAAGGGTTATGCAAAAAAAGAAACCAAGTACAGTAAAGCTCAAATAAAGGCACTTTGCTTAATAAAACCTTAAAAGCTTAATAAAAAATAACTTCATGACCCACCCCCATAACTCCTCCCCTGATCGGGGAAAACCAAAGAAGCATGATACAAATCGGAGATGTCATGCAAAAAATGAAGTCAATCGCAAAATAATTCGATTTTTAATCATTATTTTTCGATTTTTAAGTGCCAACATTGGGTGGCCCAAGCTACCTTAGTGTAAATTTCCGTATAAGGGTTCATTAAGCAAACCACATTAATTCAATAATTATTTTTTGTATATAATTCAATCATTATTTTTTGAATTTAATAAATAATTTCCTTATAAGTAACTAAGAGGAAAATTGAACCCTTTCCTTATATGGTAATTAATTTATAGAATTTCTATCAAACTTTGGATTATCCAAATCGATAACTCTTTGACCTTTCAATAATGAATAAAAGGAATATTCCATCAAAAGCTTTATCTTTTTAATTCTCTGTCTGATGGTCTGATTCATAACCAATAATACAAAAGATAGATCAATGAATATAAAGACGACAATAGACTAAATAAGTTTCTATTTAATGATTTTGAAAGGACAATTTAATGTTTTAGTTTCCCTTGCGGTTTCATTGCATTCAACAAAGACCAATTAATGTCCTCACGAGGATAAGGTCATTTCAATAAATCTATTTATGCGTAGTGTTCCCAAATAGGCTCCCATATATAAGTACGCACCATGCTCAACGTTTTTTTTTTTAAAAAAAATTTAACAACGTCTCTTTAACATCTATTGATTTTTTGAGACGGGGGTTTTACCCTCCAGTCGCTGGAAACTTGCAAACTAGCAAATTGACTTCACCCAGACTGGGTTGGGCCGCAGAAATAGCCGGCATCACGAAATGGTTCATACTCATTTATATAATAAAACTCAATTTAGCGATACATGTATGTATGTAATTGTTTAGGAAAACGGTAAGTGATATCAAAAAATTGATGGGAATGCCCCCCCCCCCACACACACACAAAAAAAAACCCATAACTGGAACCTAAGGAAAACTATCAGAATTTAAATATGTCAAACCATTTTCGAGTTATTCAGCCGGTCACTGTCCGATATGTTAACTTTTTCGTGGTAACATATAAACTCAAAGCGAGAAAAATTTAGGTGGCCTTTCAAAACTTAATTTAGGACATAGCCTGCAAAAGGCTGTCCTTTCGTGTTACGGCCGATTTTCTGATTTTTGTAAGAAGAATCATAGGATGTTATTAGCACGGACACGTCCATGTCTCTAATGCGCCAAGCGTTGAGACCGTAGCGAAGAAAATCATCTTACCTTTTCGTTGGACAGGATCAACATTCAAGTTGATACATTCATTACTCAGGGAAAATTGTCACCGAATTGAGATTTCAGATTCATCTGGAAAAATATATAAAACAAAGGAACTGAGAAACATATTAAGAAAAATTGGCGAAACTTATAGGAGATTTCTAATTTGATTTGGATCTGTGAAACAACTGCTTTACCTCTAACACGTTTCTAACCTCTGATTTTATAAATTAAATAAATAGTAAATTTAATTCTGTGACCACAGGGCCGTTTTCGGAAGGTCCATAGGATTGACAGCCAAACCAGGACTAACACCTGAAAATGATGATCATGGAAGGTGATGTTGTTTTTGTCGTTTGTTGTTGGTGGTGGTGGTGATGATGAGTTACACCTTACAATATTAAATAAGTCATGCATTAAAAAAATAGTAAAATTTGGAGGAGGGGTCTGGACCTTCCCTCACTGTGACCTGTAGACCTCACCCAGTTAATAGGCCACCTCGGGGCTTTGTGCAGCACCATATGGTACAAAATCTAATTCTATGAACTAATTCTAAACAGCTAATTCTTTGAATAAATGTAATCAATGTTCATACCAAATTTCTTCAAATTTGGAAAGGGCGTTCGAGAGATCTTCTTTAATTTCACTTTTTATTTTGAGGTTGGCGCCGCTTTCCTCTATTCTACCATGCCACAAACTTTTTATCATTGCCCACATTCTTTAGATGTAACCCTTTCCTGGCGCGGTAACACTAGCTTGCTTTTCACAGTATCAATAATGCGTAGGAACAAGATATTTGCTGATCATCTCCCATCATTGGTTTGATCAGAGTTTTTTAAAGGCTGGATGCCCTTCCGAACACCAAACCTTCTGTATTTGCATGGGATTGTGTCGTGTTAAACTAAATATTACATTTAAACCAAACAAAAAAAGTTTTTTCACTTGCCTTATTCTATAAAAAGGAGAGTATTCTGTGGACAGGTGATCCTTGACGTGTGTTGTTTGATGCCATTAAATAATCATCAATACAACATACGTCATTGTCATAACGTCCTTGAATCATCGATTTCCGAAAATCTTTTCTGGACATTTGTATTCACTTTTAAATAAATTAAAACAAAACAGTTACCAAAAACAATATTTATAGTTATTTATGAGAAACTAGTTAGAGTCAACTTCCATCTTTAGACTCGACTAGACTGATGATAAATAGAATGATTCGAAACTAGTTTCTTCATAAATAATTATAAATAGTGTTTTCGGTAAGAGTCTTTTCTAAAATATCTTATATACTTTGACTAAAACGGTCTTAGTCATTCTAGAGAATGCCTAGTCAATGTATGATTTTTTTTTCATAGACATTCTATAGAATGACTAAGCATTATAGAAAATGACGGATTTCATAGATTGCCGGTAACAGATACAATTCTGGGCATGATTTTTAAATATTCTATTGATACTTGACCAAGAGGTGGCCTAACTAGCGACATGTTGTCTGGGGCCCCGTGACATGCATAAGAGGGAATCCAAATCCTGTATTTTACCTACTACCTACTAACATAAAAATCGGATATATATTTATATCATTTTTAAAATAGTACTCGCAAATTTTGTAAAACCATATTTAAAAAAAAAAAATGCCAAGCCGACGCTCCGCACTAAAGCGGCTTTTTCACTCAAATCCAGAGACAAAGAACGACCGGAATTATTAAAATCTAGTCCGGCGTCCTCAGAGTTACATAATTTTCATCCATCCCTATATGTGGAAAGGTAATAAAGATTTTTTAGAAAAAATACGAAATTAAAATAATAAGCCAAATATATTATGATAAAGTTCTATAAAAGCGATCTTGATTGGGACTAAGGGGTGCTCGTGTATGATGTCAAAAATACACAACTCAGGTAGGGTAGTAAACGTACTACTATGAATTCGTACGAGACAGGTCGGAGACTCACATAAGTAAAATGAGAGCAATCAACGTAATTAGAATTTCGAAAATAATTGCCGTGTAAGTTCAAGTATGAAGTTTTTTCTTCTTTTTTTATTAAGGATCGTTAAAATAATTTGACGTAGAGGATAATATTTCGTCGTCGTTCTGAAATGACGTCAAAAAAGAAGAAAAAATCAAACTTTCTGTGCGATTACAATACTTTATCCTCTATAGGACGTAGGAAGTCAGAAAATAAAAGAGAAAAATAAAATGACGTAATTAGGTACAATTTTAGGTGAATTAATAAGTACCCATGTATGAATGCAGGTAAAGTTGTAATTATTACCTTAATGTTGGTCTAGGTCATTGGCACAGAGTATGGGAATTAATACTTATACAAATATTGTCTGTACCAGTCATACCAAATAATACTTATAAGTACTAATTTTCATACTCGGTATCAATGACCAAAGGCAACTTTTCCATAAGCATTAATTTTCATACTCTGTATCAATGACCAAAGGCAACTTTTCCATAAGTATTAATTTTCATACTCTGTATCAATGACCAAAGGCAACATTTCCATAAGTATTAATTTTCATACTCGGTATCAATGACCAAAGGCAACTTTTCCATAAGTATTAATTTTCATACTCGGTATCAATGACCAAAGGCAACTTTTCCATAAGTATTAATTTACATACTCGGTATCAATGACCAAAGGCAACTTTTCCATAAGTATTAATTTTCATACTCGGTATCAATGACCAAAGGCAACATTTCCATAAGTACTAATTTTCATACTCTGTATCATTGACCTCTCAATGGGTTATTATATTTTCTTTTTTTTTAAAAAAAAAAATAATGCCTTTGTGAAACCTTTGTTTTGAAAATTTTCAGAAAAAAGGTAAACTCAATACAGAAGGCTTTAACATAATGCCAAAATGTCCATTGTTTATTTGGTTTAAAACAATAATCATAGCATTGAACTTGAAATTTATGATCTTGCAGCTAGTAGCACCCAGAGCGGGTTGGCAGTTACCGACTTTGAGTGCATTATATACAAATCAATGAACTTTCTTAAATTTGTGTTTTACTAAGAATTATACAAGTGCAATAACATTTTTATTATTTTCAATTATTTGTGCTGATTTGTGGAGGAAATAATAAAGAAGAGCTGTAAAATGACAATTCTAAAGAAAATTATATTGCCGAAAGATTTGTAAAAGTAGGTTGTGACATGATTGTCAATTTTGGCCACACACGAGTAGCCAAACGATACAGATTCTAATGGTGACAATAAATGCTATTGTTAGGTTGCTGTCAACGCAAAACTGTATCAGGTTAAATGGGTTGCAGTCTTGTTTTTCTAATCATTCCTCAGTTCATAAAGCTTTCACCTTCTCAGGTTTGGTATCTTTACACTTAGTTGGCTTTTTATTTGGTTTTTCAGCTAGGGTGCAACTGGTTTTCTTACACCTTAATAGCTTTTCATTTGGTTCTTCAGCTAAGGTGTAGAGCCGGGTTGGTTAATTTTCTTCCTAAATTAATGTGTCAGAGGTTAGAAGCCTCTGAAACACACTAAATAATTAAAATACAACCAGGAACCTGAGCTACCCCCATACATAACCAGACTAAATAGAAAATTCGAAAAAAACTTTTTTCAAATTATCGAGTAGACCAGAGGAGGCGTCTAAATGTTAATCATTTTGAATAATAATATTATAATTTCCGGTGAATAAATACTTCGAGTGAGTCAACATTCATTTTGATACATTCATGTCCAAAGAGAATGTGTCATCGAATTCAGATTGCAGATTCAAATGGGGGAAAAAATTGGCAAAGACCTTTATTTGATTTTAAGAGCAGATTTGAAATGCTATTTTACCTCTAACACTTTCCTAACATCTGATTTTATAAATTTAATAACCAGTGGTTCTGTGAACTGTTTACCAATTTCATCCTCATGAATTTGAGATATTCGGTGTCAAGGGACTCTTCTGTCTTATTCGAGCAGTATAACATCTATTGGTTATTCAAGACGGGGTTATTTAACATCTATTGGTTACTCAAGACGGAGGTTTCACCCTCCTTGAAACTTGTAAACCAGCTACCCACATGGACCTCACCCAGCCTGGGTTGAGCCGGAAAAGTAGCTAGCATCACGAGGGAGCGAACCCACGTGAACACCCACATGGTACAATCCCCCTGGACGTTGCTTAACTTCAGTGATCTAACGGGAACTGATGTATTCAACGTGCCATAGACGCTGGCTAAAACAAAGGACTACTATTATTAATTAAACAAATCTTATATGAATATCACACGACTTTCCTTATACTGTTTACCAGTCAATCGTCTTACCACCAACCCATATTTCTTCATTTTTTACTTCTCAATAAATAACTTTTTGTAGAAAACATAGGAAACCAAAAAAGGAGATCATTTTTCTGTCCAAGCCTTCTGACAGGTAAATAGAAATCATTTTATTACAAAAAAAAAAAAATATTAAGGAGGTAAAATGATTAATATTGTTTGAAAATTCGATAACGCTACCTCTATCTATAAATATCTACTTTTAGATAATCGATACCTCTATTACTGATCAAAACAAAAAGAAATTGAACAATACTTCTGTTAAAATTATTATTTAACAATGGTAAAAGAACAAGAAATATTTCTCCTGAGTATACCTTAAATATTTTCGCAGAACATGATTCAACCCAAAACTTGGCATTTTTTTAAAACAAGGTTAGATGACCTTTTCAAAAGTCATAGACTTGTTGGTTCTCACGATGGATCATCAAGGTCTGGCAATCAAAAATAATTCCTTCTTTTTTACATAAAAAACCCATCGGTGGTGGAAAAGGTTTGGCATGTTTTTTATTATTGCCCATTTGTCTAGGTAGGTGTTACTATCACTATTTGATAGGTAGGTGTTACTATCACTATTTGATGTTCTCATTTGTAGAGTAGGCTCGATTTTATGTTGATATTATATTGAAGAAATCAATCAATAATGACATCATCCTTTTCGATGGTATCCGGATGTAGTGCTCTAAATAAGTTCTTGTTAGGTGAGGCAATATGCGATAAAAAGTTGCAAAAAGTGGAATAAATTCCAACATTGGTAGTATTATTAGGTGGTCTTATTAACAGAGAAAAACTTACCAAAAATGGTTTACCGGAGTGCACAAAATGCAAGATAATGGTCGTTTATATTGCCAATTTCGAGTCTTTACTCGGAATATGTTCTAGAAATCGGATCGAGACAATTAAAGTATCTATTTGATCTGAAATTGAACAAGAATTTCAAAAATTGCCTTTTTTAAAAAAATATTTATCATTTATTTTCATTTAATTGAATTTACAAAGGTACTTTTCCTAAGCTTTTAAAGCTTCTCAAAAATTTAAATATTTGTGTTTGTTATGTGCTGATTTTTTACTTTATCTTCCCATATACGAAGGAAAATAAAGTATTGTCTTCTCGAAAAATTTCGATTTCATTTTTTAAGGAAAAAATCGTTTAGTTTTGAAAAACAACTTTAGAGTTCTTCCCCAGATAATAACTTTCTAGTTCTTCCCCTGATAATAACATTCTAGTTCTTCCCCTGATAATAACTTTCTAGTTCCTCCCCCGATAATAACTTTTTAGTTCTTCCCCTGATAATAACTTTCTAGTTCTTCCCCTGATAATAACATTCTAGTTCCTCCCCCATAATAACTTTCTAGTTCCTCCCCCGATAATAACTTTTNCGTCTACACTGATATGTTTGCTTACACAAAAAGTAACTGTTCCCCATAAAACACATTCTAAAAGGTTCCCCAAATAGGATACATACCAACATCATTCGTCTACATTGATATGTTTGCTTACACAGAAAGTAACTGTTCCACATAAAAAGCTGGTTGAATTGAATGTGAGTTACTGGCTTGGAAGTTCCAAGCAAATTGAGGCTAAAACCTCCGCCTCGTCGAATGATCAATACATGTTAAAGAATATTTTCTGTCAGTCACTATACAAATTTGAGAGAGTCATGAACAACTTTTGATTTTTCTTAAAAAATATTTTTACATCTCGTTTCAATATGTTCTTTTTAAACACTACAGGCCCCAAAATTAATGGCTCCGCCTCTGGTCAGGGGCATGAGCTAAGTGTATTATCCACAGGTCTCCGTTACAACCACAGGTTGAACTATCCTAGTATAAATCATGACAACCTCGTTGTCTCAGCGTCACGCCTGGATCAGCAAATTCATTAATAGATAGTGAGCTCAGTCGATAATGTACAATCTCTACTCTACCATATTCATGAATGAATCAAAAATTTCATTCATAATATTTTTTTACTATCATGACGTCATTATTATTCTAGGTCTGAGAGATCTATTTGTATATCATGCCAATTCTTCCTATGATTATTTTAAGCGACACTTCAATCGTTTCTTGTGAAGTTTCAAGTGTCAGGTATTTCCGTATGTCAAATTTCCCCAGTCATAAGTCATAATTACTATCGACGTCAAACAATTCATTCATAAATTTGCAATTATCTCCATTGCAAATTATATTGATAGATGAATAGATTGGTCCAGATGAAGTAAAGTCTATTATTATTTTTCTTATCCTAGAAAAAGGAAAGTATTGTAATGGCTGAAATTTTTGATTTCGAAATTTCAATCCCAAAACACGTTTTGAGGTCCCCAGATTCGAATGTGCTATTCATCACCAGCTACCCAAATTGACATCACCCAGCCTAGGTTAGGCGGGAAAAAGGAAAAAGTACATTTACATGGAATAACCTGGCTGGACGTTACTTTACTTCAGAGATCGAAAGGACGTGCCACAGAAGCTGCTTAAAACATATTGAATTATCAAAATTTTCAAAAACGATGAAAAAAAAAAACAACTCCAAAAACTGAAATAAACATAACCAATTAATATTTAGAGAAATTTTCAATTCTCTCAAAACAGCCAGCGTCTATGGCTACACCAGTTCCCGAACGATCACTGAAGTTAAGCAACGTCCAGCGAGGTTGTGCCATGTGGGAGTCCACGTGGGTTCGCGCCCTCGTGCTGCTGTCTATTTTTCCGTCCCAACCCAGGTCATTGTAGGTAGCTGGTTTGCAAGTTTCCAGAGAAATGAAGGGTGAAACCCCCGTCTTGAATGACCAATAGATGTTAAGGAGACGTTAAGCCAAATTAAAATAAAAAAATCTCTCAAAATGTGAATTGACCTTGACAATCTAACAATTCATTTCCCTTCTTATTAGAGAAATTTCCCCTCCCAGTTAGCTTCTTCCCGATTTTGTTAATATTTCAACAAAAAAAGGCTTCCTGATATCTTATCGAGTCTAAAATCTCATAATTCAAACAATTTATTAAATCCCCCAAAATGTCCGGGTCTGTATTATATTGTTTTCGGAGCCGAATTCAGTATATTGCCATTCTGGACTCAGTCTGAAAATTACTATTTATTCTACCCAACACACCCGTTAGGTTACGCATACATCACACATAACTATGTTATTAGTAACCATAATCGGAACAGACACCAGACACGAGCTTGTTTGATCTTGATCTTAATACCATTCGGATCACCAAGGACACTTCATCAAATTGGTGTTCTATCGAGGTAGAACTGTGGATACTCTTATAGAGAAAGTAGTCATTCAAGAGTAACTTTTGTACCGGATCTTTTACATAGTGACAAGATATTGCACTAGATTCTGTTAAACCTAGTCATCACATCTATTGCAAGATTTAATCTGACGATATCGGATATACAGGGTAAGGCCCGGAAATGCCTTTTTTTGAAAATGCTCCTGTATCGCAACGAAAAATCGAAAGTAGACGGGACTAGTTTCCCTGTACGCAAAATTAATGGAATTTTCCCATTTTGTGAAAAGATTTTAACCAGTAGCTTTTTTCTCTTGGAAAACACAAGTTTTCATTTTTCCGTTTTTGTGGAATATTTCTTTATCTCTAAGTTTATATTTTTTGTAATTTTTTCAAACCCCTTGATCAAAGAAAGATGAGGTGGTCCAAAGAACACAAATCTTTTGTAGTAGAAGCATACTTCTCTTACGGGCATTCTATTGTGGCGACACGGGGTGCATTCCGAGTTCGCCTCAGAATTCCACCCAGAGGTGATCTTCCCATTCGCAAAATTATTTTGCTTTGGGTAGAGAATTTCAGAACAACGGGGAGTGTGATAAAGAAGTCTCCAGGACCAGCTCGAACTGTGAGGACTCCAGACTTCTTTATCACACTTTAAAAGGAAAAATGAAAACTTGTGTTTTCCAAGAGAAAAAAGCTACTGGTTAAAATCTTTACACAAAATGGGAAAATTCCATTAATTTTGCGTCCAGAGGAAACTAGCCCCGTTAACCTACGATTTTTCGTTGCGATATAGGAGCATTTTCAAAAAAGGGCATCCAGGCCTCACGCTGTATAAGAGAATTACTAAAAATGTATGTAAACGTAGAATTTCTTTGTAGTAAAGCCCAATGGACTTTTCACAATTTTTTGGGTATCACATATCACAGCATTAAGAAGAGTCTCCTGCACTAATAATCTCTTCATACTTTTAATCTTTTTACTCTGGTAATGAGTGCTTCCGTCGGTTGCGACATCTTCTGGTGAACTAAATCAAAATTAAGGATGCAGAGTATATTTTTATGTACATAGGAAGGTGGTAGGGGGGGTATTTATTTTAAATGCTTTTCACAATGACTATAAACATTCTAAATAATATATCTAAATTAAATGTAAACTCACAACTCCTGTCTTCATTTCTCAAGGAGGAAACGAGTAAAACGGAGACGAGACGGGTAGAAGTAGAGTTGACTGAATGCATTGAGGCTTTCGTTAGTTCCTGTTGCCAGGCGGGTAGAAGTAGAGTTGACTGAATGTATTGAGGCTTTCGTTAGTTACTGTTGCCAGGCGGGTAGAAGTAGAGTTGACTGAATGTATTGAGGCTTTCGTTAGTTACTGTTGCCAGACGGTCCACGTGGTAGAGTTGACTAAATGTATTGAGGCTTTCGTTAGTTACTGTTCCCCGACGGTTTACGTGGTGGAGTTGACTGAATGTATTGAAGCTTTCGTTAGTTACTGTTACCCGACGCGACGGTCTACGTGGTGGAGTTGACTGAATGTATTGATGCTTTCGTTAGTTACTGTTCCCCGACGGTTTACGTGGTGGAGTTGACTGAATGTATTGAGGCTACGATAATTACTGTTGCCAGACGGTCTACGTGGTAGAGTTGACTGAATGTATTGAGGCTTTCGTTAATTACTGTTGGCAGACGGTCTACGTGGTAGAGTTGACTGAATGTATTGAGGCTTTCGTTAATTACTGTTGCCAGACGGCCTACGTGGTAGAGTTGACTGAATGTATTGAGGCTTTCGTTAGTTACTGTTACCCGACGCGACGGTCTACGTGGTGGAGTTGACTGGATGTATTGAGGCTTTCGTTAGTTACTGTTGCCCGACGGTCTACATGGTGGAGTTGACTGAATGTATTGAGGATTTCGTTAGTTACTGTTGCCAGACGGTCTACGTGGTGGAGATGACTGAATGTATTGAGACTTTCGTTAGTTACTGTTGCCAGACGGTCTACGTGGTGGAGTTGACTGAATGTATTGAGGCTTTCGTTAGTTACTGTTGCCAGATGGTCTACGTGGTGGAGTTGTTGTGTCACTTGATAATGGGTTGCGAGATTCCTATCGGACAGGAAAATTTCTGAATGATGACAATTGACTGAATGATGACAATTTNATGTTTCAATAAATTGATCAAATAAAAAGTATAAAGTAATTTCTTAATAAATCAAACAATTAAAAAGTATAAAGTAATGTTTCAATAAATTGATCAAATAAAAAGTATAAAGTATTTTCTCAATAAATCGAAGGAATAAAAAGTATTTTCTCAATCAAATAAAAAGTAGAAATTATTTTCTCAATAAATCGATCAAACTAAAAGTACCCCGAAATTTTATGCAAATCTGGTTTGTGTAATAACCTTTTTTTAAAAGAAGAAGAAGCCTACCTCTCGTTCCTATATCATGAAAGGGAAGTATAGACCTTAAGGTAACCTAACGTTATTATGTAAAAGACAACACAGTTAGACACAAAGGATCCTCACCGTTATGAGATATTGTCTTAGCAGAAGGTCAAGTACCCTTGGATAACAATTTCATCAGAATTGGGTCATACTAGGTTTTATTTTTTTTACTTCTTTTGAGGAGCGTATGGTAGAAGTCCCCCGTGGATAGAGGGACTTAAAATTAAAATTTCCAGGGCCCTAAGTCCATGCCGTCGTAAAAGGCAACTAAGGACAGGGTGGAAAACGATATCCTTTCCATTACCCATGCAGAAAGCAAGGAGAAACTACTGCATTATATCCTTCCTAAGTCCCTTGTGGATAGGGGGGCTTAAAAAAAATACTTCTAAGACACACAAGTGCATCCCAGTCGTAAAAGGTGACCAAAGGAAGGGTCTTAAACGATATCTTTTTCATTACCCATGCAGAAAGCCAGGAGGAGCTTCTGCATTATCCGCACGGATTCTCAAGTATCAACAACTTATGTCGAGTTGTTGCAAAGGTCTTATACTTAAGGGGACTTCTTAAGTCTGATATAACCTACGGGTAATCATACCGATTTTATGGAAGTGTCTGAGTCCTAAAAAAGTTTCAATAATTCTGTTCTGATAGTTTCAAAATTGTGAGTGTACGTAAATCCATCCCGTGACTTATGTCAGACGTAAAAAAGAGTGTCCTTTTCATATGTTAAAAAGTCCAAATGTAATACGAATAATTGACCAAACGGGGACACGGTGCAGTTTTAACATGACACCCTACGGGGAGTAAATAAAAATGTAAAAAGCAACCTGTGTAGATTATCATCGATCGACCCAATCTCCAAATTTAGATGCTTTATGATTGCTACAGAACTTTGGAATCATACATTCTGTCTGTAGTTTTGTAAATTAAGATACGTTCAAAAATAATGATGATGCCATCTAATGCTGATACAAAAGGACAGTAAAAGCTTAGCCCTCCGACATTTGTGAGATACAACACGAGCTGTAAAATTCAACGAAATTTAAGTTGTCATAGAACAAACGTCAAGCATTTCTCATTTGCTAAAAAATTGTAATGTATAAGTTACGTGCACTTTTATTTGAAATTCGTATTTTTTTTTTTATTTTTTTTATTTTTTTTTTTAACTTGCTTTTAACGTAACATCTATTGGTCATTCGGGACGAGAGTTATATACTCCATTCGCTGAAAACTTGCAAGCCAGCCAACTACATTGACCTCACTCATCGTGGGTTGTTCGGAAAAATAGCCAGCATCACGAGGGGGCGATGTGAGAGTAGATAGTGGTCAACCAATATATTTTGGTAACTGATGGATTGGCCAGCGATTTGGAGAGACTAAAAAATGTGGTACCAATGAAAAACAAATTTCTGGAACCAAATTTTCAATGTTTCAAGAAGATCCAGAATGCTTTTAACGACAGAAAACCAAAGGAACAAATGTATTACAATTGGCGAAAACAACCTCTGTCAGAATTGAAAATTGGTTCAAAAAGTACCTGGTTCCATTTGGGTGGAGCAAAAAAATTACCAGAGTGGTAACATAGAGAGAAATCGTAAAATATATAGATTTTAGACAGGCTTTTTAGTCTCTCTAAATCGCTGGTCAAATCCATCAGTTACCAAAATATATTTGGTTGACCACTATCTACTCTCACAGGCGAATCCACGTGGTCACTCAGTTAGTAAAACCTCGCTGCTCACTGGACGTTGCTTATCTTCAGTGCTCTAACGGGAACTGGTGTATTTAACGTGCCATGGACGCTGGCTAAAAGTTGTATTTAATTCTAAACTATTAAAATCAAAGTTCGAGAGTGAGTTAAGAATTAAAGCATTTCCGTTAATTTCAATGTTCTGATTATGATTGCAGATAAAGTATTCCATCACTGGGTCAACGGAGTGGAGTTGGGGTAGTGTGTCTAACTTTATGGTTTGATAATGTATGAAATGTTACAACTTTGGTGCAGATATGTTCAGGGGTAACCAATATGTTGTACCTAAAAATAAAAAAAAATACCTAGGTCCCTATTGATTCTGATTTCGGATTCAGTCAGATAAAAAAATGTAACGCGTTACAGTGTACTATCGAATTAAATGCTACTGTTTTCATTGTTATGAAGCAATTTATTTTCCGAGAAGTCTATTGGAGTCAGTTTTATATTGAATTACCCCATTCGTGATAAAATGTTGGAAAGATGGCAAAAAAACCAGTACATTTCGAAGTAATTCAGAACAAACATATTTATAAAAAGAATCGTGAAATAATAAAAAAAATAAAAAAAAGACAATATCGATTCAGATTGAAATAAATATAAGGCGATCTTTCAATAGCACTCAGGGTATTATCCTCAGACCAGTGTTGACTCTATGATGTTCATAGAGTCACAAACTTACAAACCAGCTACCCACATTGACCTCACCCAGCCTGGGTTGGGCCGGAAAAAGCCAACGATACGTGGTGTTCCCAAGCGGTCACCCATCCAAGTACTGACCACGCCCGGACGTTGCTTAACTTCAGTGATCTGACGGGAACTGGTGTATTCAACGTGGTATGATCGTTGGCTGCCTTATATTTATTTCAATCTGAATCGATATTGTCTTTTCTGTATTTTTTTTATAATTCAGAACTTTATTCTAAAGTTCTGGTTCTAAAGTTTCATAGGGGAGTGTTGTCCACCAACAAAATTGGGCAGTGATAAACAAAGTTGTTATTACTCTCCATTCCGGAGAAATATAAGTGTTCCCGTAGGAAACACCATTTTACCTGGACTTTCCTAAGAAAGCTTGTAACTTTACCTGAACTTATCTATGAAAACTTTATCTGTACTTTTCTATGGCAGCTTGTAACGATACCTGGACTTTCCTATGAAAACTTGTAGGTTTTCCCAGAATTTTCTCGCACGAAAAAACGTATGAACTGCAAGAAAGATGACAGTTTTATATAACAAGGCGATTTTCTCAAAATGAAATTCAGTGGATGTTTGGGCCACGACCACTTACTATGACAATTGTAAAATAGGTGACTTCAGCAATCAGCATACACATATTTTTACTTTCCTTATCCTATTAAAAGGAAAGTATTGTAATGAATGGGCTGAAATTTTCGATGTCGAGTTTTCAATGCCAAAACACGTTTTGTAGTCCCCATAGCCCAAATCTCGAGTTTCAGCCATTGGTCCGCGTGTGTGCCTGTCTATCCGTCTGTCTGTAAACAAGATATGTCAAGAATGGCAAGTGCCAGAGACTTGAAATTGGTATGTGTGTCAGTTTTATGCATGAACGGAAGAAGATATGTCAAGAATGGCAAGTGCCAGAGACTTGAAATTTGGTATGTGTGTCAGTTTTATGCATGAACGGCAAAATAAAGGAAATCGAATGGTGGAAATCGAATGTCCCGTTGGTGATTTTATGCCGCTCTTTTAGCGGTTTTCGCATATGAGAAAGGTATAACAGCTAGAAGCTTAAACTGGGTACCTATAGTTTTTTGAATTAAAAATTAATATTCCGAATGGGCTAAAGGGCCACGCTTCTAAGGTGGCAAAATTGTTGCGGTTCTTTGCCACCACTTACCCTAATAGAGAACCAATATTATAAGCTCTCAGTAAAGGTGTAAATTCAAATTTAATAACCTCTGACAAGATTCCCTCTCTATATAGAATCTGCCTGAACCGTATAATGTTCTCTATCATTAGAGCGGTCTGATCTTTCATTCATAAAAAAAAATCGTAAAAAACATGACATAAAACACAAACACCGACTCCATTGTCCCATATAATTTAATATTATATATTTTGGGGGCCACCTAACATTCTTAACGATTAGATTCACAATAGATATATTCGCGGTAAGAAGTTTACATTTCAACGTGTGAGTCAATTCTAAAGATATTTGAGTCAACTTTGTCTATTGTTAAACACAAGAGCGATTTCTACATGATTCACTGAGAAAATTAGTATGTACATCTCTATGGTAAGTTTCAAGTCTGGCAGATCGGAAATACCTACCTTGATCTATTTAATTATGATTTGTTGTATAATTTATCGATTCACTTATTAATAAATTTTTTTGAAAATTGCGATATTTCCGGCTAAAAATTAGCATATCACATAATGACAACATTTTTAGTGAGTTACTTAAGGGATTAAGTTAGGGTTAACATAATGAGTTACTTAAGGATTAACTTAGAGAGTTACCTAAGGGTTAACTAAGGATTAACTTAGTGAGTTATCTCAGGGTTAACTAAGGATTAACTTAGTGAATTACCGAAGGGATAACTGAGGATTACATTAGTGAGTTACCTAAGGGTTAACTAAGGATTAACTTAGTGAGTTACCTAAGTGTTAACTAAGGATTAACTTAGTGAATTACCGAAGGGTTTACTGAGGATTAAATTAGTGAGTTACCTAAGGGTTAACTAAGGATTAATTTAGTAAGTTACCTAAGGGTTAACTAAGGATTAACTTAGTGAATTACCGAAGGGATAGCTGAGGATTAAATTTGTGAGTTACCTAAGGATTTACTTAGTGAGTTACCTAAGGATTAACTTAGTGAGTTATCAAAGGGTTAACTTAGTGAGTTAACTAAGGATTAACTTAGTAAGTTATTGAGGGGTCAACTTAGAAACTATGCGAAGTGTGTTCTGAAAACATTGAGAGAGTGGTAAAACTAACTATGAGATATTTACTCGTAGATGTGACCGGGGAGATGGAAATAATGTGTTTTAAACATAACAGAATGTCAAAAGACCTCTCTTACAAACCAATCATTTACAATACAAAGAAAGAAATGCAATAAGAAGTATCAATCAGCAAAATGTAATTATTAGAATGATTATTATATTTTACCGAAGGCAAAATGGCGGTTCATCCTCCAAAGAAGAAGACGTAGCAAATTAGATATAATGGTATAGGTAGTCTTATTGTGACCTATCACAACATCGATGGCCGGAAATGCAATCAAAATATTGAAACAAGAAAAATATTATCGGTATACTGTTAATGACACTGCGAGAGAATTGTTGCAAGTAAAAAGTACTACAATTGAGGATTCTCATAGAAAAATATAACAACAAATATAATCGTATTCTATATAAAAAAAAATTTGGTGTGAACATCACACGACTTTCCTTATCTATAAAAAATCGAGACATGTACAATACATTTTTTTTTTTTTAATTTGGCTTAACGTCTCTTTAACATCTATTGGTCATTCAAGACGGGGGTTTTACCCTCAATTCGCTGGAAGCTAGCAAACCAACTACCCACATTGACCTCACTCAGCCTGTTTTGGGCCGGAAAAAAGCCAGTATCACGGGGACGCGAACCCACGCCGACACCCACATGGTCCAACCTCGCTGGACGTTGCTTAACTTCAGTGATCTAACGGGAACTGGTTTATTCAAAGTGCCATAGACGCTGGCTGTACGATACATAAAATTGAAATAGGTAGTAAAACAATTTCAAGTCTCTAGCTCTTATCGTTTTTTTTGATGCCACACAAAAAAACCACAAATGTAACTTCGATTTCAGCCAAAAGTTTTATATTGCATTTTATGAATAATATATATAGGCAACTAATTTTCAACTCTAGCTCTAACCATTCTCTCTTTAGGCAGCAACTACCAAAAAGCGGCCAAAGGCCTCTGAAAGCTGCAGCTTTATCTACAGCCAACAGTAGTTCAAGCTGCAGCCAAAGGTGTTTATGCGCAATCAATGCATAACAATAATATGGAATAGACACCGGATCTAAAATTATGATTTTGTTCAACAAACGTGTTTGTCATACGTTCATACTCTATCAGAGTATTTAGACAAATTTTGGTCTCTTTTGTGTCAAATACAATCAAACAGCGAATTTGATCAAATATATATGTCACTCACACTATTTAAAACTGATTGAAGTCAAAAAATGAATTTGGCATCATAACAAACAGTGAGGTAGTTTTTTTTTTTTTTTAATTTGGCTTAACGTCTCTTTAACATCAATTGGTCATTCAAGACGGGTGTTTTACCCTCCATTCGCTGGAAATTTACAAACCAGCTACCCAAATTGACCTCCCCCAGCCTGGGTTGGTCCGGAAATAAGAGCCAATGATACGTGGTGTTTCCAAACGGTCACCCATCCAAGTACTGACCACGCTCGACCTTGCTTAACTTCAGTATTCTGACGGGAACCGGTGTATTCAACGTAGTATGATCGTTGGCTTAGGTAGTTAGTACCTTAGGTCTAAAATTTTATTTTGGCATAACTCAAAAAACACTGTTGGGAAAGCCTAATTTTCCCAATATATTCTGAACGAGGGGAACCCCGTGATGATTTTCCATTAGATAAGAACACAATACATGAACAACATACCAAATGAAAGACATCAGAATTATATCTCCCCGCATGCTAATGAATCACAAGGTCCTGACCTAACGGATTGTTGAAAAATTTATTGTTAGATTCTGACCATGGAAAATTTGAAATGTTCACAACGCCAATTGAATAGTGTTGTATACGAATACTAAAATACGCAAAATTTCCAAATACGTCTGCTGCCATCGTTGCATGTCTATAATTTTTCCTATATGAAAAATAAAATTAGTTTTGTGGTAGGATAAATGAAAAATGATGCAGTATATAAATTTCCAAAAACACTATTTATTTTACTTTATGAAGAAACTAGTTTCGAATCATTCGATTCATCATCAGTCTATTCGAGTCTAAGGATGGAAGTTGACTGATTCAACTGTCAACTTTCATCCGTAGACTCGACTAAACTGATCATGAATCTAATGATTCGAAACTAGTTTCTTCAGAAAGTAAAATAAATTGTGTTTTTGGTGTTTTGTTTAAATTTAATTTATTTAAAAGTTATTATTTTTTAACACTTATAATTAACATGTTATTCAAAGATTTAAATATAAATTTCCGTTAGATGTTTGAAAACAATAATATCTAACTGTATGCTCATCGGCTGAAGCCATACCGCAAAAGCTATTGCCGATGTGTTGAAAGACGAACCGAATCTTGCCGAATCCAACCCGAAGAAGGTCAGTCCAGATAAAAGAAAACCAAACAAAATTGAAACGTAATTTATGATGTGGACGTGTTGGTTGGCTTCAGTCGACTGTAAGATGCAGTTGAACACAGCTTGCTATAATTGTGGTGTGTGTACTCAATAGGTATTTGAACGCATCTAAGTCGTTCGGAACGCATCTGAGACGTTTACATTACACAACAGATGTGGACGTCATGCCGTCTCGAATGAGCCGTGCCGCCAAGCACAGAGCAACCGACTACATTCGAGTGTGGACACGGGTACTGTGGGAAATATGGCTACATGACATTCCAAACATGACGGAATCCCAGTTTGTGCTCTAAGTTTTCAATGATCTTGTGGAAAAGTTCGACTAAAATTTTTCCATGACAGGAACTGTGAACAGTTTTAACATCAAGGGCGCACCAACCCAAACACATACTTACTTATCTTATAGCATAGTCCTCGTCATTTACTTATAATAATAGACTTATTGTACTGCCTTACTCAGGCTCTTATCTAGGATTTCATTTCGGGGGGGGGGGAATCAAACCTTTTCAAAAATTTCGGGCTGGGGGGTTGACCCCTTAAAGTCCTGTCCTGGATACAGGCCTGGCCTTACAAGTCCCTTCAGGATCTTGTGCTGACAGCATTAAACTCGAATTGTATTATTATGTGGTTCATATCTCATATAGAGTATATCATACTATGTTCGGCAGGGTTTCCAAACCACGACTCCCGGATTACCAGGCAGACGCTATGAGCACTGGACTAACGGGGGGGGGGCGTAGGGTAGTAGCTCCGCAGATTAACATCTTTGGTCTTTTGGTGACATTAGATTTTTATATATTATGTTTGTCACATGGATTATACGGACTTTTTCAAATAGGATATTAAAAATGTTTTCACAGTCTAAAATGAGATTATGACAAAATTTAAAATATTATTGCCAGCGTCTATAGCACGTTGAATACATCAGTTCGCCTTAGATCACTGAAGTTAAGCAACGTCCAACGAGGTTCTGCCATGTGGGTGTCCACGTGGGTTCGCCTCTTGATGCTGGCAATTTTTCCGGCCCAACCCCGGCTGGGTGGTGTTAAGGTGGATAGCTGTTTTGCAAGTTTCCAGCGAATGGAGAGTAACCCCCCCCGTCTTGAATGACAAATAGATGTTAAAGAGACGTTAAGCCAAATTAAAAAAAATATATATAAAATTACATTCTTACTACTTGTAGTATATTTACCAATTTAAAACTAAGTATTCTGTTTTTGGAGCACACATACGATAGTGTGTATAAAAAAATAACCAAAATAAGCGAAACATTTATTTTTGATATCCTATATAAGTGTTTTAATCCGTCGTCACGTCTCCTTGACAGAGTGCGCATCACACTCGGCTTGCAGCAAAGAGGCTCCGGGTTCGACTCCTGGACGGGTGGAAGATAAAGTTTTTTTCAAATTTTCTATTCGGTCTGGTTGTGATTGTACTACATAAATTTTATGTAGTATCACAAAATTTAATAAAAGTTAATAAATATTTTAAAGAATTTTAAAGAAAAGGGTCCAAAACTACCAAGGATNATTACGTACCTACATACTAAAAGGGATATGTGTGCCAAGTTTCAAGTCTCTAGGTTTAACCATCGTGGAGCTACGTTGATTATCAGTCAGTCAGTACGTCAGTATAACAAATGGGCTTTGCGTTTTATAAGTATAGATAAAAAGAGAGCTCTGAGTTAATTATTTGAAACACTTAGTTTTCACTAAATGTTTTAGTCAAGTGTAATGGAAGTTCCATCCTTAGACTCGACTAGACTGATGATGAATGGAATGATTCGAAACTAGTTTCTACATAAATTAAAATAAATAGTGTTTTTGGTGTAATTTATTTTACCTATTTAAAAATTATAATATTACCTAACATAGTATCCGGTTTTGAGAAGAAAACTCTAAGCTGGTAGAAAATCCCGGATGAAATTTTCGGGCGTCACAAAAATTTCTCGAACATTGTATCCGGGATATTCCTGATGGGTTTGACTCGACATCCTCATCCACCCATTAATGACCCTGTCAATCAATATTACTATTTGTTAATGGCCTTCAAGATTCATATTGAAGTTGCCTTATAACGCCCTAGCAAACTTTATAATACAAAGTTTGCCTTCGACTATAAACTTGATGATAGATAAGGGTAATGCATATTTACTACCCGGTAGTTGTGAGGCTATAAGCTCGTTAAATCAATTCTTAAGTTTTAATTACCACTTTGTACAGAACAAGTTTATGCATTGGATTCTCCATGATATATATTTGTTGGCTGTCCTGGATAAATATTATAAAAATAGTACAACCCTCAACAAATAGAGCAGAAATTGTGGAAGGTCAAGTCCTGTATGTGGACAGATGGGCAGCCTCTAGAGTAAACTTCATCACAGACAACCCCAAAAAACTACATAATTATAATAACCCATGTTTAGATTACAGTGTGCATAATAAGGACGACATTTTTGTGTCGCTATCAATCTTTCTCTTCTTTAACTTACCCCTCTCCCAATTCTCTATATATCCCAATTCTCTATATATGTTCTTTGCCTACTCTCTTAAGCTGTAACCCATTCCTGGCACGGCAACCCTCGCTTGATTCTCATAGTATCCAAAGAAACTGCGTAGAATCTCTCATTTCGCTGATGACTTACCATCAGCGAAGCAGATTGCTTTGAAGCAGAAATTTTTAAAGGCTGGATGCCCTTCCTAACACGAAACCTTCTGTATGTACACGTGCTTAGGACCGACTCAGGCAGGTATTCAGGATTTTATTTCGGGGGGAGGGGGGTCATGTAAAGGAAGTTTTATCATTTAGGGATTATAGGAAAATCAAACCTTTTCAAAAATAAAACCCTGTCTTGGAATCAGGTCTGGACCGTCACCTAATGAAGCTGGTTTGTGTGGGAACTGTTTTTTGATGAAGAAAACCTCTTTTTAAAGATTTTTGATGATATTCTCTCTTTTAGGCCAGTCAAATTAGATTTCAGCCTAGAATATATTAGTAAAAAGCGGAAATTATAATATTTTTTTTTTAATATTGAAGGGTGCTTCAGCAAAAATATCTAGAGAATAGATTAGAATTTCGAAAATACTGAAACGTGTAGCTTTTATCAGCCCAAACGTGGTTTTCAGGGTGGGCCAATTTTAATATCATAAACAGTGGCGGAATTAAACTTTCGCCGCCCGTAGGCAATTTAGGACTTGCCGTCCCTATTTTGACTGCAATGTTGATAATTTCATTCCTTAGTGCTTACTCAGTTTGTCGATTATTTTGAGACAAGAGAAGTACAAACATTAATAAAAAAACAATGCTCAAAATCTCATTTATACCTATAATGCAAACTGTACACTTATTTCTGATTTTCAATCGTGTAAAAAGTGAGAAAAATGTTTAGACACATTGCAAATTTTTTTTTTTTTTCTCCTTATTTAAGTTGCTCCATATTTTGACGCACCTAAATTCTGCCGCCCTATGCCATGGCCTATGTTGCTTATACAGTAAATCCGCCACTGATCATAAATTAGAATTCAAACGCTTTTTAAATTAATTTTTGAGAAGAAAAGTTGAAGTTTACATTTTTATACTCTTTTGCAATCATGAGTATGTGAGAGTCTCAAGTGTACCTAAAATTGACTCAAACTTTAAGGTAACTTTTTATCTTTTTTGGGGGGAAATTTTTAAGACCTACCCACCTACCTCAGAACAAAGGTATAAAAAAGCTGAAATTTAAAATGTAATAACTTCGACCATGTTTAGAATAGGTAAGTACATATTCTAAACAGATACATTAGCCAGCGTCTATGGCATGTTGAATACACCAGTTCCCGTTAGATCACTGAAGTTGAGCAACGTACAGCGAGGTTGTACCATATGGATGTCCACGTAGATTCGCGCCCTCGTGATGCTGTCTATTTTTCTGACCCAACCCAGTCTGGATGAGGTTAATGTGGGTAGCTGGTTTGCAAGTTTCCAGCGAATGGTGGGTAAAACGGCCGTCTCAAATGACCAAAATATCTATAAGAGACGATAAGTCAAATTTATATGTATAAAACAAAAAGAGTAGAAATTTAAATAAATCTAAAAATACTTCTCAAAAATTCAAGAGGTACCTAGGTACTTTTTTTTCAAGATTTCAATGTTGACCACCTCGGCACCTCTACTACCTAATGGTATCAGTATTACGAGAACTACTAGAAAATGTTTTCTAACGTTTTTTTTAAAAAAAAAAAAAAAAATCGAAAAGAACTGATCAAAGTATACAAATACGTGGCAGATAAATAAGTATCTGTGTTAGGATTGAAAACACAGACTATTTACGATTTCTCACATTAATTTTTCAACATAATCTCCTTTTAGGATTACTCAAATCTTTTTTTTAATTATTGATATTGACTTCTTTAATTTATCGTTCTTATGAATATAATTGCAGTGTGGTAGAAAAAATGTATTTTAGAAAGTTAGAAGAAAATGTAAAATAGTTACGTATAGGAGCCCCGAAATGGTTCGTTCGGACCTTCTTATGATAGCTAACATCCGAAGGACGCGGCACAAGGCCCGAATGAGGATAAATTTTTACGGGACCCAAGTTTTTACCGCAGCCAATTTTTAAGGGAGCCAAATCCCCAGTGCGGGATTCGGCACAATGCCAGAATGGGGACAAGTTTTTATGGGAGCCACTATTATTTCATCATCGAGGAATGGCGGATAAAAACGTTTCCTAGCCTCTCTGGTTTGGGAGACGTTCATCTTGACGCTTACATTGTACATTACAAACGAAATTAACATCCTCTGAAATGTTATAATTAGTGGCTCCCTTAAAATCTTGTCCTCATTTAGGCCTTGTGCCGAATCCCGCAACGCGAAGTTGGCTCCCGTAAAAATTGGCTCCGGTAAAAACTTATCCTCATTCGGACCTTGTGCCGAATCCAACATCCGAACCGTTTGGTACCCGCTGATAGAATTGTTTTTGAGGATAAACTATTATCAAAATTCTGCCACATATATTTCTACCATTTCAGGTACTTCTGGAGAGATGTACCTAAGTGCATTGTACATTAACACAATTCAATGAAATTGTGCAAGTCATTGAGGAATGCAACACATTGAATGAAATTATATTTTAAAAATATACTCATTAATCATTTGGTAGTTTTGTGAACTCAAAATCGCGACGAGTCTAGGAGAGAGATTAGTGTTTCACTAGTGACCCCACCACTAGTGGGGCCACCGTAAGGTTCTCACTGGTCTGATGGTGCCCCAAAACATTTAACCAACCAAATTTAGGACCCAACCAAAATTAAATGGTAATACTCATCCAAATCCAAATCGCACGCCATCTTCGAAGGATTCAAAATACTGAAGAACAAACAGAGTATGTCTTACCCGGTGAGTTAAAAGCATATACTCGTCTTTCTTTGTTCAAATAGTTCGGAAACTCAGAGTAGTATATCCTTAATAATTTTGATCTGCTCTTAGTGGTCGACCCTCTGTAGACTACGCTACTGGTATGAAAATTCAACCCAAACTACTTCCACACAGACACTATGATAAAAACCAAATATAATGAAAATTGTCAACTTCAACCGCTCTGGGCCGAGTTTTATCAATTCGATTTTCGTCCAAGACTAAATAAGGTTCCAAATTGCGTTCCAAAACTTCCCCGCCCTATGAAATCTTCAAAGTCGAAATACGTTCTTTATTCGGCCCACCCAGATATATGAAAACAAAACTCAAATGTTTATGTTACAAGGTTATCGGTATAGGTCACAATATAACGAATCCTATTTTGAGAGCTGCGTGGGATCATCTGTAAAAGGTCTTGTATACATTTTTACAAATCAATGATTGTGATGACATTTCATTTGCGTCCGTTTATTAATTTTTCATATTTGGAACATATTTTCCTTATTTTAAAGGCTTTAGCTAGAAAGCTCTGATATTAAAGGATTTTATTTTCCTTCTTGGGACGTACCCTTTGTTTCTAAAAGATCTTACTTTCCGTGTCCACTGCGGATAGTGATAGTAGAGAAGAGTTGATTAGCATAATATGCTAATTTGTGGACGCCGTGCTAGATGTTGATAATCCCCGCTCCTTCCATGTCCTCTCATAGTGTAAGATCAAATTCATGAAGGTGAAATTCCAGACATTAGCTGAGTGGAACCCAAGCGTTACTGTCTACCATTCGGAGCGTCTTACAACTACTCCATCAACCCATGTTTACTAAAGGTGATTTTTATTTAGCAGCATTTTGAAAAAGAAATCTAGTTTGTAATGAACCTATTTTTAAATGACAAAGAAAAAAAAATAGTGAGGACTGATTGTACTCACAATCAGCCACAATAGGACAAATGAGTAGCCAATTTAAAGCGACCAGTGGCGGCATTACCAGGGTCAACATTCTTCGATATGGCAAATTTCAGATTTGATTTGCCGTTTTCTTTCTGAGGTCCAAACCTTTTGAACTTGACCTGAAAGACAGTTTACTCTTGTGGGTGCCATATCCTTATTTTTAGTACATGAGGCTCTTAGAAATGCTGTGATACCCACTTTGTGGAGGCTTTACCACAAAGAAAATCGTACATTTTTATTATTACCTACATGTTTCCCAAATTATTCTGAAGTATTCAGATTAAAATAAAAGTAATCAGAAAATTTGTTTTCTGATAGTATAGATAAATAAGTCGAACTGTCAAAATAGTTTCATTCTTTGCGTCAATCCAAGTTGTTGGGGTTGTATTTTATACAAGGTACCTACAATTATGTATTTTTAATCTCTAACAAATTATACTTCTACAATTCAGTTAATGTGGACATCTCACAAAACTAAAATTTCAGATTTGATTTGCCGTTTTCTTTCTGAGGTCCAAACCTTTTGAACTTGGCCTGAAAGACAGTTTACTCTTGTGGGTGCCATATCTTCTTTAGACGTTGACTGTCGTTCTGGCCAAACATTCTCTATCCATGACCCTGACGATTATTTCTTCTGTTCATTTTACTATATTATCCAGCCAATGTGTCCGCGAGCGGTCTCCCTTGTGTTCCTTGATTTTGTCTTCAGTAATGTGTTGCAGCAGTTCATGTTTTGCATTCCGTATGATGTGTCCTAAATAATCTGTTTTTCTTTCTCTTACATTTCCCACTTCTAATTGTTTCTCTTTTCTTTATAATACTCTTTAATTACTCGCATGATACATCCAAGATATCCTCAACATTCTTCGATATCATTAGGTTTATCGGATCTTGATTTCCCGTTTTCGGTTCAAATCGATTTTCATTAGTGTTTCAAGATCAAGGGACGACATTGGACAGTACAGATTGAAAGAAAGAAAAGATGATTGGATAGAACGCAATTTTATAAAAGCGATGGGGGCCTCTAAAATAGAGTAAAGTCTTTACAAACCTTTGACTTGCAACAAAACCAATGTGGGACCAAAAAGAACAAAGAACTCTATGCACTTTATAAAAATCCAACCATTTCAAACGTAACCAAAGCAAGAATCCTACAATGGGCTGGCCATGTTGCGAGAACTCAAAATGACAACATAAAAAAAAATAACACCTATTGGAAGACCAAGAAGAGATAGAAAGATGGAGTAAATGACATCTTACTAGAATTTGGAAGACATGGACCAAGACAAAACAGAGTGGAGCAGGATGGCGTCCTTATATTGGGACCTCCACGGTCTGTGCAGTAAGTACCTAGTATAGAAGATGGTTCCTCAACATGATGATGATTGGTATTCAGAGCAAACTTAGCTGCAAAATCGCTCAGTTTATTGATATTTAACACGGATATTATCTACGTCAACACATATTCGATTATTGAACACCAATAAATATATATAGAACAAATTTTTCCTATATATTCATTTTATTATAATCTTTAACTTCACCCTTTCCCAATTCTATTAGGGGTTGGCGTTGTTTCCTTAAATCTATCATGCCACAACCTTTTCAGTGCCTACTCTCTTTAGTTGCAACCCTTTCCTGTCACGGTAACCCTATCTTTCTTCTTACAGTATCAATTGAAACTGCATAGAAACCAGCTCATGATCTCTCATCATTGTTCTCAAGCAAAGTTTTTTAAAGGCTGCATACCCTTCCCATCGCCAAACCTTCTGTGTTTACATGGGCTTAAGGCGGTCATTTAATGAAGCTTGTTTTCTCTCCCTTCGATGGCTAATAATAATATTCTTTTTATAATAATGCATAGCAATTAGAATAAATTAAAAAATATATATATAAAAAAAATTGAATTAAAAAATGTATTTAAAAAGACGCAGTTTTGAAAACACATAAAAACAACATCTTAAGATAATCTCTCTATCTCTTACATTGCTGTTGAGATTGTTCAGTAAGTCCGTAACTTCGGACTTGTACACCCCACTCTATTAGTTTTGTAACGTCCAATGCAATCATTTCAAGCATGCAAAATGCAGGTTAGTTACGAAAAATTAAAATACGAAACAAAATTCTTATTTAAATAAAACAATAATAATTTACTTTAATTATTTTAAATATTTCTTATTAATTTAAATTTAGTGTTAAATAGTTAAATAAAAAATAGTGTAAATATAATTTAGTGCAATCCAGCTCGGTAGTAATCTTTTAAAGTTTTAGTGTTACACCTAAAAGTTAGAAATGTTTCCAATTTTTATGATTGATATGTTTGCCATTTACAGATTTATCTTAGAAACGGTTATAAGTATTCAACTAAAATATTCATAAATTTTGTTTTAAAAAAATCATAAATAAACATGGGTTGGTGGTGTAGTGGTAAGCGGCTCTGACTAGTAAACAGTAGGGCGTGGGTTCAAACCCGGCCAACCTATGAAATTTCATCCTCATGAATTTGAGATATTTACCTCATAACACACAAACTGCCGGTGTCTAAGGAACTATTCACTCCTATTCAAGCAGTATAAATCAGGATTATTATTATTATTATTAATTTTTGTATGTTCGTAGTCTAAATCTTGAATATAAAAACCCTAAAAAAATTTCATCCCGATTCCCATTATTTTTTGACGAGACAATAAATAATTGTACTCAATTGTCGATCAAGTCCTCTTTTATATTATTTAAAATTGAAATAAAATTATTTCAAAAGGGAAACTCAAATTTTGACATGATAGCTCTAACTTATTCTTAACTACATATTTTACTGTCTACGCTTTGTATAGTTTATTGTCAATAGGTGGCTTTCCGAATAAATTTTCGATTTTTCTCTCGTTCCTCTTGAAGTCCTTGTTTTAAACTTCAAATTTATAGTTATAACAAATTATTTTAGAACCCCAGTTGGGAACCAAGTGACTGATTAACTGACGTTATGTATCAACGCAACGATACAATTCCTCATCCAATATTAGGAATATGGTATAAGATAGGATAAAAAACGAACGAATTTTTTATTGACTGAATCTAAATTGTCCCAACACGAATAGGTGAACCTGAGAAAAAATATCTGCCAATGTGACCCATGGGTTTATTATAGCAAAAAAATACCATCCCTTAAAAAAAAATCTGGGACGTAATTAGAACCTAAATTTGACATACATTATACCAAAGTTTAAGTCTAGCGTTTAACATTTTTTTTACACGGGATTAATGGTAACCGATAATAAGCGGGAAAAACCGCCAACGGTATCTTTGATTGCATCCTAAGTTTCGAAGCTTACTGAGACCCGAAATATGACATGCATACCAAATTTCAAGTCTCTAGTACTTAATATTCTCTTCTTAGACATAATTTTGGGTGAAATTGGTTTTGGTTTGCACCCAAAAGTTTGGGGAACAATTAGACCCCGAGGGGACCTATATACCACGAATCCAAATCAGTCAACGCTAAGTGGCAAAAATACTCATCACGGCGCGGCGTATGGATTTTTTTATTAGATTTTTAGATTCTGCGTACCTTGAACGTAAAATATGAAAATTTGAGGGGTTTTATTTTTTTCGTGATGACTCCATTTCCAAAATCAATAATTTTGAACGGCAATATCTTCGATACTGTTCCTGTTTAATGAGAAATAGTCCAGGATATCTTTAATTTTAAAATTAAATTTCTTATGGTAATCAGGTATCTCTAAGATAAATTTCATTGTATTTGGCTTGATGGAGCGGAGTAGAACCGCGCCCTCATAAATGTTTGATATTGTTTGATAGCCAAATTATTGAATAAGCATAATATATCTGTATGGTCAACTGAATTTAAAGGTATAATATACATAACAAGTAATGTAGTAAAGAAGTGTTATAGGAAAGGAAATGCTCTCTAGAGCGTCTCTGTCGTAGATTTTACCTTGTACTTACTGATTTTTTGCTATCATTTCTATCAGATTTGGTTGATGTTTCGTGTAGCTAGGAGAATTCTTCACGATGGATATATTGGCACAGACAAGGGTAAGTTTTTATGGATCTAAATTTTAACATCTAGATGTCTGATAAATGCTGACTTCGCATTTATTGCAGAAACATTACGTTCTCATGTCTAGGATAGTACAATGTGCTGAAAGCGGTTTAGTTCTATAGGCAGACTTGGTCTGTCGAATGACCTTATCACTAACAAATTAATAAAATATGTAATTAAAAAAGAAATTTATAAAATACTAGCTGAGTACCCGAACTTTGTTTCGAGAAGATGAGAGAATATTGGCAGTATAGTAACTGTTTGTTAACCTATGTAGAACGTGTTGGGAGTAGTATAGGTTCCAATAAGAATAAAATGCGTGTTGAAGTCTGCGCAAGGTTAGGCTGGGTCGCAGACCTATTAAATTATAGATAAAAAGCTATTCGCAGACCTACCGAATATACGTACAAAATTTCAATAAATCGGTTAAGCCGTTTTGAAGGAGTACGGTAACAAACACCGTGACACGAGAATTTTATATATTAGATAGATAATAATGATTAATCGAGAAATGATATTCATGCCTGAACCACTGTCCTGGGCATGCTGGCTAAGCTGGATTTAGGCTAAGAATGATGTTCCTGCAATAAATGCTTAGTCAGCACAGCAGTCTAAAGACAATGGTCCGCGCAATGAATATTATTGCCCCACAAACCAATATACATTGCTAAGAAAACGATGGAAATTAAAAAAAAAGACATGAACTTTTTGAGAGTTTTGATGAGTGCTTCCAAATGAGTTATATCCAAAAAGGGAACATTTTATTTTATTTTCTCGCTCATTATATTAAATGTGTGTCACCGAATAACACAAAAATTATTTTAAGTTAATCGACTGGAATATTATAACCAAGAACCAAGATTTTTTTCAATACTAAAATATTAAATTTAAATTAAAAATAGCATTAAGGAGTGTTCACACTACACAGTGAAAGTGTCAGTGACAGTGTTCCCCGACGACGTACCGTGATCTTCACAGTGATTTGACATGAAAATATCTCCATTGTCCGAGCACGAAGAAAACACTGACGGGTGTTATTAAAATCACTGTGAGATCATTGTCACTGACACTTTCACTGTGTAGTGTGGATGCTCCCTTACTATAATTAATTTAAAAAGATTTGTGATACTGTGACACTAAGAAACATACATAACATGATTTATAATTTATGATATTATTCAGGAACAAATGAACGGACAGATTTATTCCGGATGGAGAGTATTAGCACATCCATGTTTGTGTTGAAGGTAACGCAAGCAAATTATGATAAACGTGAAATTGGTGGAGGCGCCAAATTTAAACAAATATTTTTGTGAAATACGATGTTTAAATCTTTGAATAAATAGTTACTTATAAGTGTTTAAAAATATTTACATAAATTAGGTAAATTAAAACAAAACACTTACCAAAAAACACTATTTATAATTATTTACCCACAAAGAACCAGTTTCGAATCATTCGATTCATTATCAGTCTAGTCGAGTGGAAGGATGGAGGTTAACCGACTAGACTGATAATGAATCAAAGGTTCGAAACTAGTTTCTTTTGTAATTAATTAAAAATAGTGTTGTCGTTTTTTTGGTTAGTGTTTTTTTATAATTTAATGTATTTTAGTAGTAAATATTGATGATGTATTGGTAAATGAATTTAATATTTATTGTACTCCACACCGTGCTCCGTGGTTCCGTAAAAAATACCTTAACATGAAGATGAGTGTAAATCCCGGTCAGGGCGAGATTTTGACATTTTATTTTAAAAAAAATTGTGTTTGGAACATAATTATTGTAAATGTATTCCGGTGTGCCCCTTCCCATCCTTGATTTTCAGGAAAGTGCACGCGGAATCAATCAATCAATGCTAAACTTTTTAATCGTCATCATACATCTAATATAGAGGCTAATAATTAGCATATGCCCCTAGAAAGATATACAATCTTGTATCAATCAATCAATGCTAAATTTTTTAATCGTCATCATACATCTAATATACAGGCTAATAATTGACATATCAGGGGCGTACACAAGGGGGGGGGGGGCTGGCCGGCTATAGCCCCTCCCCGATTTTTTTTTCGGGTTAAGCCATCAAATGTGAAACGCGAGTGCGGTGAGTGTATATCTAACCCTATGCTTCTTTTTCAATGTCACGCAGAAAACACTTTTTGGGATACTCACATAACAAAGTGCTAAGTTACGACGATTCTTTTCTACATTCCTTATCCTATAAAAAGGAAAGTATTTTAATGGGCAGAAATTTTCGATGTTGAGTTTTCAATGCCAAAACACGTTTTGGGGTCCCTAGAACCTGAATCTCGAGTTTCAGCCATTGGTCCGTGTGTGTGTGGCTGTCTGTGGACAAGAACGGCAAGTGTTAGAGACTTGAAATTTGGTATGTACGTCAGTTTTATGCCATGAACGGCAAAAAAAGCTTTTGGTGGCAATTGAATATTACCGTTGGCGATTTTATGCCGCTTTTTAGGGTGTTCCCATATCCTGCTTAAAATGAGAACGGCAATAGCTAGAACTTTAAACTTGTTGCCTATTTACATCAATTTCATACATCAAGAAATTGAAAAATACAACTTAGATTGAAGTTTAATATATTCTCAAGTAAGACAGGTTCCCATAAACTAACAGAAGTTTTCTTAGAACCCTTGGCCATTGCCTCTATAAAAAATGCATTCCTTCTGTTACCTCCTGGGTGATGTGGAAAAACAGAAGAAATCCAAACCTCTTAAAGAAGACAAATACTGAAAGAGTTAAAAAAAAAATATATCTTGGGCGCGATAGATTACATCACCTAATAGGCAGAGGCATAGAAACTGTGGGACGGACCGCCCCAGATGCCGGCCTTATAGGCTTTGCTACGCCTTTTATATCTAGAAACATTTGATTATCGTTGAGGGCAGCACATTTTGAAATCTCGCCCCTGGCGCCTAACAACCACCAGGCGGTCCTGCTTTGAAAACTGTCTTTGTAAAGCCCTATATTAACACTTTGTTTATATTCACTCTGTGAAACTGTGTATATCATCTAA
>CM022878.1:10015015-10035903 GCA_012654025.1 Pachypsylla venusta | reverse complement strand
ATTAACTTTTGAAGTTTATCCTGTAGTATTGTACTATACTACGGAATGTATGTTCAAAATTTCAAAGATCTATCCCTTGTAGAACCGGATATCTGACGGTGTGAAAAACCTGGTGAATTGCTTCGTGTAAAGATACACTGGTGCTTTCTGGAACTTGGCCTGGCGCACTGCCGTGCGCTCGGATGTGATTTTTGATTTCTCAGTTTTATAGGAAGAAGAGATTTTTGTGATTTTTGAATTCTCAATATTATAGGAAGAAGAGATTTTTGTGATTTTTTATTTCCCAATCCTATATGAAGAAGATGTTATGTGATTTTTGATTTCTCGATATTATAGGAAGAAGAGATTTTTGTGATTTTTGAATTCTCAATATTATAGGAAGAAGAGATTTTTGTGATTTTTGATTTCCCAATCCTATATGAAGAAGATGTTATTTGATTTTTGATTTCTCAATATTATAGGAAGAAGAGATTTTTGTGATTTTTGAATTCTCAATATTATAGAAAGAAGAGATTTTTTTGATTTTTGAATTCTCAATATTAAAGGAAGAAGAGATTTTTGTGATTTTTGATTTCCCAATCCTATATGAAGAAGATGTTATGTGATTTTTGATTTCTCAATATTATAGGAAGAAGAGATTTTTTGTGATTTTTGATTTCCCAATCTTATAGGTAGAAGAGATTTTTGTGATTTTTGATTTCTCAATCTTATAGGAAGAAGAGATTTTTGTGATTTTTGATTTCTCAATCTTATATGAAGAAGAAATTTTTGTGATTTTTGATTTCTCAATCTTATAGGAAGAAAATTACATCCAAATCGGTCAACGCTAAGTGGCAAAAGTACCCATCACGGCGGACGGCGGTTTTATTTTTACAACCCAACAATTTTGATGTTATTCAGAACGGATATGTCTCTTAGGTGTCAAGCATAAAAGGCGGAGCCCACTGATCATAAAATATTAATTTTCAATATTTTTTTATGTTAATGAAGGTGGGATTGATGTCTAAGGGGCAATAATAGAAAAGTGTGAACAATCAATGTATAAAACATAAGATGTATCTAACAAAGGGAAACACTCAGAAAAATTAAATAACATCTCTCAACAGAATCGTGACTGATTATTTACCTATCCCAGTGATCACACTATGAATCAGGCACATCGATCTCACTAATTACGGCAAAAAGATGGGGTAATTAGGACGAAAGTACACAAATAAAAAGAACAATTTCATTTACAAAAATTGTATTTAGGTATTAATTATGATTGTATCGAATTGTAAAGGTCGAGAGGGGCGGCGAAATGTGAATACACTACAGGTGGCAAATGTGTAAATCCACCACTGGAGTAACCTCTGCAATTTAATAATAAGGCAAATGTTTTGATGCTGACATATTCTTTCCTAAATTGTTTTCTGAATTTCCATTTTGGATAGGAAATATGTTAGTTACTCGAATCATTCGATTCATCATCAGTCTAGTCAAATTTCGTTTTTCTAAACAGTCAACCTCCATCCTTCGACTCGACTAGACTAATGATGAATCGAATAATTCGAAACTCATTTCGACATAAATAATTATATATAGTGTTTTTGGTAAGTGTTTTGTTTTAATTTATTTAAAAGTTAATATTTTTAACATTTATAATTAAAATGTTATTCAAAGATTTTTTTTTCTTTCTTTTTTGGCTTAACATAGCTTTAACATCTATTGGCCATTCGGGACGGGGGTTTTACCCTCCATTCGCTGGAAACTCGCAAACTAGATACGCCCATTGACCTCACCCAGCCTGGGTTGGGCCGGAAAAATAGCCAGCATCACGAGGCCACGTGAACACCCACATGGTACAACCTTGCTGGACGTTACTTAACTTCAGTGTTCAAACGGGAACTGGTGAATTCAACGTGTCATAGACGCTGGCTAAGGCCATCCGTTTAAAACAGTACTTCTTCAATTTATGTGTACAGTCTGCTAAACAGACCTATAATGTCATTCATGTAAAGGAAACGACTTGAATGTTGACAGTGTTCTATCTATAAAATATTCTAATGCACTTATCAGGTTTCATAATATACATATCATAATATATTGCCTATTAGAATGAGTATAAGTGTGCTAAACACATTGTCAGGAGTACTGCAATATAATATTACATATTTATGAATATTAATGAAAATGTAACATAGATTGATTTATAGTATGTTCCAGATCGATATTTGCTATCAATTTGTTATTAATATATCTATTAAAAAATTAATTTTTAAATTTTATATTAACGATTGCCAAGAAAATAATAATCTTGTTTTCATATTTTTGTTTGAAACTTTTTTTTTACTCAAACTTTTTTTTTTTACTCTTTTTACGTCTCTATCTTGAAACTTGTGTTTTAAGGCGAGTGTATGGATATTATAGTGTACAGAGTTACTCATCTTAAGTTGAACATGTAACTGGGTTGGTTATCTGAATCATCTAGTACCTACATATTTATGGAATTTTCATCCTTCTACAAACAGTAAAATATTTTGGAACCAAAATGGTATATACGTACGAAACAAATATTCTGACCAGATTTCTGTGATATCGAAAGGAGCAAAGCCCTTTCATACATATTTCATAGCAAAGCCCTTTCATACATATTTCATAGCAAATCCCTTTCATACATATTTCATAGCAAAACCCTTTCATACATATTTCATAGCAAAGCCCTTTCATACATATTTCATAGCAAAGCCCTTTCATACATATTTCATAGCAAAGCCCTTTCATACATATTTCATAGCAAANAGTACAATACTACAGGATAAACTTCAAAAGTTAATGTTAACTCGGGCAGGAGATAGGTAATTTCAAAGTTTGCACTTTTGGATACTCACTGACTGACTGATTCACTCATCATCAAAAGTTTCAGACACTTCCGTATACCTAGAACGCTGAAATTTTGCATGAAGTTAACAATTGACATCCAAGTAAAGGGAAATTTGTAAAAAGGTAGTACCTATTTTACGAATCCCCTTAGAAAAAACTGACCAAGTATAAAGTCGGTATTGCTTTAAGAGAATTGATACAGAAGGACGTGCTATAATAAATTTAAGTGCGGGATATACAGCGGCAACAATAAACTTGGCCCACATAATAGATATGCATTACTTTCATAGGCGGATTATTTTGGAAAGAACTTGGCCTTTTTTCAATGATAATTTTTTTGTGAGATAAGTATTATCACCCACTTCCACATCAGGAAGTCCCTTCACCCCTCATCACAGTACATTCATTCAAAATATAAACTTCCCTCCTTCTTCCCCTCATCGTCCCAATTGGAAAACTTTTCTCTCTCCTTAATATTATCCCTATTTATTTATTTTATCCCCATTCAATAACCAATATTATTTGAGAGCTTTTTATCGGAAATATTTCTGATATCCTGCTACATCTGATCAGTTTCTGCTATAACCTATAGCTTATTGATTTTATTGGTAGGCAACGTACGTATCAATACATTTTTTTTTTGTCTCTCTTCATATCCTATCTCTTTTTATTTACTGATATTTCAATCAGGCATGGCGGGTAAGAGTATTTTATTTTGCTATACACAGAGGCAGCCATGGTTATACAATTTTTTAGAGAGAAAAGGTAAAGAAGAAAGGTAGAAATAATTTATTGATTGAACGCGTAGTGAAGTCCGGTTTTAACAATACGATATTACTTTTTAACGTAGGATGTGTCGTAGAATGTCTAACATTTTTCCTTCCACGAAGTGATGCGGAGGCATCACTTCGTTGGACTAAAAATTAGGGGGCCGAAGTGGCCGCGTAATACGATAATAATATTAAATTATTATTTTCCGAGATCCCTTCCCAAAAATTCGGGGCCCTTGATGGACGGGCATGTATACCAAAATTTCTCTGTAACATATAACCCAGATGGACACAAAGTAAAGTTACTGAGATAGCGCTTTATGTATATAGGAAGATTTCTCTGTAACATCTAACCCAGATGGACCCAAAGTTGACATCAACTTCCATCTTTCGACTCGACTCGACTGATGATGAATCGAATGATTCGAAACTAGTTTCTTCATACTTAATTATAAATAGTGTTTTTGGCGTTTTGTTTTAATTTAATTTATAAGTAAATATTTTTAACATTTATAATTAACATGTTATTTAAGGATTTAAATCTTCTATTATTGTGATTCTTTCATGTTGGTATTAATGATCAAAGTAAGAGTACTAGAAGGCGAACATCAGATTTACCCATTCCTTCTCAACTAACTTCTACGATAGTTTTTGAACCATTATACATTTCATGTAGACTTCACATAATATATTACCTTAATGGATCAATATTGCTGTTTCTCCAGTATTGCTGATCGAAAAATCGCCATGCGTCTCTGGCTTATGCAGCTCTTGTCCATAGTTTCCCACAGTTTTCAAAAATTGGATCCAACTATTTGGTTGCTGGTTCCTTCTTCCTGTTTTTCTGATTCTTGAGTACCATTCAGTGATTCCTTTTGTTCATTTATTGTCTTCTCTTCTCATGATGTATCCAGCCTAATTTCTCAGCTATACCCTAATTTAAATTAAAAGAAAACATCTTCTAGGAAAGTATTGTAATGGGCTGAAAATTTCGATGTCGAGTTTTCATTGTCAAAACACGTTTTGACGTCCCCAGAGCCAAAATCTCAAGTTTGGTTCGTGTGTGAGTCTGTTGGTCTCTGAACAAAATATGTCAAGAATGGTAAGAATGGAGACTTGAAATTTGGTATATAGGTATATCAGTTTTATGCCAATGATGGGAAATGAGCTTATGGTTGAAATCGAATATAACTTAGGTATCGCGAATCTACATTGAATTCGCAAATACTTTTACTTGAAGTCTAATCTGTTCGCCACTTTTTTGCGGTTTTAGCCGCTTGGTGCCTATTCATATCAATTTCATGCAATTAATTCGATAAGACACTTTTAGATGAAGTCTAATGTATTGTTGGCTACCTATTAGCAGTTTCAGTTACTTTTTGTCAGTTCTACCTAAAACAAGAACGGTAAAAGCTGGAGCTTGAAAATTGGTGGCTATATGTAACGATTTTTATTCATGAAATGATCGAAGATTCTTTTGGTTGAAGTCAACTCCGTTGTTGGTGGTTTTTGGCCGTTTTCACCAATTCTGTCTAAAAGGAAAAGAGTAAGTATTCGAGAGTTTAAATTTGGTTGTATGTCAATTACATATCCAATACATACGTATTGGACCAATACATACGTATTGGACGGGTCACGAAATATTTATTTAAAGTCTTTGCCGGTTCAACTCTTTCTGGCAGATTTGAATCCTGAAACTCGAGATTTGTTCTCTGGGGATCTCAAAACGGGGTTTGACATTGAAAACTCGACATCGGAAATGTCAGCCCATTACAATACTTTCTTCTTTCTTTATAGATAACGAAAGACGTGCGATGTTCACATCAGATTTTTAATATTAATACCATTGTATCATCCTGGTGACCAATCTCTATAATATGTTCCACATCGTTAGACCATCTACCAGTTTTATGAATAATTTTATTGACACTGATGTCTCTGTTTATTTTATTTATCATCATTTACATTGCTCAGAGTGCTCATATTAAACTTCCTTCATAAATTTATCTCTTTTTTAATGAACTATTAAATGTTTAATATTGCATTATTGAATTGATTGTGCTGTACATGATGATAATGATGATGACTACAGGCACTGCGCTAGTCTAGGTCAAGCAATATTATATTACTGCTTGCTGGCTCCGCCTGGCAGTCAACACGTGTGAGGGATAGTCTTTCTGTGCGTTTCGCAAGATGCAAAAGTTCATGAAACGTATTTGTAGTGGTCTTCTCTATGATTCGGAAAACGAGAGAAGCTTAGATTTTTTTGGTAGGCGTCTATGAATTTCGACAGATTCTCATCGATATTGTGATGTCTTCTTCGGTTGCAGCTGTCTATTTTTATTTTAAAAAAATGTTCTACGTATATTTCAAAGGTGCAAAAGATACGTAAAAATCGAATATGGAAAAGCTATTCATCCGCCGCACACAGTTTGCTATGCATTGAAAAAAAGTTGCACCTTTTGGACCCCAAATTTCGTACGGAATTTCATTAAAATCTTAAAAGACAAAAGTGCTATTCACAGCGTAACGTGGACAAAAAGATATATCAGATTTGGAAGAGAGAGGATTTTTTGGTTTATTATTTTCAATAATGAACCTTCGGAATCGTCACAGAAAAATACCTCCCCTCAAAATTTGATATTTTACATTTTAAGGTACGCAGAATACAAAATTAAAAAAAAGCGTTGGCCGATTTAGATAAAATTTGGTATGTATGTGAAATTTAGGGTCTAAATATGCCCCAGCACTTGAGGGGGTATTTTTGGGCGGAAGGGGATTATTTTTTTTAGCCAGTCAACTAATAAACCCATGTGCAACTTTGGCAGTGGTTGATTCCAAAGACTCATTATTGAAAAGTAAAATATATCTGAGTTGAATTTCTCTTCCAAATCCGGACACTGAAAGAGTTATGTTACAGGCTAAGCTGTTATTTAGGCGTAACAAGTTTATCCTGAGTAGGCCAAATTAGTTTATCTAAAATAAACTAATTTGGCCTAGGAAAAAACATTTTATCCAAACGCACTTAGGATGAACTCGTTTTGCCAGATTTGAATGTGTATTCAATATTTCAGGCCAAACTGATTTTATAGGAATGAGAGAAGTTTAAGAAAATTAACGTCTCTTTAACATCTATTGGTCATCCGAGACGAGTGTTTTACCCTCCATTCGCTGGAAACTTGCAAACCAGCTACTCTCACTGAACTTACCCAGTCTGTGTTGGGCCTGAAAAGTAACCAACATAGGAGGGAGCGAACCCACGTAGTCAACCAATTATTAAACCTCACTGGAAGTTGGTTAACTACCGTGATCGAACTGGAACAGGTGTATTCAACTTGCCATAGACGCTAGCTAAGAAACTTTTTAGGTATTTTGTAAATTTATAGATTTTCTTAAAACCTTTTATATGCATATGGTCTTACATGTACATTTCTTCCTTTCCAGCAAAGAAACGATCTTCCTTATTTTAAAGGACCTACATATCAAATAACAACGATACAAACGTGGCATTTGAAAGTTAAAAGTACTATATTATCTGCACTTGACTAAAAATTGAATAGATGATAAATTGAGCTAACTAGTTTCGTGTTCTCCTAAACACATCATCAGAAGCTATGAACACATCATCAGATGGTGTGTTAAGGAGAACACGAAACTACTTACCTCAATTTAATATCTATTTCATTTTTAGACAAGTGAAGATATAGTACTTTTAATCTTCTATATGGTTTTACTTGTCATAGTATCCCAATTTAACGAATTGAAATGAAACATTTAGTGGTCGAGTCTAGAGGTCTACTAAGTCTACTTAATTCCAATCTGTCTTCTTTATCTATTCTTCTTCTTTTTCCCCCCAAGCACTAAAACCTTCAGTGATCAAACTGGAACTGTTGATTTCAACGTCCCATAGACTCTGGTTGGTACAATCTGTTTTGTCTTCTAAGATAAACTAGTTTACCTTAGGAATGTAAAGAAATAAGATATGAAGATAGGGCATCGTTTTTGGCACTTTGAATACACCACTTCCCGCTTAATCACTGAAAGTTAAGCAACCTTCAGCGAGGTTTAATAATTGGGTGACCATGTATATTCGCGCTCTCATGGATTTTGGTTTTCTCCGGCCCAACTCAGGCTGAGTGTAGTCAATATGGGTAGATGGTTTGGAAGTTTCCAGCGAATAGAGGGTAAACTCCCTGTCTCGAATGACCAATAGATGGTAAAGAGACTTTAAGCCAAAAAATATATGAATATAATTTTTTTTGCTAACCTCTTTTGAAAATATCTTGTAATGCTATGATGCCCACAAATAATATGACATAATAACCCAAAGAAATAATACATTTACAACAATTTATTAACACACGGAAATGATAAAATGTAACCTGAAGACCACCCACACTTATCGGTATGAAAAATGAGTATCTTGACATTGACCCCAAATCCAACACACTTAGGTAATTGTGACCACCCCGTTGATCATTATTATAAATCATAATGGTATATCCTGTATTAATTTTTGATTTATTGTTTTTGAAAGTTTATACTTTGAAGAATAAGAATGGGAGACTATATGATTAACAAATCAAAATAATGCTCCTGGTGCACATAAAATCGGATGCTGGGGGATAGGGGTGATCGTAGCCCCCCCCCCCCCCTCGGCAGTTTTGATATAGGTTAATAGTCACCGAAACAGTGGTCTCCATTTCAAATCGTTCGTGATCGTTCTTGTCATAAAAATGACATAGGTACATTTTAGCGGTTTTCACCTGAAAAGGTGAGCTCGTGAAGACTTTTCTCTGTGTCTCATCTTCTTTCTTTCCTTTATTTTTCTCTCACACTTTCTATCCTCTTCTTTCTATGTCTCTTTCTTGTTTGAAGTTAATTCAATAAATGCCTATTTACATCACTTTTGTGCATGGATTGCGCCACCNATTTGATCTTTATTTTGGCCTTTGGCTTCCCGTCAAACAATTTTTTCAGCCAAAATATGTCTAAAATTTCTGCACGAATACAATACTTTATCTTCTAGGAAGAGAAAGTAAAAATGACATAGGTACATTTTAGCGGTTTTCACCTGAAAAGGTGAGCTCGTGAAGACTTTTCTCTGTGTCTCTCTTCTTTCTTTCCTTTTTTTTCTCTCACTCTTTCTATCCTCTTCTTTCTTGTTTGAAGTTAATTCAATAAATGCACTTTTGTGCATGGATTGCGCCACCGCAGTTTTGATTGAATTCCAATATACCTTTAGCGGTTTCGGGTTTTTTAGCGATTATGCCAAAGAGAACGGTATATGCTTGAGACTTGAAATTTGGTATGTGTGATAATTATTATAAACAGAACTTGACTTGAAAAATGGATTGGAAGGTAGCTGACATGAAAAAGAATTTAATTATTTTAAGCTAATATACTTGTCACAGTGGTTCCCCGAGTTTTTAGTTAAATCTCATTTTTTGCTCTTCATGTTCTTGATTGGATTCGAACAAACAGCGTCCTTGTCAGTTGCGGATTTACCGTGCAAGCAAAATAGGCCATGGCCTAGGGCGGAAAAATATGATGCAACTTAAATATGGATTTTTTTTTTTTTTTTTTTGGATTTAGCCCGAATAAAAATAGTGTCTATGTTTATACATTTTCTCACTTTTTACACAGTCAAGACGCAAAGATCTCTAAATGTAAGTGTTGAAAAGAGATTTTTTTTGACGAGTACCTAGGCTGTAATAATTGAAATAAAATAAATGATGAGATTCAAACATTGTTTTTTTCATTAATGTATATTTCTCTTGTCTCAAAATAATCTACACAATCACTGAGTAAGCACTAACGAATGAAATTATCAAAAATCGCATTTCTTGTTAAAATGGGGGCGGCAAGTTCTAAATTGCCTAGGGGCGGCGAAATTTTAAATCCGCCTCTGCTCCTTGTTACTAATCTACCCATCTGAGCTACTGAGGTCAGAGGGTATGTTATTGTAATTGACTTCATGCTCTCCTTTCATTAAAGGAAAGGAAACAATTGCAAAACATTGTTTATTTAAGATTGATGGGTATGCTGTGTCCCCGAAGACTCGTATCCGCCCCTGACTACAATCTATAATGATAAAGATCACGAGATACTGAAGAAGGGCCTTGATAGTGTTTCCAGACAATACATGAACATGAATAGAAAAAACCAACTCGATCATGCTTGTGGGCAAAAAAAGGAGTACAAGTCTTATTTCTACAGAAGATGGTTTCCAATGAACAAAGGAGAAATATGAGACTCTATCAACAAAACAGAGGAGCCATCTTTTCAGTTTTGATAGTACGATGTGCTCAAACCGTGAAGGCTATGGACTGAATTTCGGGGTGGGGAATAATAGTGGTTCATGAGTAACTAAATAGATATGACTACTCGTATCTCGGATGACTACTCGTATCTGATGGATAGGATATCACGATCCGATAATCGGATTTTTAACCCCCGTGAATTGCATTGATTGACATAGCTCCCTGTGGCACATATTCATTATTCTAGTCCAGTAATAAAAAGAGAAGTTTATTAAAACAAAGTTCACCACCCTAGTCCAGTTTCCATCCACCAAATTTCTTCAAGTTAGATTTTTGTTACCATCGACTTCGCCACGTTGAATAGTCCAGTTTCCATCCACCAAATATCTTTCAGTTAGATTTTTGTTACCATCGACTTCGCCACGTTGAATAGTCCAGTTTCCATCCACCAAATTTCTCTCAGTTAGATTTTTGTTACCATCAACATCATCACATTGAATCGTCCAGTTTCCATCAGTGTCCATCTTTTCAATGAACACGGAGGTTGTTCAAAAACAGAAACTTATATTTAACTGTTTCAAAATTAAAATGCATTCGTGACCTTCTCGTGTTTCATGATCATTAATCATTAGGAATTGGTTTGTAAGTGACAGGGCCGGTTTAACAGAGAAGTTAAAGCAGCCAAAGCTGCGAGACGCCCACTTTGGCAAACTGGCTCTAGATTCTGGATAGTATATATTTTTTTTTAATATAATATCTATATAGTAATTGATCAAACGAAGTTGAGATCTAGTTTTAACACCAAGATTTTTTTGCACATCTGTTTGTTCTACGATAACTGAACATTATTCGAGGAATACATATTGCTAGTTATTGGTTTAAAAAAGAGGATTGCAGATGGCTAACAAGGAACTTGAGGAGCCAACAGAGCTGGTCCTAGCTATAGGGAATCCACATACCAGGAATATCCGTGATCGAAATGTGCCCTTGGTATTGTAACTTTTTTAAGTACCCAAAAATAGATGGATATGAGGTGACTTTTTCGCTTGGGTATGCAAGGGAATGTGTTAGTGTCAGAGAAAATAAATCAAATGGAATTATTATTATTTAGTGTATTTCAGGGGGTTATAAAAACCGCTGACACATTACAAATTTTGGGAACCAAAATACCCCCCAACACTAATAGTGGACAAAAATATAAATATATATATAAAAAAAAGTTAATCAAAACAGAAAAATAGAATAACAAAATTCGAATAAACTGCAAAATTTAAAGGACCTGTAAAGAAAATTAAAATTGTTATTAGTAGGTACCTGAAAAAGGGAAAAAAAGTTAGTTGTTGAAGTAGGCTATAGGGAGCAATTTATTGAGCAAAAGACGATTTTTTAAGTACAACTTAAAATCTTTAGAATTCTTGTTTTTATTAGCATTATTTATTTTGTTATAGATTTTAATACCTTTGTCCGAAATTGATTCCACAAAAGTCGATAATCTGGAGTGCATTAAATCTTTTGCATTCCTCGTGTTGTATGAATGTGCCATTGTAGGTAAAAGATGTTTGTTTTTATGTATGAGCAGGCACTGAGAATCATTCGGGGACATAATATGAAAATCATACAAAGAACCGTATCTAAATTGTAAGGAGGAGACAGCATTATTTTTTCGGAGATATAAGATCACCCGTGTCAAAACCCGCTAATGGCGTCGCACAACCTGAATCCGACCTTGGAAGAAAGACACATTAAGTTACAAAGAAATTTAAATCACTGAGGCGTTAATGATATTGATGTTGAATTGTTGAACCACCTATTTCAATCATAAATTTTTCTTTTGTAACTTGATACCGAGAGCAAACTACGCTAATGAGGTTATATACTGAGTTGCATAAATTTTGTGTGGAACGGGCCAGGGTTTATTGTAAGACGTATCAAATTTATCTGATAGAATTTATTCACTACAGGTGACATTGTATGTAAATTCATAGTTCTTTGTGGTAAGGCCCAACTTCATAATTTTTATGGTTATCATAGCTTAGCAACTATCACTAAGATCTAAGATCCAAGTAACCAACGATCATACCACGTTGAATACACTATTTCTCGTCAGATCACTGAAGTTAAGCAACGTCGGGCGTGGTCAATACTTGGATGGGTGACCGCTTGGGAACACCACGTATCGTTGGCTCATTTTCCCGGCCCAAACCAGGCTGGGTGAGGTCAACTTATACTGTCTTCCCCAGTCTCTCAAAGAGAATCCGTCTGTCTGTGAACAAGATTAACATGAGCGAGGGCACCAGTTTTATTGATAATATTTTTACTTTCCTTATCCTATAAAAAGGATAGTATTGTAATAGGCTGAAATTTTTGATGACGGGTTTTAAGTGCCAAAACAGGTTTTGGGATCCCCAGAGCCCAAATCTCGAGTTTCAGCCATTAGTCCGTGTGTGTGTCATGTGTCTGTCTGTCTGTGAACAAGATATCTCAAGAACGGCAAGTTGTAGAGACTTGAAATTTGGAATGTATGTCAGTTTTATGCCATGAACGGCCAAAATGGTGGAAATCGAATATACCATTGTCGATTTTATACCGCTTTTTAACGGTTTTCGCATATTCTACTTAAAATGAGTACAGTAATAGCTAGAACTTTAAGCTTGCTGTCTATTCATATCAATTTCGTACAAGAAATTGAAAAATACAACTTAGGTTGAAGTTTAATATACTGTTGGCCGCTAATTAGAGGTTGAAGGCCGTTTTTTAGCGGTTCTGCCCAATGAAGGTTTTACGTTTTAATTAAATTAAATTTTTTTTTGGCGAAAAGGCACATTTGCCACAAAAACTACGAAAGNAAAAAAAAAAAAAAAAAAAAAAAAAAAAAAAAAAAAAAAAAAAAAAAAAAAAAAAAATAGTCGTTCATCTTATTATACTTCATCTCAAGCACCAAGACCTTAGAAATTGAGTTGAAATAATTACAAAACACATGGTCGAAAAGATTGAAAAAATCATAAATGTTTTGAAACGTTTTATACCTACCTATTTTGTACTTCAGGCATATCCTTGTTTCACATTGCTTTATACTGTCTGTTGGCGTTCCATCGAAGAAATGTTTCCCCACTTTTTCAAGGTTCCAATTTCAAAATAGCCCAACCACCTTTGGTAAATATTTATCCGTCAGTTCCCGAAAGTTTGTAACTTCCCCCAGTGCCCTCGTATTATTACCCCCCCATAACACTGGGGCTCAAATTTTGCTGCCATGTTTGATTTTTCGTTAGCAAATTTTTTAAAGGATTTAGAATTAAGTCAATTCTCCCAAATTAAGTCAATTCTCCCAAATTATGTCATTGATATAAAAACACGTCGAATGAATTTCGCATTTAATTTTAAGGGTCAGGGTTTCGCAGTATTATTGCAACTAAGTGACATGTGGCATGTCGTGCCAGACAGCATATTGAATAAGTTTCATGGAATGAATGAAAGTTTTAACAAAAAAAGATGACTCCAGAATTGTTTTCTTATTAATTTGCTAATAGCTTAACACGTTTTGATTTAATAAATTGATAGAAAAGTAAACTATCTTATATATTGATCAACATTTGAGGCCGCCAAATGCTACCTCTCGTGCGTTTTCCTTAAAAATCAAGGACACCTGTGATGGGGCGTGTAGAATTCAAACGAATAATTAAAGCTACTTCATCTTCAGGTTTACTCCGTATATAGATTTTAAAAAAGATGTTGCATTAAATTCCAAGTGGATTATATTAAGTTACTTCCTCGCATATTTAAATATCTGCCTGGTGACTGCCTGTATTCCTTGGTAAGATAAGAACATTAATTTTAATTGCACATTTCATACGTCCAAAACATATAATTATTTGCATGCATCTTTATCTTAAAGTAGATAATGTCTACTTCAATAAAATTAATTTTAATTATACCTACATGTAATTTTCCAAAAGCTCACACAATAATTTCAAATAAATCATTATTCATTGACGATGTAGATGGGAGGCACCGGACACTGTCAGGAATATTCATTATCAGAATCAGTAGATACGGCTCTTCTCTTTTTTGATAGAGTACTTCACTTTTTTTGATAGTTTACGTCTCTTATTTGATAGAGTACTTCTCTTATTTGATAGGGCACTTCCTTATTTGATAGAGTACTTCACTTGTTTGATAGGGTACGTCCCATATTTGATAGAGTACTTTTCTTATTTGATAGAGTACTTCTCTTATTTGATAGAGCACTTCTCTTATTTGATAGAATACTTCTCTTATTTGATAGAGCACTTCTCTTATTTGATAGAGTACTTCTCTTATTTGATAGGGCACTTCTCTTATTTGATAGAGTACTTCCCTTATTTGATAGAACACTTCTCTTATTTGATAGAGTACTTCTCTTATTTGATAGGACACATCTCTTATTTGATAGAGTACTTCAATTTTTTGATAGGGTACGTCTCTTATTTGATAGAGTACTTCTCTTATTTGATAGAGTTCTTCTCTTATTTGATAGAGTACTTCTCTTATTTGATAGGGCACTTCTCCTATTTGATATAGTACTTACTTTTTGATAGGGTACTTCTCTTATTTGATAAAGTACTTCACTTTTTTGATAAGGTACTTCTCTTATTTTATAGGATGCATCTCTTTTTGATAGGGTACTTCTCTCTTTTGATAGTGTAGGTACTTCCCTTATTTGATAGGGTACTTCTCTTATTTGATAGGATACATCTCTTTTTTGATAGGATACTTCTCTTTTTTGATAAGGTACTTCTCTTATTTGATAGGGTATTTCCCTTTTTTCATAAGTTACATTCATATATATGTTCAATGTAGCCACCGAGGGGAGCAAACCAGCTTCATTAAGTGACGACCCTAAGCCCGTGTAAATATAGAAGGTTTGGTATTAGGAAGGACAACCTACCTTTAAAAAACTCTGCTTCAAACCAATGATGAGAGATCTTGAGCAAAGAACTAGTTTCTACGCAGTTTAATTTGATACTGTGAGAAGCTAGCTAGGGTTATGCAGGAAAGGATTACAGCTAAAGAGAGTAGGAACCGAATAAAAGTTTGTGTAGAATTTAGAATTAAGGAGAGCAACGCCAACCCCACATAGAGTTGGGAAATTTGAAGTTAAAGAAGAATCTTCATATATGTTCATTTCGACTTTTTTCAATTCTTTGAATTTACAATATTTTTCTATTGTAAGTCCCTGTGCATAGGGGGGCATGAAAAGAGTACTTCCAAGGCACTCAAGTCCATGCCAGTCGTAAAAGGCGACTAAGGACAGAATCGGAAACAATATCCTTTCCATTACCCATGCAGAAAACAAGGAGAAGCTACTGCATTATTCGTAAGAATTCTCAAGTACAACAACTCATGGCGAGTTGTTGCAAACCAGCCCCACGGCTGTTAACCTAAGTTTAATACAATTCTAGATCAGATAGTGTTTCTTTCATCCAACTGCCAATTAATTTGTCTTAAATAATTCCACATTGTTCACGCCGCCCTCCGTGTTATCTAATTTAAATTTTCTCCAGTCATTAGGAAATCAAATCTCTCCCCGGATCTGAATCTTTTCATATTTTAAAATTCAAACAATTACAACTTATTCATTAATAATTAATGTTATTCCTTTATTCATTTTTGGATTCGAATCAACAGAGCAGCCTCCTGGTTACAAACCTCCTGCTGAGGAGTCTATGTCTCGAAAAAAGTTTCATTATTGAAAATAATAAACCAAAATAGAAGAAAAGAATTGCATGATGGGGCATAGTATTCTTCACATACCAAACCATACCACCAATATGTTGTTTATTTCTGAGCCTAATTGGGAGCCAGTACACATTCCTTCTGTTCTGATTTGTTACCAATATTTTCACACCTTGTTTTTATTGTTGCAACACATTTATTTTATTGTTATTATTATTTATAGCCATGAAATAGGGATAATCCATAAAATTAATCTCATTTAATCCAATCATGTTAGTGATTTAATTTGATTGGTTGATATATTTCAATCAAACAATATTCTATTGGTAGGAATTTTCTGATATTTGTTATCTTGTTGGCACTGGGTCAACATTTAGACAGTTGTTTGTTATTTATGTTCTTGTGATTTAGATGACGTGTCACTTATTTGTCACAGATTTTTCTCAGGTGTTGTCAAATATTCTATTAGAAATCATTGTGAGAGAAACAAATTATATTTATATAGAAGGTGGTGCCCGCTACCAATTACATTGGTTGCCTTCGAACACAGCATATCCATTAATCTAAGACAATGTGTGTCATTATTATTATTATTATAGAAATGGTTGCAAGTCTCTATTGAGACTGATTGCAATTATCACTGCGACCTTTAGTTAAATCTATTGTGACCAGTATTTTGAAGAGGGAAGACGGAGTTAGAACCATCGGCCTTTACAGCAAAATATAAGATCTATAAATTTTTACAATTCGTTTCCAATCGTAAGTCGCTCAATTTTTTTTTTTCAACATTTTGATGGGCAATATCAATCTATTTCTACAGCCCCCACCACTTTTGAAATTGTATTTTTTTTTTACACCAAAGTTTTGTGCAAATACAATAATGTCTTCATTTGACTATTAAAAGATTAAGTTAGATTTTGTTTATAGTGAAGATTTAGTATTTTAACAGCACTATCATGGTTTTACTTGAAGATTTAGTAATTTAACAGCATTATCATAATTTTACTTGAAGATTTAGTAATTTTATTAGCGCTATCAAGGTTTTACTTGAAGATTTAGTAATTTAACAGCGCTATCATTGTTTTACTTGAAGATTTAGTAATTTAGCAGCACTATCATGGTTTTACTTGAAGATTTAGTAATTTAACAGCACTATCATGGTTTTACGTGGACATCCACTTGGTCAAACCTCGCTGGACTCTGCTTAACTTCAGATTTATTTGAAATTCTAACTGGTGTATTCAAATTGCCATAGACGCTAGCATATAAATATTTATTTTATCACATACCAAATTATGTTCTGGAATTGGAAATTGTTCTGGTTCGCTTTTCTCCATTCCAGACTTACGAGTTCAAAATGGAAATTGTTCTGGTTCGCCTTTCTCCATTCCTGACTTACGAGTTCAAAATGGAAATTGTTCTGGTTTGCTTTTCTCCATTCCTGACTTACGAGTTCAAAATGGAAATTGTTCTGGTTCGTTTTTCTCCATTCCTGACTTACGAGTTCAAAATGGAAATTGTTCTGGTTCGCCTTTCTCCATTCCTGACTTACGAGTTCAAAATGGAAATTGTTCTGGTTCGCTTTTCTCCATTCCTGACTTACGAGTTCAAAATGGAAATTGTTCTGGTTCGCTTTTCTCCATTCCTGACTTACGAGTTCAAAATGGAAATTGTTCTGGTTCGTTTTTCTCCATTCCAGACTTACGAGTTCAAAATGGAAATTGTTCAAGTTCGCCTTACTCCATTCCTGACTTACGAGTTCAAAATGGTAATTGTTCTGGTTCGTTTTTCTCCATTCCTGACTTACGAGTTCAAAATGGAAATTGTTCTGGTTCTCCTTTCTTCATTCCTGACTAACGAGTTCAAAATGGAAATTGGATATAATAAAATTTTGAAAATATATTGACATCTAAAAAAAGGCAAGCCTCTAGTGAATTAATAAATTATTGCACTGACAATGTTTAAAAAAAAAGTGAAATAAATCCAATAAGTTTAGAGCTTAGTGAAGCGGAAAACTGGATTGAACACAAGATACAAGCATTACATGTCCCTAACATATACATATATATTGTTTCGCTTGATATTTTATTGTTTTAAAATTGAAATATGAAATAATAAATTATTTATTGAAAACTACTCGTATATTGCAAAAACTAAAGAAATGCCTACAAGTCTAGTCTAAGAGAGATCAAATATATTACAAGTTTGAATAAACGACCTATTTTCAAACACAGGTCAAATGTCTTAAGGCATACGAGGCATTCTCCATAAGATACATCTACGCCCGATAACAAGCTACAAGCTTTAGACGGAGTTTGTCACACTAGTAGCGTGTAATCTCTAATAGTAGTGTGAGCTCTACAAGAGAACAGCTCTGTAACTTGTAGTTGTGTGTAGTGGTTGGCAAAGGCCACCCTTATTGTTTTCTATTATCAGAGGATTAAACAATGTGGCTGGGTGGTTATGAGAACAGCTCTGTAACTTGTAGTTGTGCGTTGTGGTTGCCAAAGGGCCACTCATTATTGTTTTCAATTATCAGAGGATTAAACAATGTGGCTGGGTGGTTATGAGAACAGCTCTGTAACTTGTAGTTGTGCGTTGTGGTTGCCAAAGGGCCACTCATTATTGTTTTCAATTATCAGAGGATTAAACAATGTGGCTTGGTGGTTATGAGATTAGCTCTGTAGCTTGTAGTTGTGCTTAGTGGTTGCCAAAGGTTCACCCTTATTGTTTTCAATTATCAGAGGATTAGCTTTTATATCATTAGTATTTTTCTTTTTGGGGAATAATCTTCCAGAGATCGATATTTAATGTAACACCAAATTGCTGTGAATTCTTGAATTTACTCACAAAAAGTAGATGTTTAATGACATGGGTGTTATTGAAGCATGCAAATAAACAGAAATAGAATAAAAAATAATGACTTTGATTTTTGTTATTTTCTCTTGGAACTATGAATTAGGAATGCAATTATCTTCTTCTTTAACTTCATCCTTTCCCAATTCTATTTTGGGTTGGCATTGCTTTCCTTAATTCTACCACGCCACATATTTTTGTTCTTTGCATACTCTCTTAATATGTAGCCTTTCCTGGCATGGCATCTCTCGCTTGCTTATGGGTTGATAGTGTAGTGGTGGGACGCTCTGACTGGTAATCAGTAGAGAGTGGGTTCAAACACAACCAACCCATGGATTTTATACTCTTGATTTTGAGATATCTCCACATAATAATATTTAAAAAAAAACCCAAAAGGTTACGTTAGTCCTATACGGGCAGTATAAATAAGAATTACTATAATTATTATTGCTTCTCACAGTAATTATATTTATAGAAACCGCATAGGTAGTGTAGGTCGCATTTCGTTGAAGACCTAATGGTGTAATGGAATCTTTGGTTTGAAGCAGAGCAATTTAAAGGCCGGATGCCTACCATCCTAGCTTGTTCCCCTTTTGGTGGCTACATTATTATAATGTAGCCACCGAGGGGAGTAGGATATGGAAACACTGTTTATTCTTATAATTACCTTATTTGATTGTATTGTCCTAATTTAAAATAAATTGATTTCAAAAATATTTTTAAATCAGAATTAAAATTAAGATCGTTTCTGGGTAATATTGAAAATTTTGCCCCAAATTTTGAGCAATCGTCCCAGAAATTTTCAAAGAACAATTTATTACACCTCGGGTACTTTAATCATATATTTTTGTTTAATAAACATTAAACATTACGTTATTTATGACGAGCATTCACTTACTTTTCACTTTCAACTCGAGTTTCGTCTAATTCGTAGACATTTTCAAGGAAAGACAATACTAGAGTCGGAAGTGAAAAGTAAATGAATTCTCCTCATAAATAACGGTAGTGTTTTTTAAAGTTACCAATAGGATGTCAAATATAAATTTGTTAAATAATAATAAAGACATATTTTTTTATTAATTTTTCTTTATCAAACTAAAATTCCTATTAAATGATTTCATTTTCATATTAGACGGCTTGACTTAAATCAATGTTTTTTTAAAAAAAGAATCCAAATCTTGTTGCCATTTATTATTCTAATTTATTATAATATATTCAAATTGACCTCCTATTACAATAAAATAGGACAATACATTCATTCTTGGCAAATATATTATAAAATAATAGCCCCGCCCATTCTTTTCATTATTATAATAATAATTTTAACTATACAATACTTACAATATAGTTTTAAAAGTTCATAAAATGAAATTTGTTTTCAGATCAAAGATACTGTCATCAAGTAAATTATTATGATAAGGAAATTTATGTTTGGCTCTTGCTGAGGCATTCACAGTAATAATTGTACTTTATATCTCTTTGGCAAATATTGTTTATTTGATTCCACATTGTTTCCAAAACTTTCTGATGAAATAGTTAAAGGATAAATTATTATGTCCACTTACTTCTCGCTATTGTAGTATTCACCCTATTATCAGTCTATGACAAAGTAATAGGGCCGGTTTGCTACAATAACAACATATCACGCCGAAAGTATTTTACTTAAATCTTTTCTTTGTGTGAAATCTTGCCAAAGGCTTCCCTGCCTTGGTGGTCTGCAGATATTTCTGAACAGAAATACTTCCAGCAATAGGAAACCTCCGCCAGGCGAAATGACACCTCCGAGAGAATGCCTTATTGGCTTCTCAATTTTTTGTTTAACGTCCTCTAGCGAGACGATTATTATTATTTATTGTGTATGGACATCATTATTGCCTCCTCACACTACATATATGGTTATAAATTAGGCATATATTGTTATTGCTTCAGAAAACCCCTAGATTGACCCCCTTAGAAAGTCGATCAGAAGAAAATCAGAACCCTCTTCAAAACAATATCAATTTACACAAAAAAGATACAAAATATATAAATCAGTGATACAAAAGAAGATTATAAAAAATACAAAGTACATACATGATACATTTAGATAAGTGCATACATGATACATTTAGATAAGTGCATACATGATACATTTAGATAAGTACTTACATGATACATTTAGATAAGTCAATACATGATACATTTAGATAAGTACTTACATGATACATTTAGATAAGTACATATTAGATGATACATTTTGATAAGTACATACATGACACATTTAGATAAGTCAATACATGATACATTTAGATAAGTACATACATAATACATTTAGATAAGTCAATACATGATACATTTAGATAAGTACAAATATGATACATTTAGATAAGTACATACATGATACATTTAGATAAGTCAATACATGATACATTTAGATAAGTACATA
>CM022878.1:9987826-10010037 GCA_012654025.1 Pachypsylla venusta | reverse complement strand
AAAAAAAAAAAAAAAAAAAAAAAAAAAAAAAAAAAAAAAAAAAAAAAAAAAAAGAATTTCTTATTCCTTTCCGGCCAACGCACTCTACAATCCATTATTTGGTTAGATAGACTAAGAAACATTTAAAATATTCATGAATTAATATTACTGCTAAAAGTTTCTTATTTTCTATGATCATAAATAGTAATGTTTAGTGGTTTTTGGGTAAAAAGAGTACTAAATATATAAATATTACTTGTGGTTTGTTTCTGTCACGTAAATAGAAGAGATATTCTCTCAACAGGGCGTGATCAGGAACAAGAGGCGTCTATGCTATTACAGTAAACAACGAACACAAGACAAAAGTACAGATTTCTGACAATCTTCTACATCGTTGCAATGTTTTCCTTTTTATTTTGAGAAACAAAATGATAAAATATTAATTATTTTTTAAAAAAAATATTAAACTAGTTCTGTAAAGCATCAAATTCTCTGAATCTTAAAAAATATCATCATTACATAAGTTCCAACTGTCATTCCGAAAAATTCGACAGTAGTGACATCTATTTTATTGAGACCAAGTTTATTCAACCCACACTTAAATCTATTTGTGAACACAATGCTCTTAAAGTAATAGCAAGTTTACTTTTGGTTACTATCAAAGGTGATAGATAGTTATCGCGAAACGAAACTCAAATAAAAGGTTTCACACTTCAGCCTGTCGAAAAAAAATAATCACTATGGCGATTGGTTGGTGGAGTAGTGGTAAGACGCTTGACTGATAAACAGTAGGGTGTGGGTTCAAAACCAGCCGGCCCTAGGAATTGAGATATTTATACCACACGATAATTATGAATTTGAGATATTTATACCACATGATAATAGCACCCAAAAAAATGCTGGTGTCAAGGGTCTCTTCAGTCCTATTTGGGCAGTATAAATAAGGGACCATTATAAACATTAATTTGTAAAACGCTAAACATGCTACGACAAAAATCGACCAAGAATATATTGTGCTTATATGGGGGAACATGTTTTGTTCCTTGTAATGCTGCGATAACTTTGTTACATTTAGGGGTTTTTACTCTTAAAATCAATTATTCTCCCCATTTCTGGATTCCAGTATGATCCTGTAAATGCTTCTGCTCGCTCTTCTAAACTCACTGATGACAAAACTGACAATTTCAGTTGAACAATGGCTAAGAAACACCTACTTGAATTCAGCATTCACAAATGGTTATGTCTTTTGCAACTAAGAAACAATTGTTCGAGTATTATTTTGAAATTATTAACAAACAGTTGAAGCGTCTAACTACTATAAAAGATCTCTGTATAATTTTTGAGTCCAACCTACACTTTAACCAAATATGAGGCAGAGAAACAGTTTTTCACAAAATTAACACCATAAAAATTCTTGTGTATAACACTGGTTCGCAATAAGCTAGACTATGCTTTGGTCATTTGGGCTTCTGCAACCACGACCGCCCGATCCCTTTTAGAAAAAATTGAAGCCAGATTTTCCAAATTTCTTTTATGAAATTCTACGGATTCTATCCATCTTATCCTGAGCCTATTTCTTATGGGCTACTCATGGAACACCTGGATTTGAAGACTTTGGATTGCACACGTAAATATAATTCACTGATAATTGCTATACAACATACTTATTAATAACGTTGATATTTCATCAGTCACAAGTTATATTTTTTTCAAAATACCGAATTTCTCTCTGAAAACAAGAGAACACCCGCGTTTCTCTCATGATGACACCGTGTACCTGGTGTCACCACTTTACAACCAAAAATTTGTGCCAACTTTTGACTTGTAACATTTTTTTTCTGGCTTAACGTCTCTTTAACATCTATTGGTCATTCGAGATGGAACATTGTTTTCTATATGTCTGAATTGTGCTTTTATCGCTCACTTTTTCAATTTGATTTTGAACCTCAAACCTTATTGACTATATAAGGGCATTAGTGATAGTGGCGTTTAATGAATTATTAAAAGGAAATGGTAGATATATGTCGATATAAGATGATCCTTGGCTAGAACTGTGATGATTTGAGTCAGACCCGCATCCAGGACAGGGTTTTAAGGTTTCAACCCCCCTCCTCCGAAATTTTTGAAAAGATATGATTTTTCTTATAATCCAAATAGGGTAAAACTGCATTTACATGANAATATCTATAACATCCCCTCCCCCCCGAAATAAAATCCTGGATGCGGGCCAGATATGCGTTCCAACTCGTCTCGGTGCATAAAACCGACCATATCGATGACGTTTTACTATTGATGATATGGGTCTTTATTGTCCTCATATGGTTGGTTCTACGTACGAGGGTAACCCAAGCACTCAAATGTGTTTGGTCAAAGACCATTAATACAGCAAACCAAAAGAAGTCCCATATCGTCTCACAGCAATTATACTCATTTTTTTTATGGTGATTATTTGATGTAATCAAACAAATTTTTACCACAATATCAGTGATTTTGGTCTTCCTTGGCTCATGATTTGCTGCTACCGCAACAACATCAACGAGAAAATTTCAACAGCTTAACTCTCATCGTTTACGAGAATCATGTTTGTGACAAATTTAATTATTTCTTGTAATGCTGTGACCACAATATCTATAACTTACCAATTAAAAAGAATTGAGCAAACCAGTGAGATTATATCAGTCATATTCGATGCAATAACACAAACACGCTTCTGAGTATAAATCAAACTTATTAATTATTTCTTGTAATGCTGTGACCACAATATCTATATCTTACCAATTAAAAAGAATTGAGCAAACCAGTAAGATTATATCAGTCATATTCGATGCAATAACACAAACACGCTTCTGAGTATAAATCAAACTTATTAATTATTTCTTGCAAGAACTGTTGTCATAAATAATGTCTCAGACTTGGTAATATCTTCTTTCATTAATAGACAGGATGCAAATAAAGTCTCTGCGAAAACGTTTTTGATAAACTGAGTGTAAGATTTTTTCCAAAATTTGGAAAACAATATATGCCAACGTATTGCTCGAAAACGTAAATCGCCCTGCAGGGACGTATCCACATTTTTTTTTTTGGGGGGGGCGAAGAGTTGACAGCCAAGCTAGGACTATCACCTGAAAATGATGATCATGGATGGTGATGTTGATGTTGTTGTTGTTGTTGATTTTGTCGTTGTTGTTTTTGTTCTTGTTATTGCTGTTGTTCTTGTTATTGTTATTTCTGTTGTTATTGGTGGTGGTAGTAATGAAGAGTTACACCTTACAAGATTACATAAGTCATGCAATGAAATTTCGGGTACGGCCTTGCCGCACTGACTCTACAAGACCGAAACATAGGTGAAAATCAACAATAGAGCTAAGATCATTAAGTCGCTGCGTTAACATCGAATAATTTATTATTGTGAAGAGATTTTTACCAAATCTTCTTCATCTTTTCCAATTTTTGACAAAATCTCCATTTATAAACAGCCATTTATTTGCTACTCGGTAAAATATTTTATTATTGGTACAAATATTGTTTGTACAATTTGATGAATACATAGTTAATTTTGAAATAAAATACAGTATTATTTTACTCTCTTTGTCATAATTACAAAACTTTGGCACAATTTATTAGATGTATATTTGTTGAATTTGTGTGTTTGGGATATATTTGTGCCTCTATCACACTAGTTGATGACACATTCAAATAAAATTATTTGCTATATTCCACAGATTATATTTATTGTGTATTATACCATAGCAACTAGATATTTATGTGTAATAAATATAATTTTCACATTTTCTTATTTTCCAATACAATTTCTGATCGAAAAATTAATTTAGTTTTTCTTTACTTGTGTATTTTCGATAATTGAAGACTTGGGCGTCCACAGACGCCTCAGAAATATTTTTTTGAAGGTAAGATTAATGAAATAATTTTCAAAAATGATCAAACCATGACTAACGTGTTTGTCTAAACCTCTAACCGCTATCTTTAGACTAAATAAATTTTGATCACTTTTGTGTTTGATCGAATACAATCCAGTAAAGAATTTAATCAAATATATTTGTCAATTACACTGCATGGTATTGTTTGAAATCGAAAAATGACTGTTTTTGGCAATCATGACAAATAGTGTGATACTACCTTAAATTGAATTGAAATGAGAATTGATCACCCTATCGTATTTATCTTTTTCTTTTCTAAAAGTGCATGTAATTAATCAAATAATTTAATGCAACTTTAATGCTACCATGTTCGCATTCAAGTACAATAAATTGAACAGAACAAAATATTATAAAAACATTATTAATCTTTACATCAACAGCAAACAATACAGAAGAACAAAATAAAGTTTACAAGAACAATGCAACAACAATCAATAACACATCTTACCAACTTTCAAAACAAGAATATTAATCTTGATAATGTTTATTTCATCATAAAGAATGATGCTGTCTTTGGATGATCAGATGGACTTTCTTATAATGGCAGTGGTGCACACAAGGGGGGTCCGGGTCCGCCCCCCCCCCGAACAAAAAAATTTTTATGCGCATGCAGTGATCAAATCCAATATTATTTTACGCACGTTTAGCGGGTATATAGGTCAAAATAACTTCCTCACCGTTTCACCTCTGTTCTCTGTAGAATTTGTTCTACATAGAACTTAAAACTCTTTAGTGGAATTCATAGGTAGATATTTGTTGGAGGGTCTTAACTTCATCTCCTGCTCATGTTCTGACCGCATCAGACCAGCGATTTTAGGGATAAATATGACTGTATCAAAAAAGACAACTTTGCCATTAACAAACACACCTTCAATATCCTGGAAATTTCTAGCACCGCCCCCCCCCCCACCACCACCCTCTCATGACCGTAGCAGATTGGCAGTTTTAGGGATAGGTATGACTGTATTAAAGAAAGTTGTTTTCTATGTTTTCTATATGTCTGAATTATGCTTTTTATCGCTCACTTTTTCGTTGAGTGCACATGAAGATGAAAATTGGATATAAGACCCTCCCCCCAAATGAATCCTAGGTGCGCCACTGTATAGTGGTATTCCTAAACATAAACACCCAGAGGCGAATATAGGTCTTCAGTTGACAGATGAGTAGATCAAGAATTAAAATCTGAATATCGACAACGGAGTCAGTAAAATTAATGATGATTAATGAAACCTTCAAGAATAAATGAAATATCTTCGACCACATGAATTAGCTCTAAAATCCCAGATGATTGGCATGATTCTACCAAAAATGAACAGGTTTTAAACTTTAACTCTTTTGTTCGGTACCTACCCTCTTTAGCTGTAACCTTTTCCTGGTACGGTAACCCTCGCTTGCTTCTCACAGTATTCATTGGAAACTGCGATGCACTTTGCGGATGACCTTTCATCATTGGTTTGAAGCAGAATTTTTTAAAGACTGGATGCTCTTCCTATCACCAAACCCTCTGTATATACACGGGTTTAGGACCGACACCTAATGAAACTAACCTGGGTAGCTACATTTATTTTTTATTTTTTTAAATTGTAATGACGCTTCAATGACGTCAATGAAATTAATTAAAATACGTTTCAATGACGTCAATGTAATACTCTGGTCCAATACCCACTCGTGTTAATCCATTTCTTGCAACCCGCATGTACCCAGAAAATTAAATTATATCTACCTTTTATTATGAGAAGCTACCTGATGTAACATCCTCATGGCCCGCGTCCTTTTATGTATAGTTAATGTAAAATAACCCACACAGCGATGACAGACATGGTTCTAAAGGAGAAGAAGAAATTGGTTGTATCGAGCAAATAGAAATTTTCAGCCATTACAAATAAAAAATATACATTTTCAGCAAATATAAATTTAAATTTTCAGCCATTTTGTTCAATCGGAGCCGAAAGCTGTATTATGTGAAGCAACAAATTCAGGCTAAGGCCGATCTGATGTCCATCGAATGCCTATTGTCTAATGGCCGCCTTATACGAAATAGACGAGATTGCTCTACGGAAGAGTTTTTCTGGTGATTCTGATGAAGAATATTTGGCTTTGGAGTTCTCACCTTTGATCAGAGGCAGCTGAAAATATCGACAAGAATGTGAGTGAATCACATTTGGGCAAAAAGAAAGTACCTAGTTCTTTGATTTTTATCATTCACAGCATAACTTTCAAATCGCGGATGGCCACAACTATTTCTATTTTCGAATGAGAAAGAATACATTTCGGTACATTCTGGATTGTTTGTTTAGCCGTTAGCGTATGGTTTTTTTTTACTACAGAGATATACAGGGTGAGACATTTTAATTAATCAGATCGATTTTTCTAAAAAAACGGTTCATTTTACAATAAAACGTTTGTAACAAAATATTAATTGATTTTTAGAGGAAATATTATGGCGACCTTAAAATTTTTCTAAAATGTCGCGTTGAGGGTTATTTCAAGGTCAACTTTGTGTTTTGTGTTTTAAATAAAAAATTTGATTAGTGTCGAATTTTGAATCGAAAAAGAAATATTTTTTGATTGGAATTTTTTTCGATTTAACTTTTCGAGAAAATGTTTAGCACTCATATTACATATTATCATACTACGCTCATTTGATATATCTGGCAGTAATTATGGTAATCTTAGTGAAACCTCAAGTGTGTATGCACAAATATTTAGAATAGGCGTGCGCCGTCCTACTAAGGGCACACCAAGGACAAAACTATCTCGAAAACTGTAAGTCAAACCGAAAAAAAAATTAAACAAAACATATTTCTTTTTTAATACAAAATTCAATACCACAATTAAAAATACAGAGTTTATTTTAAAAACCCAAAGCTGTCCTTTAAATAACCTTGAACGGGACCTTCAAAAAATTTCAAGGTCACCAGAATATTTCTCTTAAAAATATTATTTTGTTTCAAAGCTTTTTTTGTAAAATGAACCGTTTTTGAGAAGATCGACCTTATTAATTAAAATGACTCACACTGTATATCTCGGTAAGGTGGCCTTTACGTGTATATGCTTAGAGAAAAAAAGTGTTATTTTGACCTTCGGATTCGATTCTGAAATTATCTACAAAAAAATCGGACACCCTGCACAGTTCGTTTTCTATTGGTATAAGTGATACCTATTTCCTTTCCTAGACAAGCAAAATTAAAATTCCTCAATCCATTATCACTCGCACTCTTTCTCAACGAAATCCCAGCAGAACGCCGTTCAGGGCGGGTCCAGGGTAAAATTTTAAGTGGGAACTAAGGAAGTAAAATGCATTTATTGGTAAGGAAGTAAAATGCATTTATTGGTAATCATCATTATGAGGTTAACAGTCATTAAAATACTGGTTTGTCATAGTCTTCCATTGATTCCTATCCTCAGCCATTTTTTTCATCCGGCTGTAACCTCCACAATTTATTTCATTAATTATTTGGTTGGTATATTTCGGTGGCGGTCTCCCTCTTTTACATTTTTACTATCGTATCGTAGGACATGGCCGATTCGTAATTTTCTTTTATTTATTTGAAAACTTCCAAAAATTTATTGGTAATAATGTGTCATTAAAGGATAATGTTTTTTTATGCGTATAAACAGCAATATTATACGTTAAAATCGCAGCGATGTCTGCCCATTTTAGAAAATCTTTCGATCACTGCATTCATACGATTAGAATTTGGAATATTACGAAGCCCAAATTTTACTTGAGGTAGTATTAGCATGAGAAAATAATGTAGGTATGAGGTAGGTTTTGCTTTCACAATTTGCAAAAATTGTGAAAGCAAAAACTACCTCATACCTACATTATTTTCCTCCCCGTGGGTCCGCCCCTGTCTCTGTTTCCAAGTTGTTAACACCATTGACACTCGAATCCCATCCAGAGTGAAAATTGTCAGATCGAATTTTCTTGTTTTCGGAATGGCATGGCTGTAAAGAGGGTTGCATAAATTTGTATTTAAAAAATCCCAGTAGAACAGGATCGGTTTGTACTTCGCACCTAATCACCGAGCCACGTGTCGGATAGTAAGTGGATTTTTTGTGCCAACTCGGACGAAATCAATTTCTCAATTTTCGCTCCCGGTGGACGAGAGGCCTCATAATTTTTTTCTGGGGTTCCAGTTTATGATATGATAGGTGGGAAGGTTGTATTTCCATAAATTTTTTGAACACCCTCGAATGTTTTCCCTGTACTCTTTGTGATGTCTTATCTAAATACTTTCCGGTGTGAAATGCAATCCTAATTGCATTGAAACAGCTACAGCGGAAACGAATATACAAGACACAAGAACCACCTCATTGAAATAATTGCGTCAAAAGAAATTCTCATATAATGAAAAGTTGGCAGATGCTAAATTTCTTATCTAATGATTAATATTTCTTTCGCAACCTATACACAGGGTGTAACAAATATGGGTTGGATTTTGAGAAAATCGACTTTGAATAATTCTAACATCCGTCATTTTATTATATAGATCTTTGATGATCCCATATGGAAAAAAATATTCTAGATTTTGTTTAAGCTCTCCAAAATCATTTCAGTTTTTTGAAATCAGAGCTGTAGTAAGGGAGATATGACCGATTTAAAACTAACACAAAACACCCTGTAACTTTGTAATAAAAGCCCAAATTAAAAATCGATAGAAGAAAAAAAATGTTTATTTTTGCCTATATTATAGATCGTATATACTTGGGAACAACAATCTGTTACACCCTGTATAATATTGAAATATAATATTTTGGTCATCACAGCATTACAAAGAACCGCATGTACTAATAATTTCTTCAATCTTCTACCAAACATGATCTTTTTACTATGGTAATGTCGCCAATGGGCGCTTCTCACATAAAAGTACAAGGTTGAGTGCACCCCGAAATCACAAGGAAAATTTTCCGACCCTGCCGATAATTGAAGGTGGTCTGATTCACTCTTGGTGTATGCAAGTATTCGACCTATGTTTCTATATGTTTCTTTGTGAGAGATCAATACTCTATGAGCATAATTTTTTGGACTGTCAGCACTATCCAATCATGAAATATTTATAAATCATTTGAAAGAAGTAGTCATCATCATAGGTTAACAACCGTAGGTCTGTTTCGCAACAACTCAACATGAGTTGTTGATACTACAGAATCCTCACGGATAATGTAGTAGCTTCTCCTTGCATTCTGTATGATAATGCAAAAAATATCGTTTCCAACCCTATTCTTAGTGGTCTTTTACGACCGGCATGGACTTGGGTGCCTTGGAAGTTATTCTTTTTAAATCTCCCTATCCACAGGGGACCTCCTATTCACAATTAGTAGTTAATGTATATATATTTTTAACATTTACCACATATTACCACGCAGATAGAACAATGTATACATACCTATCCACAAAGCAGCCTAAGAAGACACGTGTTTCGTTCTTATTAGAACTCATCAGTTTGGCATAGCTAGGAATTGAACCCGGGTCCCTTGGATTGAGAGACAGAGACTCAAGCCACCAGTGCTTGGTGAAGAGGTGCAGATACATTGTAACTGTTAGGTATGCATAAGAAAAGCCCAGTTTTTTACTATAGCGAATGCTGAGAGCATTCGAAACATTTACTTGGTAAAAGCATTTGCTTCGTTTTTGTGCATAAAAATCTCAGCATTATGCTCATGCATTTGCTACTCTCTAATTCAAAATAAGACATAAAATAGAATCTGCATTTTCAAAATAAAAATATTTGTTTACGAAGTTTTTTCCCCAAGATGTGCTAACATGTTCTAAGGAATAGAATAGAATCTTCATTATCAAAATAACAATATTTGTTTACGAAGTTCTTTCCCCAAGCTGTACTAACATCCTCTAAGGAATAGAATAGAATCTTCATTATCAAAATAACAATATTTGTTTACGAAGTTTTTTCCCCAAGATCTAACATATTCCTTAGAATAGAATAGAATCTGCATTTTCAAAATAACAATATTAGTTTACGAAGTTTTTTCCCCAAGATGTGCTAACATGTTCTAAGGAATAGAATAGAATCTTCATCATCAAAATAACAATATTTGTTTACGAAGTTCTTTCCCCAAGATGTGCTAACATGTTCTAAGGAATAGAATAGAATCTTCATTTTCAAAATAACAATATTTGTTTACGAAGTTCTTTCCCCAAACTGTGCTGGACATCTTCTAAGGAATGTGGTTTTACAGACATCAGCTGATGTTTAGTATACACGTGCATAATATACAATACGAGTATACCAATAGACTATCGATATCATCCATTGAAAACATCGACAGAATACAGGTAGGTACATAGATCTAGAGCAGAGAAATAAACGAAGTATAAATACTTTACACGTGAACCCCCTCCCGATCCACCGTCGAAAACATCCATTGAAAACGACAAAAAATCAAAGATATCCAACTAAAGAAGATCGTACATAAAAACGAAATGGGACTTGGTCTCCTCAAAGTGGAAAGCTCCTAGCACGAAAATGAACGATTTTTAACCATTGACATGCTTCGCTCATACAACGTTTTAATCTCATAGTAATTTCAAAATTACAACCTTGAAAATAAATCCCATTTGTTCAAACTCACCTGTTCGATATAATTTACCTAAATCTCTCTCTCATTTCTGATGTTTTACCATGAAGGCATTTTTCAACTATTTTGTACTGAATTGATTTGATTTCTATAATAGTGAGGTACAAAGATAACATATTGAATGAGTTAAATGATATCTTTATGTGACAATATTCTTTTAAGAGTACATTTTATATATTACATATTAAGTGATAACAAAGATATGCCGCACACACGTTAACGATATTGTTGCATTTATAAATTGCAACTCACATCATACAGGGTGCACACGTGATTGATGTCATATGAAAATAAAGACAATCTTCATTTTTTTTTATGTTGATCGTTCCTCTTGGATCAGCATTTGAAAAAAGAAAATGGAAAAGCAAGAATTCGTGAGTAGTCAATCATCATCATGTAGCTTCATCGTGGTCGATGGTTGCCAAGTTTGGTGATATGTTTGCGACAATGGATTTGAGATTTGAACAAGTTTTTATAGTTAGCTATAGGGTTTTGTTTTCTTCATATTTGGTGACATCAATCCATTCTTTTATATCATCGAACCATATTCTTCGTGGCCTGCCTTTAGAACTTACGCCGTCAACAAATCCGTTCCAGCAACATTGCTCCGCTTGAACATCGTGTAACGTGTCCTGCGAATTGTTGTTTGTGGCGGGTGCGGATAGTGTTTACTAATTCTAAATGCCACAAACAATCAAAGTGTTTGTCAAAAAAACCGACAGGAGATCGAAAAAAAATGCACGCGCCAAGCAAGAACACGTCCACATATGCGGCAAATCTGCCGCGGCACGCAGATGTGTACCGACTTTAATAATTCAGACATACTGAAATACTGATTCGCCCACAATTTCTTGGTTTTCCCCCATTTATAGTTAAATTAGTTTGTTCATTAGATTGCTATGATTTTCCTTAGATCTGAGCAATGATCAATTGAGAGTTAGTTAAATATAATAAATGGGACTCGGTCTATACTCTGTTTAAGTCTATAATAGTTTAAGTATTCCTAATAAATGAAATAATAATTAGTTTTAATTTCGTCAGTAAATTTTTATTTTAGTCTTTACTCTTAGCTTGGCCCAAATTCAAATTGAGACTATGTCAGTGGATCATACAAGAAGTAAGATTTGATAATTATATTTTTATGCCCTGTATACAATTATCTTGTCAGACATGGACAAATCATTATGCATATGTACAGAGTATAGATTTGAGGATAGGATTGTCAGTTGAGTGTGTGTAAGAGGCAGACTTCAACATACTGGTCATACTGGTCGTTGTGAATAAATTAATGTGATAATTATTTACTTGGATATTTCTTGTGATGTTTTTTGTTATTATTAATAGTTTAAGTATTCTTAATAAATGATATAATAATTAGTTTTAATTCCGTCAGTAAGTTTTCATTTTAGTCACTAAAATATATTATAAAAATTTTGATCTTAGAATTTAAATAGCTCACACCACAGATTACAAATTTTCTAAAATACTAACACAGGTCTTAACAGTTAGCCAGCGTCTATAGCACGTTGAATACACCAGTTCCCGTTAGATCACTGAAGCAGCGTCCAGCGAGGTTATACCATGTGGGTGCCCACGTTGGTTAGCGCCCTCGTAACGCTGGCTATTTTTTCAGCCCAACCCAGGCCGGGTGAGGTCAATGTGGGTATCTGGTTTGCAAGTTTCCAGCGAATGGAGGGTGAAACCTCCGTCTTGATGTTCCCTAGGTCAAATAATCAATATATTTGGAAGAAAAGATCCAAAGACGCGTTTCGAAAAAAAGTTTTTTGTTATTTCATGCTGTTTAAAATAATGTGTTTAAATTATATAACTTTAGGACTAAAGAGTGAGCCAAATTGTAAACAACAGGTATTTAAACAGATCCAAAGACGCGTTTCGAAAAAAAGTTTTTTGTTATTTCATGCTGTTTAAAATAATGTGTTTAAATTATATAACTTTAGGACTAAAGAGTGAGCCAAATTGTAAACAACATGTATTTAAACCGAAATTGAGTTCTGATTTGGTTGATAAAAGATTGTTCTTTTAAACCTTACCTCGAAGACAAGGCCATAGACAGTGAAAGCGGGCCGAGATGAAGGGTAGTACCTCTTCTATAGATTCTCCAAAAAATACACATTTTTTATGGTTGAAAAAAAAAAAAAAAAAAAAATGGCCCGAAATATTTAAGTTACAGATGTCACAACAATAAAAACTCTTCTGGACTCATAAGATCCTTTGGGGAAATCAGCCCGTCCTCCCTGTCGTTAGATTTGTTTGGGGTCATGTTCTTCCGTCGGTCTTTTTAGAGAATATAGAAGTCTAATTCTAGCGATTGTACACACTGGTTTAAGGAATACACTTTTTTTTGTCACATTCAGAACAACGTGCTCTTCAATATTTATATTTAAAAACTCTACGGACACATTAAATGTGTCCGTAGAGGTCACCCTTCATTAGGGGGGAACATCATTAGGTGGCGGTCCTAAGCCCGCGTAAATACAAAAGGTTTGGTGTTAGCACTTAAAAAAACAAGGTTCAAAACCAATGATGAGAAGTCAGCAAAAAGCTAGATTTTACTTACGTAGTTTCAATTGATACTGTGAGAAGCAAGCTACGGTTACAATGCCAGAAAAGTGTTACAGCTGACGAGAGTAGGTACGGAAAAAAACTTTGCGGCAACGCCAACCCCAAATAGAATTGGGAAAGAGTGAAGTTAAAGAAGAAGAGGGAGAGGTCAACATTACCAGTCGTAAAATGTCGGTCCAGGAGCTCTCGTTCAACTCTTGTTGACAACTTCCTTGTCATTTGAAGCACACGTGGCAATGACTCCATTATGTTTTGATTTCAGACCTGGTGGTCGCCAGAGTATTGCTGTTCACTGTCTCTATTGCACTTGTGAAATTCACCCTTCAATCAGAAATAAAAATGATACATTTCATTGACGATCTTGAAAACCCGTGTGGACACTCAACAAAAGATCTAAAACTTTTTGCATACGTAAGTCTCCATACATTTTTTCTTTCAATTTCGGAGCTCTATTTCTTCTTTCTCAAGTTCAATTTTTCGCAATTCTAATTGTGATTTGCTTTCCCTCCTTGATCCCTTACCTAATCACCAACTTCCCTTGAATGTCTCTTCTCCATTCTTTCCCTCGGTGGCATGAAGACCTTCCATTTATCCGCATCACTCTACTTTAGTGTAGCTTCTTTTCATCTAATAGGTACCCTCTAGACTAGAGGGTATCTACTCTAACTCTGGTCTCTCACTCCATTTCCAGGGTGAATTCATCCTTTCCCTCTAAATGGCTCAATTCTTTTTATTGAAGTTTCCTTCTTTACCTATTGTAGCTTGTTTGTGCCAGTGTCAACATCCTCAACGCTATCTGCTATCAGTCGAACCATTTGAAATAGCAATGATGATCTAATTGAGAAGAGCACAAGATTTTATGAAATGTTTTAGCGTGATCTGTTGCTCTATTCCTTTGAAAATATGCTTCTTCTTCTTCTTCTTTCTTTTACCAATGCTATATAAATTTTTATATTAATGAACGAGATTGATTTTCATATTAATAATATCGATATTGATAAACTCTCTCACCGTCGGGATTCACTGCTGCTAAATTTGTCATCTCTCATATCAAATATAATATGTTTCTTCTCCTGAGCTCTATTTTTTCTGTCTGTCTGCTGCTATTCAATGTGTTGCTAATGGTGTTGACTTTTTCAACAGTGCTGAGATTTCCTTTTCTGTAAAAAGACAGCTTGGTCTCGCTGCAGGACGTTAAACTGATAATTGAGCAGCTCTGTCNGAGGAAGATATGAGAGAAAAAGGTTGGAGACGGGAGGAAGCGTTAGATAGGAAGTTATGGCGGGGTAGAATTAGAGAAGAGAACGCCGACCCCAAATAAAATTGGGAAAAGGTGAGTGAAAGAAGAAAAAGACAGCTTGACGTAGACCCTCTAGTCTTATCACCTGGCTGATTGACTCCAGGTCCAAGTTGTTAAAAATTGAGACAACCTGAATTGTTAATTGTGACCTTGCAAATAAATAAAAAAAATATACATATTTTTCGTTCCAGAATACTAAGATGAAATATCGGATTACTATGGAACAGAGCAGAAAAATTACGTCAAGATCTATTCAACACATGATTGTAGCCATAGATGAAATAATGGGACATTTAAAATCTCTGAATAAATCCATCAATAGCCTTTATCCAGACACCAACATGATGGTAAGTAGGCAGATGGGAGGATGTCATCAGCATGATGTTAAGTGAATAGGGGTATCTGGATTGATCCAAAATGTTTATGAGGACATCTACATGATGGTAAGTGGGTGGATACCTATACGATATACATGATCCAGTCATCAGCACGATGGTAAGTGAATAGGGGTATCTGGATTCATCCAAAATGTTTATCAGGACATCTACATGATGGTAAGTGGGTGGATACCTATACGATATACGTGATTCACTCATCAGCATGATGGTTAGTGAATAAGGGTATCTGGATTCATCCAAAATGTTTGTCAGGACATCAACATGATAGTAAGTGGGTAGATACCTATACGATATACATGATCCAGTCATCAGCATGATGGTAAGTGAATAGGGGTATCTGGATTCATCCAAAATGTTTATCAGGACATCTACATGATGGTAAGTGGGTGGATACCTATACGATATACGTGATTCAGTCATCAGCATGATGGTTAGTGAATAAGGGTATCTGGATTCATCCAAAATGTTTGTCAGGACATCAACATGATAGTAAGTGGGTGGATACCTATACGATATACATGATCCAGTCATCAGCATGATGGTAAGTGAATAGGGGTATCTGGATTCATCCAAAATGTTTATAAGGACATCTACATGATGGTAAGTGGGTGGATACCTATACGATATACATGATCCAGTCATCAGCACGATGGTAAGTGAATAGGGGTATCTGGATTCATCCAAAATGTTTATGAGGACATCTACAAGATGGTAAGTGGGTGGATACCTATACAATATACATGATCCAGTCATCAGCATGATGGTAAGTGAATAGGGGTATCTGGATTCATCCACAATGTTTATGAGGACATCTACATGATGGTAAGTGGGTGGATACCTATACGATATGCATGATCCAGTCATCAGCATGATGGTAAGTAAATAGGGGTATCTGGATTCATCCAAAATGTTTATGAGGACATCTACATGATGGTAAGTGGCTGGATACCTATACGATATACATGATCCAGTCATCAGCATGATGGTAAGTGAATAGGGATATCTGGATTTCATCCTAAATGTTTATTAGGATTACTACATGATGGTAAGTGGGTTGAAAAATCAATCTGGATTCCTATACTTGATTCACAGTACAGCATGGTGCTAAGTGGATAGGAACGGCTGTGCCCCTATACGAGGTAACAATTATGTACCTTTATCTTTGGACATGCGCGATACATTCGCCAACAACCTTTAGGTGCGTATATATAATATGCCCGCAGCGGCAGTAACACGGCAGACTCGCGGCAAACTAGCTTGCGGCAATGTTCGGCATATTGGGATGTGTTTTCACTTGCCGCGTATTCTGCGCGCGCACGCAGTACGCGGTAATTTACTCGATCCATCTCCTGTCGGTTTTTTTGACGAACACTTTGATCTGTTTGTGCCGCTGTTCGTAGTATTGGTACGTTTATTTTGCTGTTCGTTGTTTTCTGCGAACATCGATTATTTATTTTGTTAACATTAAACATTCAATTTTAATTCTATTTTTTTAAATTAAATATTAAATAAATTTTTATTTTAAATTTATTTTTAAAATTTTTTTTTTTTTTTAAATACGCAGTACGTCGTGATGGGTAGGTACTTTAGCCACTTAGTGTTGACCGATTTTGATGAAATTTTGGTATATAGGTCCCATCTGGGCTCTTATTGTGCCCCGAAACAGATTTTGGGTGCAATCGAATACACCCTTGGCGCTTTATAGCGGTTTTCATTATTGCTGCCTAAAAAGAGAATGGTAAGAGCTGGAGATTCCAAATTTGGTATGTATTTCATATTTAGGGTCTCAGTAAGCTCCGAAACTTTTGGGTGCAACCAAATATACCGCTGGCGGTTTTTTCGCTTTTTAGCGGTTTTCATTAATTCTGTCTAAAAAGAGAATGCTAAGAGCCAGAGACTTGAAATTGCGTATGGTTGTCAAATATAGGGTCTAATTACGCCCCATATTCTTGGTGGGGGGTATTTTTTTTAAGACAGTAATATAATAAACCCATGTGTCACATTGGCAGATTTTTTATTAACAAATGGAGTGGTCTGAAGAAAATATGATCAAATTAATTGAAGTATATAAAGAAAAAAAAAACTAATTTGTATTTGTAAAAATTCCTGGGAACACCGGTTCGTCAAACTGTTTGTCGAAATAAATTTTCAACGAACACAGTGAGTTGCCGCATTACTGCCGTGGCCCGCGTATGTATACGCACCTTTAGAGGTACAACCTTTCTGTGTTTTGAATTTTTCTATATGTCCCTCTACTGAGTGGACATTGTGAATACAGAATCTCAATATGTGTAGTCTCCATTAAACTCCGGGCAGAAATAAAGTAATTGACCCAAAACGATAAATTTCTCTCAAAAAAATCTATATGTAGCGTGTGACTGAAATGAAAAACTGAAAAAGTTTCCCCCAAACTGGTTTTAGATGTCACGAAATGTTTTACATTGATGTGTGATAGATATGTTTATTTCAATGTTTTTGTTAGTTTTTGGACTTTTAGTTCTTTCTAGATTCAGGTGTGGAAAATGGTAGACAGTGATTGATATGAGGTTACCGCAAAGGTTTTAATGTCTCTTGGCTGAAGTTGTGAAGGTGCGTGTTCCAAGTCGTTCTGCATTGTGGAGCCAATCTTGGAACTCTTAATATCTGATGAACTGAACAGCGTTCTTAAATCAGTATTTATTTAGTAATTCAAATATTGTTTTAATATTTTTCAGTACCCCTTTAGTGAAGATCGATACAATTGGTTGCCACAAAAACAATTGGATTGGTTTAAGAAGGAAGTACGATGTCTTAACAAAGTGAATAAAGTAAGTAACCCTCAAGCATTTGACCCACTTCTTCTTTTTCATAAGAAAACCCGTTCTTTTAAAGTGTTTAAATCAATTGTTTTCAATTCGTTATCACTCTGTGTGGTATGGTATCAAGAAGCGGCGACATAAATCTCCCTAAATTTAAGTAATGGACTCGTAAATTAGTAAAAACCGTCCCACAGGAAATACCGATGAGCTATCGTCCAAAGTATTTTCCTATTAACTTTAAAAAAATCAATTGCATTGTATCCTAAGTCGGATTTCATTTAAATTTACTCCAAAAGAACGCATCAGTAGAGTTAAAGGAGGAAACTATTTGGATTACACTTCACCTCAATAATCTTTGGATGGCTAAACAGGATATCAGTCAAATTAATAGTAACATTTCTCAACTTTTGATTCAAATGGAATATTCTTAATTTTTAATTCGAATGGAATATTCTTAATTTTTAAATACTTAAATTCTATTTCAAATGACATTTCAATTTAAACAATAAGGGTTCCTTAGAGCCACTTTTTTGGTGTGGTAGTAAACAAAATGAAACCTGCCCACTGCCACTGAAGTTAAAAACAAACGTTAGGTACTCGTTTCTAAGGTACTGTCGCAGTCAAAAACATATTAGTTCATTTATGAGTCTGTATGAGGGTGCATGCGAAGTGAGCTTTGCTTAATCTTAGGAGCAAATATGCTGAAATAAAAAAACTGTACCGATGTAACACTGTGACACATGGGTTTATTATATTAGTAGCTCAAAAGTTTTGGGGCATAATTACACCCTAAATTGGACATACATACAAAATTTCAAGTCTCCGGCCCTTACCATGCTCTTTCTAGTCAGGATTAATGAAAACCCTAACGATACATTCGATTTGAGAGACAATATTATGACCCCAGATGGGACCTACATACCAAATTTCATTCAAATCAAAGTCAATGCTAAATAGTTCATCTCAGTGTACGGCGACAAACGGTTTTTTCATTCTATTTCAGAATTCTACGTACCATGAAATATAAAATTTCAAACTTTTAGGGAGGGTGGAGGTATTCGTGACGATTCCAAAGGTTCATTATTGAAAATAATAAACCAAAAAACTTCGAGAAGGGAAATAATCAAAAATTCGGTTTGTTGTGATTGTAGGGCTTTGGTTTAAACTCCAAATGATCCTGCGACTTACACAGCGTGACCAACCTTCCCAGTAAATCGTACATACTTACACCACTTACATATAACTTCTACTCCCAATCAATAATCTTTGGCTGGCTAACTCATTGGTTTCTCTATTTTCTCAATTTCAGGTATTGACTGTTTTTCCCGTTCTAGCCTCATCGTTAAAGAACTTTTCGATGACTTTCAAACAACTATCAGAACTACGAGGCTCTTGTTATTTAAGAATCTCAGATCCTCTTTTGAGCCTTCGTACTGAATTGATGAGTAATCTCTACATGGATACCAAAAAGGTAGGTGATGCCCAAATAGAAATATTACTAGGAATGGAGGAATTCAAAACATGATTCCAAAATGATAGGTGATGCCCAAATATAAATATTACTAGAAATGAAGGAATTTTAAACATGATTTTCCACCGAAAGATGTGATGAAATTTGGTATGGATATTAATTTGAGACAATCATTAAAACATCACCGCTTATTTTGCCGTTCATGGCATAAAACTGAAATATACACCAAATTTCAAGTCTCTAGCACTTGCCGTTCTCGAGATATCTTGTTCTTTGTTCACAGACAGACAGACACACACACGGACCAGTAGCTGAGACTCTATATTTTGGGCTCTGGGGACCCCAAAACGTATTTTGGCATTGAAAAGTCGACATCGAAAATTTCAGCCCATTACAATACTTTCCTTTTTATAGGATAAGGAAAGTGAAAAAGAGGATCTGAAAATTTAATGTATAAAAAAGTAGAAATTCAGGAGTTTTACATATTTATGTGCCATACTGTGTTGTCATAAACTTACAACTACTGTCCATACTGTTCAGAGCTCTGCACTCTGGGAATCAACGCACGCTGCCTTCATCTCTGTGCACGTTATTTTTATACAGGTGATTGAACACTTTTATAAAGTATTTTTGTGTAAAAAGCAGGACATTTTCAATTATTTTCTAAAGCAGGCAGGACAAACATACATAAAGCAGGGCATATCCGGCCAAAGCTGACGTGCGGTAATCCTAGTTCCAGGTCTTCTTGGTACCATTGTAGGAAGATTTGAATGGTTATATCAGAACCCTATTCTTAGGTCTGTTTGTCGCTTTGTCCATTTTTTTGTTACAGTGCCCTTATACATACAATATGTATTATATCTTATGTTAATACATTGTCATTTGGTTTCAGGTACTCTGCGTAGTCAGTGATGAATTAGATAATTATGGTTGTGATACTAGAACCTCCAAAGTATTTTTTGGCGGCTCAAGATCTCCAGATTGGGATTCAAATCCAGATTGTACTCGAATGATAACGCAAGATACAATTATTATTGAACGATATAGAAACTTTCTGGCAACATGGAAGAAAATAATGCGCAAGGTTTTCTCAACGACAAAATATAATCGACAACACTGTAAAAAGATTCCGAGAATACCAAAATGTAGTAAAGTGTTTCATAGCAAAATCAAAAAGGAAGACGAGGAAAGTGCCATACAGAGAATCAAAGAAATTCTTGACAGGGACACCATCGATAATGACGATGATAACGAAATTTAGTTGGAAAGGTTAAAGGGGAGTTTTCTTACCTGCAAGATATACGCGTAGTGTAGAACGCAACACGCTCAGAGTATCTATTGCAAAAACAGTGCAACTGATTTCCTACAAAGCGCAATATGTTTGTAACATCAAGGGCAACAGTCATGCTTTCGGAGCTGTCATTGCGTTATGCGTTTTACGTGACGAGTTAAGTTTAACATTCCTAATAGTGCATTATACGTGACACATCTCTTCTGTTAGTAAGGAAACGCAACGAGCGAGGTAATAGCTGTAATTTTAGTGGCAAAATTATAGCTTTTTAAAGCGATTATCAAAAATAGTAAAAAAATTTGCTAAAAAAATCATTATCCTACTACGTTTAAGAAACATGAGTCTATAGTACGCTAAGAGGAGACCGCTAGGGACACCACATGATGTTAGCTATATATTGGGGTGCATTTGGTCTTATAAAGACAAAGAAAAAGCTATTGTTGGTAGCAACGGAAAGGCAGAGGTTACCGTTAAAATATTTGGACTTTGCTGATGATTTGGAGCTCTTTAAGGAGTTGTGTATCTCTGAGTAGGAGTAACACAGTGTTACTTTGTATGGAAAAAGTGCCATTTCATGAACTATTAAAAATATTACTTTTTAAAAAAACACTACATAGATGTAACTCTAGGCAGGGTCGGATTAACCATATGTCAATGTGGCAACTGCCCTCGTTCATCTTAACCTTGACCCTTGCTAAAATGGGATAAGAACCTACATAATTATTAATGAAAAGATAAAATGTTTATTAAGATATAAAAAAAATGGAGAGATAGAAACGGTTTTACAATGTATAAATTGGTAGGTAAATATTTTTTTTTTTAAAAAAAAAAAAATAACTTTATTAATAATAATAAAATATGATAATATAATCTCACAAAAAAAAAATTATTATTGAAAAAAGGCCAAGTTCCTCACAATCTTCCAAAAATTTCAGCCTATGAAAGTAGTGATATCTATTATTGGGCCAAGTTTATTCTTGCTGCTGTATATCCCGCAAATTTATTATTGCACGTTCTTCTGTCTCAATTCTCTTAAAGTAATACCGACTTTACACTTGGCCAGTTTGTAAAAAGGTAGTATTTTAGGAATCCCCTTAGACTTGGTCTTTACACAGTTTTTTCTAAGGGGATTCGTAAAATACTATATCTCTTTACAAACTGGCCAAGTGTAAAGTCGGTATTACTTTAAGAGCATTGAGACTGAAGAACGTGCAATAATAAATTTAAGTGCGGATATACAGCAGCAACAATAAACTTGGCGCCAATAATAGATATCACTACTTTCATAGGCTGAATTTTTTGGAAGATTGGGAGGAACTTGCCTTTTTTCAATGATAATTTTTTTGTGAGATATCAATACTTTTTGTAAAGATTACTATATGTAAATGATTATTTGGCCGTTATTTAGAAATTTCTTCTTCTTCTTTTCGATTACACAACATATCGGTAACCAGGAAATTTCTTTGTAAACCGGACCCAAATGTCCAATAAGATCTAACACCAAAGTATTAATAAAGTCATATACACTATTAAGCATATGAAAACAGCAGTATTTATAGTGTATCCTCTTCCCTGAAGTTATAGCACTGAGAATTAACGAGTTTCAATTTTGACATTTGCGGGATTAATTGAATTTCAAGGAAGATTAATCTTATTAGTTGAAACTGGATTTCGTGCATTTACTTCCCTGACGCGGAATCGTTTTGGAGCACTGGTAGTAAAAGAGTGAACATATTTATTTTTCCATTTAATTGCATGTAAATATCTTCCTTCATGCAAGATTTCAGCGTCCTACCAGTTTAAACTAGTTTTCGAGCATCTCCTTCCCTAAAGCGGAACCGTTTTGGAGC
>CM022878.1:9943317-9968918 GCA_012654025.1 Pachypsylla venusta | reverse complement strand
CCAAATTCAGAGAGTCATGATCCGATATCTTAAATTTTGTCGCGACAGCATATCAACTCATAACGAAAAAGTTTTAGGTGTCTTCTCAAGACTTAATTTAGGACATAATTTACTAAATTTTGACAAACTATTCCAGAGTTACAAGTTCGAATCCGGGATCGGGCAAAATAAAATTTAGGAAATACTAATTGTTTAGTCAAAACGGTGAAGGATATCGAATATATAAAACACCCAAGGGTGCATACATCTATTTTCGGAACAATATCTTGAACCCTTTCCGATTTTTCGGCCGATAATTTTACGTTTTAAATAGGACCTACTACTCAACGGCATGATGCAATCAAGAAAGGTGCGGTATTCTCAAAAAAATTTGTTTTAACGGAATAATGGGGCAATATGCAAAAGTTTATGTGGTGCCCGAAAATTCGAGGTGAAACAGATGGCTCCGTCCGTTTTTGTCCACGGACACACCTAGTGTTAACATTCCGCGTGTCACCTACCTTACGCATGTGATTTTCTTTGAAAAAGTAGCTGGCTAAAATGTAAATCTATTCTCTTTGCTTACACATGAGTAAGGTATTAGGTGACAGAAGGAATGTTAACATCAACCATAGTAACATGTAAACCGCCTTGCCCATTGGTTTTTCCCATCCCCCCACACTTTTATACCCATGGCGGTTAACATGTTACTATGGTTGATGTTAACGTTTCTTGTGTCACCTAATATCTTACTCATGAGGTACCATTGTACCTCATGATTTAGCACGAAAAACTACAAATAATGATGTATCACACTCTTGGTTTTATCCTGTAGAAAAATCCATTATTCCACGAGGTTGATCAAAGGTCTGTTTGACGTCGATTATATGTACAATTTGACTTAGATTTCAAATATTAAATAAGAAATAAAGAATTTTATTTAAAAATCGAAAGTTAGTGTCCGCATCAATACTTTTGGACACCCAGTAGAAATTTTGATTACACCGAAAAATGAATATAATTGTGGAAGAACTTCATACAAATTTTCAAGTCTCTAACTCTAGCCGTTAAAATGATAAAAATTCGTCCCGAGACTTTTCAAACACTCTGGATACCACTGAGCTTTACGATTTATAATTCTGGATTATTATTATTATTTCCAATATTTAACATTCGGAATCGATCACGAAAATCCCCCATCTCAACATTTGATATTTAACGTTCGAGTAAAAAAATCTGTTTTTTTTTTTTTAATTTGGCTTAACGTCTCTTTAACATCTATTGGTCATTCAAGACGGGGTTTTACCCTCCATTCGCTGGAAACTTGCAAACCAGCTACCCACATTGACCTCACCCAGCCTGGGTTGGGCCGGAAAAAAGAGCCAACGATACGTGGTGTTCCCAGGCGGTCACCCATCCAAGTACTGACCACGCCCGACGTTGCTTAACTTCAGTGATCTTACGGGAACTGTTGTATTCAACGTGGTATGATCGTTGGCTAAAAAAAAAAATCTGTTAAATTTGCTCCAAAAGAAAGAGTCAGTAGAGTTTTTTTTTTACTTACAGCGTCTACACTTCATTAATGCTGGCGAGATTCAGACACTAATGCAGCAATTACTGACGCTCTCAAGGGAAGCCCAATGTCTTAGATTTTTTCCGGCTTCACCGGCATACTGTTGTATGATCCTTATTGTAGGAGACTTGAACATTATGAACATATAAGTCTTCCTACTACTGTGGATCTTGAACAAAATACCTCCCGAGGATCTGATCCTTTGATCTGGTATCCTCAGGGATACATTTTCTACCAGGTGCTGATGATTGATCAAACCCTCGCAAATATTTTGGAAAAATTTGATTTGTGCGTCCTTTCTTCTCGTCTCTAAGGAGTCAAGTTCGAGGTGATCAATCAATAACCCATACTCAATATAGTGTGGGTAGAGGGGATAAAATTTATTTTCTTTGTTGAAGAGGTTTCTAACAAAGTGGGCCTGCAGTCTCTCTATGGATTTTATGCGGGGTCCATATAGCTGCTCTGTATTCAAGAATTGATCGCACGAAGGTTTGGAACAGTAACTTGATAACATCTGTGTCATTTATCAATTTAGAAAATCTAAAAATTATACCCAGTCTTGAATAGCTTTTTTTTGTAATGTCTTCAAAGTAAGCTTTGAAGTTAAGATTGGTTTCAAATGTGAGGCCCAAATCTAGGGGGATGTTGTTTGCGTTGTATGTGTATGTTATCGAGCTGGACTTATTAGTGTAATTAAAGAAGATGTACTATTTAGAATACACTTCACATTACTTTTCAGGGTATCCTTTATTAACTTTCAATTGAAATGGATTAGAATTTAAGGGTTATAATTATTACGAGTAAGGAAGATTCCTTTGAAAACTGAACGTTTTTTTAGTTTTATTTTAGTTTTATAACCACATTTTTTATGATTAAAAAACTTTTTTAGATTAATAACCAGATTTTTTTATGATTATAAAACATTTTCAGTTTTATAAGCCACAAACTGATACATTACTTATCAGGGTATCGATTTATCAATTCTTATTTTTCAATTGAAATGGGTTTGAATTTAAGGAGTATATTTATTGTAAGTAAGGAAAATTCCTTTGGAAACATTTTTTCAAATTTATAACCATATTTTTTTATTGTTATAAAACTTTTTCAGTTTAATAACCATATTTTTTATAGTTATAAAACTTTTTCAGTTTAATAACCATACTTTTTTTTATAGTTATAAAACTTTTTCAGTTTTATGACCATAGATTTTATGGTTCTAAAACTTTTTCATTTTTATAACCAAATTTTTTTATGGTTATAAAACTTTGTTTCCCCTGCATCCGATCAATGCATCCTATTACATTGATCTACCCCTGATTTAATTTTTATGTAGGAATGTTATTGGAACAGGAAAAATCTAAGTTGAATTATTAATAATAATTGCATAGAAAATAAAATTACTATGCACAATGCAAATTATTTGTGCATGCACACAATAAGTTGCATCCTATTCCATTGATCTACTGATCTAAATTAATAATTATAGATTATTAATTTTATTAATAATAGCATTTGCAATTGTCAATTATATTTTAATTACATGTAATAAAGGTTGTCATTTGATTATTTAGTTTAATTCAGTATGTCAGGGCCACCGAGGCGAGGGGACAGGGTAGACCGCCCGTGCTATGGAGGAGCCCGTAATTTTTTAGTCCTGACCCGGGGAATTTCTCTTAGCGGCCCCGCAGTATGTATTCGAAGACATTAGCGATTGCTCTAAACGTAGGTATGCCATAATTTAATTCTGATTGATATAATGAACGCCGAAGACGTAATTTCTGCCAATCCCATTATGGTTTACTAAATTACATAGTGAGAATGAGTGATGCTTTAGATTTTGAGATGGTATTTAAGGTTGACAACTTTATTAGCCGAGTCCACCTGAGCTGATGGTGTAAAATAATAGAGAAAGTAACTCTACCATATTATTATGTTACTCATGTTATTAAAATATGAAATTTTAAGTGGTACGCAAAGCCCAGTTAGTATACTGACCAGGGCCGCAGAGAAAAAATCCGAGCCCGGGACTAAAAAATTACCAGCCCCTCCAAAAGCTCGAGCTTGGGGTGTCACTTCCGTTAACTTCCTCCCCCTCTCGGAAGCCCCGATACTGGCTAACTCATAAAATCGACGATGGGTAAATGGGTATACCACACCTACAGAATTGATTTATGGAAAAGTTCTCTTTTAGTAGGTACGAAAAAGGAAAACAAAAATGGAAAGTTAGCTAGAAGCGGTTTATATTCAAAAGGACGCCTTTTAGTGGTCTCTTACACAGCTCAAACAATAAGAGATTAAAAAGTGAACGAGGAGAGACCCTCTAAAATCATAATCCAAACTTTCGGGAAAAGTATAACATCCACCCTATCTTGATTCGTATCCCCAATACAGGTGATTTCCTATGTTTGCGAAAACTGAATTATAATTATTTTGAATAAAATTATTTTAGAGGAAGAATAACCAATCTTGTTGGATTCCATCGAGGAGAGAAAACTAAAGTTTCCAACACATAATATATGACAAGAGGTACCAGTGAAAGTTATTGAGGAATATTCTTGATGTGGAATGTTGGCGAATCACGCTGAAGAGGTAGATCTAGAAGAGAATGGACAAACGATATAGAAGAATGGCCAGAAATGACCTTTATAAAAATTCAGCGCCTGGTATCTGACAGATCATTATACCGAACCAATCTTCCAGTGTATGGCAATCAGCAATAGCTGAAGCTGCAATTCTAGTAAAAATTAATTCTAGTGGTCGAATACGGCCACGGGAAAAGACGCATAAGAACTATCTTAGAATGTTGAAAATTGGATGGGAAGACAAAATCACCAACAACGAAGTATTAAGACGTGTCAACAAGATCCAAAAGACGCACAAGAACTATCATAGAATGTTGAAAATATCATCTGAAGACAAAACCACCAACACTTAGGTATTAAGACGTGTCAACAAGATCTAGTTTGAACTTAGCATAAAAATTAGGAAAATAAAGTTTGCCGTTCATTTACTTAGGAGACCTGAGGGAACAGTCCTAACTGACATCATACTGGGAGGGTTAGAAAGAGCAAGGAAATGAGGATTAACAATGCTTGGCTTGGAAGCAATAATTTAAATATTTGGTAGCGGCCAGAAATCATTCAGAGCTGCAGTCAATCACCATCTGGCAACCATCGGAATCGATGGTGCTACTTAATGATGTTGCTGATGATGAAAATGCCCATAATGCAATAAACAGGTCGACTCATTACATGAATGACGTCTTTTTCCTTAATTTTATTGCGCGCTGTCCCTGATGTGTATCTGTATATATATATATATATCTGATATTCATTAGGTGCTGTACAATGTACATTCCAGAGGATCTAGGTACTCTTGGTTGGGGTTCTCCAGCACTCAAAGTAAATTTTAGTCATGTACGTACATACACATAGTTAATCATGTATTTGAATGATTTTTTTTCACATTGGAAAACCCACCAGTACTTTTTGTATTGTTTGTTCTATTTTTAAATAGTTTTGCATGATATTTTCAGTTTAACCTCTGATTACTATCCCATATTATAGAATAAGTATTTTTATTTAGGTCTTAGTGAGATATTATAGAGCGTGTCCCAGAATGAGTCGTCAAACTCCCCCCCCCTCCACTTTAGAACGGCTTGGAATTTTTGAATACTGCAAAATGTGCCATATGTGGAAAATTATAATCCAATATACAGCTTGTCCCAGAATAATCGGCTTAGAGTTTGTGAATTTTGAAAAGCTCTAGGGATAGGAAAAGAATCATGGTCAATCTAATGGTTATGGTGAGATCAAGGTTTGAACCCCAAATCCAATCAGGGTCAGAGGAAATCTCATTCCTCTGACCCTGCTAAGAAAGAAGCAGGAACATTAATTAATTTCATTAAATTGGGATACTATGTCAAGTAAAACCATATTGAAGGTTATCTTCACTTGACTATAAATGAAATAGATATTAAATTGATCTAACTAGTTTCGCGTTCTCCTGAACACATCATCAGAAATTCTGTGCGAGTAATCAAATTTTGAACGATTGGCGTGTCTATAGTATAGGAACATTAATGTTTTTATTTTTTTCTAAAATGTTTCCTTATTTAGGTTACTTTTCATTGATTTTCATAAATCATCACCTTACCTAACATATTCTGGCCTAGAATGGTCTTTTTCAAAACGATACTAAATTTAAGATCCAGAAACATCAAAACTCAAAACGGGTTCCTTTATTGATGTAACATAATTAAAATTTAGAACCTTCTGTCTCCGCCCTTGATTATTTTTTCAAAAAATTAAATGGAAAATCAACCTCAACTTCATTTTGATTTTATTGAAATAAAAAATATTTGTACCATTCTATTTAAATTTCTCCAGAAAACGACAGTAAAATTATTTACAATAAAAGTCATTGCCGGAGGTTCGAGCATGGATTTCATTCCACCAATTCGATTTGCCATGGTCCTTTTTCTATCCATAAAAGAATCCCCTGTGAATAACGGGACTTAAAAAGAATACTTTCAAGACACCCAATTCCATGCCGGTCGTAAAAGGCGACTAACGGATGGTTTGGAAATGATTTTTGTTCCATTACCCATACAGAAATCAAGGAGAAGCTACTGCACTATCCGTAAGGATTATTTTAGTATCAACAACTCATGGCAAGTTGTTGCAAAACAGCCCCACGGCTGTTAACCTATGATGATGATGATGATAAAAGCTCTACAGAAATTAAAGTCGTTCAAAAGTAAGAACGAGTTATCAACTCGCTGTATTGCATTGCTTGTTGAAATTCTGCATTAAATTCTACGTCTAATCGATAAAGTTTTAGAACTTCGTCCCCAATAAAATCCAAAAATAAACTAAAAGATCAGGCTTTCCGCCGCAATAGTACTTTTGCCACGTAAACCATTTAATATTTTTGTTTTAAAAATCACAAAGCCCAAGCTCCAATATCACAAAGTCTAAGCTACAATTCAACCAATTTTATCTTAATATAATGCTACCACTTGGCGCTATTACTCAATAAATTGTCTTCAGGAGGCTAGTTTAACTCCCTCACAAAAGAAGAGCAAGTAGAAAATTCGAAAAACTCTTTGCCAAATTTTCGACTCGTCCAGGAATCTAACCGGGTTCCTCCTCGGTGATTCACATTATGCCATGACCCAGCCTAAATTAATTCAACCAGTTGTCCATCAAGCGACTGGATAGTTTTTTGTTTATGTTTACCTACTATCTCATTGATTTGAATTCCATGTTGGTCTCGTCATACGGTCTTCTATTCATTAGAATCGTGATTATAATAAGTCCCATTTCACACTTGAGTTCTATTATCTATCATAATATCTGAATTACATTTTCTATGTTGGAAAATTAATGTGTTATATTTTGACACGTTGGGGAAATTTATCTTTCAACAATAATGATGTTTGGGAAATAATTTACAAACTTTCCAATGTGGGGAAATACCGAACTCATTTCAATTGAACTTTCCGTATGGCTGTTACGTCATGAATCGTGAGAAGTAATAAAACATTTAATGAACATATTTTGAAAAGAACTCCAAATTAAAACTATAAACCGAACAGTTAGCTAAATACCACAAGTTAATTAACTAACGCTAATGCGTGAGTTAATTAAAAGAAGAGTGATGGTTTATTATTGTAAATAAAATCTTGGGAATCAACCTCGTAAAAAAATTAAAATATTTTAAGGGGACCCTTAAAATATTTTACGTTTCAAGGTACTTGAGTGGAATGTAAAAATGAGATTGATTTAAGATCTGTATTCAAAACAGAATCAAAGTTACCTATTCCAAGTTAAAATTTAGCTGTCTAAGACGGGGGTTTTACCCTCCATTCGCTGGGAGCTTACAAACCAGTTACCCACATTGACTTCACCTAGCTTGAGTTGGTCCGGAAAAATAGCCAGCATCACGAGGGAGCGAACCTACGTGTACACCCACTTGCTTAAACTTTGCTGGACGTTGCTTAACTTCAGTGATCTTACGGAAACTGGTATATTCAACACTGCTACCAGCTGCATTATATGTACGCTCTAACTTGAAGTTCTAGCCGAGAATAATTTTTGATGATATGAGACACCCCGTATATATATGCTCCAATTTGAAGTACTAGCCGAGGAGTACTTTTGATTATATGATACACCCGGTATATGTACGCTGTAATTTGAAGTTCTATCCGAGAAGAACTTTTAATGATATGAGAAGCAAAGATAAAATAAATATAAAACTTACAATGTCTACGAAGTAGATATTAAGTAGAGTGAGATAACAAATTATAAGAGAAAGCACATGGCAAGTCATGACGTCATATCGACATGAATGAATGAGTCATAGGCAGAGTACATTGGGAATTACCATACAGAACAACTGATCAACTCCAAGCTCGATATCACTCTGTTGTCACTTAGATACATACCTTCTACTTTGACAAGGACTTCTCTTCGCCAAAAATATCATTCGATTAATAATCATGAGTATACAAGGTGGACAACATATAAATTTACGCAAAACTAAATAGCTCGGAAACTGAATCAATGTGTTTAATAGTTGTGCTAACGCATAGTATTGTATTTTGACAACCTAGATTTGTGGGTATCACAGCGGAGTGCACCCGGAACAACCAAACATAGTTCCGAAAAAAAGCCGGTTCCGCCAGGATTTGAACCCCGGTCTCCCGCGCGCAAAGTCAGTGTGATACCCACTAGGCAAGGAATCTCCGGAACTGTTTGGGATACAAAAAATATATTATAACAAAAATGTCACGATATCGGCCAATAACAAGAAAAATCATTTATAGTTTTTCCCGATTTCCGAGCATAAATATCGTAAAACACGAGCATAAATATGCTTTACTATTTTTTTTAATCGTCACGAGAGAAAAAAAATACCCCCCTCCCCTCCCTCAAAATTTGATATTTTACGTTTCAAGGTACGTAGAATCCAAAAATCGGATATAAAAAAAATCGGTTTATCTACCGTGATGGCCACTTTTACCACTTATCGTTGATCGATTTGGACGGAATTCGGTTTTATAGGTCCCATCTGGGGTCTTATTGTACTCCGAAATTCGGGTGCAATCAAAGGCACCGTTGGCGGTTTTTGCGCTATTTACGGTTTTCAGTATTGTTGTCTAAAAAGAGAATAATAAGAGCTAGAGATTTTGAAATTATGTCAAATTTAAACATTACCTAATTACCCCCCAGAGTATTTTTTTTGGGGGGGGGGTATTTTTTTAGCAGGTAAAATAATAAATCCATGAAATAATCTAGAGCGCCTAAAGTTTAATTTTGTTACACTCTATATTTATATGGCCATGGCCCTTTTCTCATTCCTAGAGCTTTTTAAAATTCAAAAATTCCAAGCCCTTCAAAAGTTAAGAAGGAGTGACAGGCCATTCTGGGACCCGCTATAATTATACTCCTCGACCCGAAGTACAGCTAGAGTTTCACCGTTTCTCCGCTCCATGGGCCAAATCAAACGACTTTTCTCACACTCTCTTCTATTCGTTGCGGTCGCATGTTGAAACATGTTAATTGTCACGTGTTCACCCATCGCATATGTAACAAATTCAGCATCTTCATCACCTAGGCTAGCCTAGAACAACAAAGAGTGAATCATAAGATTACAATGTCCTAACATTATTTTCTAGGTTCGAGGTCGTTTCAATGCTCCCATTACTCTGGTAGAGAACCAGTTCCCCCAGTTCGAATTTATTTTTAGCAAAATGTAAACTATTTATTGTCCTTTATTCCTCTAAGATTATTAGTTCTGTGTGGGGTCTATTTAAATTTATCTTTTCCGAGTGTTCGTGTATCGTGGGTTACAATATACAGGGTGAGTTATTTTAAAGGACATTGTCAAAGATCACGGAAACTGTTAGAGAGAGGAAGTAAGCATTCGATACAAACCTCCCTTTTTTTTAGGGGAAATTTAATGGTGACCTTGATTTTTTTTCCAAGTTCGCCTTCAAGGTTATTTTAAGATCAACATTGTTTTTTTTTTAAATATAATCCTGTATTTTTGATTCTGGTCTTTAATTTTGCATATAAAAAGAAATATTTTTTTTCTTAAAACATTTTTCGAGTTTTCGATATAATTTTGTGCTGACGTGCTCTTGGTAAGAGGCATAAAATATTTATACATAAACCCTTGATGATGTTTCACTAAATAACCACATTTATGCCCAAATATTTTAAATTGGGCGTGCCGAGAATACTTCATATGTTAGATATCTCTTACTCAGATGACATCAAGGTAAAAATTATCTCAAAAAATGTAAGTCAATACGAAAAAATATTTAAGCAAAAAATATTTATTTTTTAATACAAAGTTCAATACCAAAGTTGACCTTATCCTAGACGGCGACCTTGGAGAAAATATGTCATAATGAAATTTCCTCTTAAAAAAATAAGGGTGGTTTGTAATGTTTGTATCGAACGTTGTCTTCCTATCTCTAACAGTTTCCGAGATATATGACTATATCTTTTAAAATGACTCACCCTATATCAAACCGAATTTGCCGTAAAAGCAATATAGGCCATGGCCTGGGCCCGCAGAATTTAGGGGCGGCAAAATATGAATCAACTCTGTGAAAGGTGAGGTTTTTGTAGGCTGCAAAAATGAGATTTCGAGCATCGTTTTGTCATTAATGTTTGTATTTCTCTTGTCTCAAAATAATCGAAAAAATTACTGAGTAAGCACTAACGAATGAAATTATCAAAATCGAATTTCTTGTCAAAATAGAGGCGGCAAGTTCTAAATTGCCTGGGGGCGGCGAAAGTTTAAATCCGTCACTGGTTTTGGGGTCATTGAGTGAAATCCAGTCTGTATAAAAATTACTCGTAGGAATTAGGAACGCTCCAATGGGGGTGTTGCAGAAAAACTTATCATCAGCTTGCGACCTCGCGACACTTATTTCTTACTTGACTTACTCCCGGGATGCTAAGTAGTCCCTTTTCGTTGTCGTGGATTGTGCTTTGATCACTCATAGGTTGTAAACTCTATTTAGTCTTGGGCCACCACTCATATGAGGTCTTCTTGAAGCAAAGTAGCACTGATGGAGCTATAGTTTCGTCATTTGAGTAGACTCCCTTGCTTTGTGGGTATCACACTGGCTTCGCATACGGGAGACCCGGGTTTGAATACTGACGGAACGGGTTTTTTTCGGAAATGTGCTTGGTTGTTCGGGGTGCACTCAGCCTCGGGAGGACAAATCAGTATCTATTTTAATGTGCGTACCGACCAGTGGCGACATTACTAGGGCATAGAAATATGTGGTGCAGTAATATAGGTTGTAACAATCAATACTATGCGTTAACACATATGTTAAACAGAGATTTGTCATTTAGGACTCTTTAAGAACAAGATTGTCCGCACAAATTGTGCTATTGCGTTCAATATAAAGTTTGGATTGAATATTGAAATGTAGGATAAAAGATCGAGAGAGTTAGAATGGCGCTAAAGTGTGAAAAAGCTCTACAGGAACTCCTAAACGCCCCTTACGTCTCTTTATCATACATGGTCATTCGAGACGGGCGTTTTATTCTGTGAAAACTCAAATACCAGCTTCCACATAGACACCACACAGTCTGGGTTGCCATATCGAGAGAAGAATATAGATATTATCGAAAGCTTAATTTCCATAAGCAATATTATCGGATGGTCGAATATCGATATAAAATATCGGTTATATCGAAACCTTAATATCAATATTCGATATTATCGATTAAATATCTATAGCCCTTGCAGAAAAGCAGCGTAATTTCTGACGTTTGTAGTTATTTGTTTCGATACCGATATTTTTTTTCAATATTATCGAAATATTAATATCGATATAAAATATAGATGATATCGGACCCCAAACATCGATTATATATTATCGACAACCTTATTCTGGGTTGAGTCGAGAATAACCACTATCACGAGGCTTAACCTTACCTGGTCTTCCTGCCGTCCACCAAAGTAAACCACTACTGAGATCTTAAATTCAGTGATCCTACGGGAACGTGTCATTGACGCTGTGTTATGCATAACCATGCAGACAGCGTAAACTCGGCATGTCGCCAAGCCGTACGACGGCCTAACGCTCGCTGACTGTTTTTGACTGATCTCATCAAAAATTTTCTTGACCATCTCAATGTTTGAATAAAATAAATATTCTGCTTGTGGCTAATATCAATATTGAATAGTTGATAACTAAAAATCATGCCACTAAGGTACATTATTTAATCATAAGCATTCTCGAATAACAAAAACAAATAAAATTAATAATTAATAAATTATATTTATGGTTTGTTAAAATAACAGTTTTGAGCAAAACGTAATCAAGCGAGAGAAGTAATTTTAACAAATTTTATTATTTTCATGTTGCAAGTAATGTATTTCCACACAATTTAACAGGCAAAATACGTAAATATATTAAAGCGATTTTTTTTTTTCTTTTTTAAAAAAAAAGGATGGAAAAGTTGGGTGCTTGTGAGAATAATTAATTATAATATTTTGGTGGGACCAGACAGATACTATTATTTTTTTTCTGAGCAACTAACCTAACTCAAAAAAAAAGTGATTAATAGAAAGTAGAAGGTTAATTTTCAGATTAAATGGTGGGAAATACGAGAAAACTCACTTTTAAATGTTTAATTCACAATTTTATTGCTTGAAAATCGACAATACTTTGGAGAAATCAAATGTTTATTCGGATTTTTTTAAAATGTGCATAGAATTTTTTTTTTTTTTTTTTTTTTTTTTNAAGCGCAAGAGTTTTTAGGGAGCGACTTTATGAGAAGAACAAGTTTAATCGAGGCATGGCCGATCAAAACGTTTCCTAACCTCGGGGGGGGGGGGACGTTCATCTTAACGCTTATATTGATAAAATAAACAAACTTGCACTGGACTATTTTAATCGAGGCATGGCCGATCAAAATGTTTCCTAACCTCTCTGGGGGGGGAGGGGATGTTCATCTTAACCCTTATATTTCATATTGGTACAACTATGTCTGCTTCAGTTCAATATATTCAAATAGTTCAATACGGAAGAGGAAGGTTTTTTTCAAAATAAATTAAAATTAAAGTTAATTAATTAATCTCCCACCCCTAAAACGTTTAAAAAGACTTTTTTAATTATATTAAACCACATTTTAGGTTTGTAACTTGCTCCAAAAAAAAATAATAGTATCTGTTTGGTACCATTTTGGTTTATTATTTTCAATAAAGAACCTTTGGAATCGTCACAAAAAAATACCCTCCCCCATGAAAATTTGATATTTTAGGTTTCGATATTTTAAGAGCATTGACTCTTGGTCCGGAGATTGTGAGTTCAAATCCCGCCCGGAGCAGAATTTTCTGATCGAATTTTCTCGAATAAAAAAAAATTGTGGACCGATTTGGATGAAATTTAGTATATGGGAAAACTTTTGGGTTCAATCAAATATACCGCTGGTGGTTTTTACCGCTTTAAAGCGGTTATCATTAATCCTGTCTAAAAAGAGGTAAGAGCCAGAGACTTCAAATTTGGTAGGTATGTCAAATTTAGGGTCTAATTACGCACCATATTTAGAATCATCACGATAACCTTCCTCAATTTTGGGGGGGTACCCCCAAAAATTTTTATTATTTTTTGTTAGAAAAATAATAAACCTAGGTGTCACATTGGCAGAGTTTTTTTTATATATATTTATTTAAGTGTAATCTACAATGCATTTTTATATGTATAACCAATATTAATTATTAATTTAAATTTTTGATTTAAGGCATCAGCAAATACTTAAGGTGTGCCGGCGTGTGTGTTTTCCAAAAAACAAAAAAGTTCTTTCAAATGTGATAAGATTCTAATAAGATTGATTATACGTCAAGTATTCTTCGATCTGGGTACACTAAAAATAACACGTGTATTTGTTTTTTTCCTTGCTTATAGTACTAATGTGTAGAGGCAATAATGATGTCCAAACACAATAAATAATTATAAACATACAAATTCAACAAATATACATCAAATAAATTGTAACCAAATTTTGGTATCAAGACAAATTCGATACCTTCATAATGTAATGGAAAATATTTTTTTTATACTTTCACCTAAACCACTTAATTAGAGTGCAGTTTTTCAGGTGATTACAATTAATTAAATACATAAGAAAAACATAATAATATAAGGATTGAATAATCTTAAAAATTCAAAATAGTTAAATATATTGAGTTTGTTCAGCTATCATGTACAAGTTCCCATTTATCTCCCCGGCAACATTGAGAGGTCCAAGCTTTGATCATATTTGTTGTAGAGCTCATAACCATTTATAATTTTAGAGTTTCGATACACAGCTTTTATGTTTTGATGTACATAAAAGAAGTCTTGGTCTGTTCGGCGTCTAAAGTATAAATTTGGTACATTTAGGGATATCTGCTCTGTTAGTGATGCACAGGACAGATTGCCATTAATTATTCAATTAATTCATTTTAGCCTTCCTTTTTTCAGATAACATTGTAATAAAAAAAGAGAAATTCAAAAAAAGTTGTGTATAACAAATATCTTTGTGTTTATGTTTTCAGTGGATTCCAAGCTCGCCATTTTAATACTGATTCAATTATTTTGTTCTTCCATTATGTCAGAGGAGGTATTACGATGTATTAAATATGAAACAGAACAAGATTTGCCATTTTGGAATAGTCCTTGCGGAAGTATGAGGTATCAAAAGAATTTGATTAAAACTGATCGAATTTGGGAGAAACAAATCATCAAAGGACTTCATAAAATAAGACAACAATTAAAATTGGTCAAAAGGCATTATAGAAGTTCTAAATTAGAAAATTTGTTCTCAGATGTAAGTCGTTTTGCAATCCTAAAATCTTTGAAGGTCGCTTTCGCTGGTCATTTACCCTTTTCGCTAAATGTGTTGGTGTTGACTTTTTTAACTGTGCTGAGATTTTCTTTTCAGTAAAAAGACAGCTTGACATGAACCCTCAAGCACTTTTACCAGACTGATTGACTCCAGGTCCAATTTGTTACAGATTGAGAAAAGTCAATTGTTAATTGTGACCTAAATAAATAAATAAAATAAAAAAACATCTCAAAATAATATATTGAAAAGAGCGGCAGCGCTCCGCCCGCCAAATCAAATACAATGCGCGTTGCCCCAATGATATCACAAAGTTCACTTTTCATTTTACATTAACACATTAGGCTTTTTGTGTGATAGAAAGATATGTCAAAGGCTCCAAACCTTTTTGGTTGGTAACCCCTTTTGGATTATGAAAAACCTCCCCTTCCCAAAAAAATATCTTTAGTTTGATGTGGCCCCTAGCATTAGAATAAATGTTCAAATACTTCAGCCACAAATCATTCAATCAGCTCCTCTTGAATCCCGTCCAGCACAGCATTAACATCAATAGTTAGTGGCGATCTACAGAGCTTTGTTTGTCATTCCCTCTGAATTATTCCTGAAGTTGACTGAGTTGCTCAATCAAGTTTGATTATTTTTCACTGATCAAGTATTTCGATGTTTTCTTCAGTGTCAATCAACTCTTTAAGACGATTTTAATTTTAAATTGTCCATCATAATCATTTATTTTATTTATTATTAGAGAAAAAACTCATAATAAATAAAATAAATAAATCATCGGGACCTTTAGTCACATTATGTTCGCGCCCCCTCTGAATTGTCCTGCTTCCCCCCCCCAGACGTGCGCCCCTCATTTTGGGAACCGGTTTAGATAGTTTCGAAGTTTTTTTTTTAATTTAAAAAGTTTATATATATTATTTGATTATTTCTTCTTCTTTTATTTTTTTGCAATGAGATACCAACATAAACTTTAATATATCATTGATACATATCCTGCGCGGTGTGCCTTTAAAGATCTTACGCCGTTAGCATCTCCTCGGATGAGGTTCAACGCCATTACTCCGCTTCTCCAAAAAATGGTAGTTTTCTCCTGAGGAGAGAAACATGGCCTAATATGTTTCTTTCGGGGGATTAGATTTTTGAAACCGCTGTATTGTTTACTAGGAAACTGATTTTGTCTCATTATGTTCCTTGTATTGGTTTGAATTGATTTGCTCCTATATTAATACTGAAATATAATTATAACAAACATTTTGTTGATTGGTTATTCAGGTGCTAGGTGGAGGCATACCTGAACATGAAATGATAGCCCCAACATGGATTCCAGCTCAAGGCAATATAAACTCTCTGATGACAACAAAGCTTACGTCATTAAAAGAAGTAAGTGGACGATTTCTAACTTAAGCAGATATTGATCAAATAACGAAACCTGGAACGACGAACAAGTTGGATCAAATTGGTGCCATTGATATATTCAACAGCAGAACTCTAGGGTGGGCTCAAGAGGCTGACAACCTGTTTGAAATTTTATTTACAATTTGGTAATTTTAAGTAATCTCAGCAGGTTTTCCCCGTACTGCACCACCGTTCAATTTTTTTTTTTTTTTCAAGCATATTTAACTTTCTGGCTTTGAATTAGGGATGTCCATATTATATCGAATATCGATATTAATGTTTTGATAAAACCGATGCTTTATATCGATATTCGACCATACGATAATATCGCGTAACTATATTAAGATTTCGAGTATATCATTCCCATCAATTTTTCTCTTACCCTCTGGCCAATCAGTTTCGGACAAACTTACAAGTACACAACATATTGCACTTTTGTGTACAAATTTGCGCTTTCTTCATCTTTAACTTCACCCTTTACCAATTATATTTGGCGTCGGCGTTGCTTTCCTTTTTCTACCATGCCACAAGCTTTTGTTCGGTGCCTACTTTCTTTAGCTGTAACTCTTTCCCGACACAGTAACCCTACCTTCTTCTCACAGTATTAGAAGCTCGCTTTTTTGCTGATCTCTCGTCATTGGTTTGAAGCAGAGATTTTTTAAAAGCTGGATGACCTTCATAACAAGAAATCTTCTCTATGCACACGGGCTTAGGTCCATCACGTAATTGCTCCCCTCAGTGACTACATTTATATATTCATTGGCGCTTTATAAGTATAAACTAGCATCCCCCGATCGCGGCTTCGTTCACGCATATTTTAAATGATGTATCATGCTATCTCTGTCGCTTCAATGTATTTCTTATGGCGATTGTTTACTTTCCGCGATTGCTACCCCTTAAAATTAAAATTTTCCAAAATCCTTTCTTAGTGCACACTTACATGGTTCAACGAAGGTCCCTGCCAAGTCTGTTTCAAGTCTGTAGCATTAACAGTTTCGGCTCTACGTTGATCAGTCACTCAGGACATTGCCTTTTATATATGTAATAGCTTTTTCCCGTGCTTCGCTACGGTTACAAAATTAAACAACAATTTCGAGTTCACGAAATTAAATCTCCTCAATTTTAGATTTTTGCTGGAACCAACCCCCAGAGTGAACACGGCTCCTGTTTAGAAAATTCAATATTTTTTTCAAGGATATGACTTTTTGTACATCGAAACACCTATGTATCTAATTTCAGCTTTCTCGCTCAACCCGAAGTGGTACTTCTCAATTCCGATTTTTTGGTGATGAAAACCGTACATAAATCGGGGAGAAACCGGAAATTTGCAAATTTTATATTTTTTATGGGGTCCTTATATACTATTTTGGGGGGGTCTATTCTCGGTCATTTTTCGTTATCTCTTATGGTTTGCCCAGAAAAAAATTGCAAAAAGACGCGCTAAATAGCGTCATTTTTGGCGGTAACTTACTCTCACTTGAACTTTATTTTTTTTCCTTTCTTAATACGCACCTACATACTAAACTTGGCACAAAAGTCCCTTGTGCCAAGTTTCAAGTCTTTATTGATTATCAGTTCGTCAGTCACTACGTCAGTCAGTCACTACGTCAGTCAGTATACCAACTGGGCTTTGCGTTTTATAAGTATAGGTAGATAAAAATATACATTTTGACAAATCACAATTATTTACAGCTGGTGTAATGAAATTTAAATTGTACCATAAACCATAAAAGCAATATTTTATCTGATTTTCAAATATGTGATAATTATAAAATGAGCACATTGAATTGGAATTGGCTGCATATCGATTGAAAATATTTTGCAAATGCCGGTCAGCCTGTAAACTGTTAATCATAAACTATTATTATAATTTGTCGACTTTTTTCTCAGATTGTACGATTCATACCAGGAGTATATACAGATTTGCAGAAATTTGCTGTAGCCTTTGAACAAATAATAAAAGATCAGACAAAAGAGGAGAAGAAAATCCCTTTGAATGAATTGAAGATAAATTTATCACTGGTGAGTTAGGAGGGCATAATGTTTCTACAGCCGAAAAACATTCNGTACGATTCATACCAGGAGTATATACAGATTTGCAGAAATTTGCTGTAGCCTTTGAACAAATAATAAAAGATCAGACAAAAGAGGAGAAGAGAATCCCTTTGAATGAATTGAAGATAAATTTATCACTGGTGAGTTAGGAGGGCCTAATGTTTCTACAGCGGAAAAACATTCAATTTTTGGATGGATTCTGCGTACCTTGAAATCTAAGAACTATTCTTTAAAAGAGACTACCCTTATTTATGACAAAGATTCACTTAATTTTCAGTTCAACTCGAGTTTCTTCGTAGACATTTTCAAGAAAACTGACTAGTTGTTGTTATTATTGAGTGTCCGTTTGTAACTCAAGTGCCATGTGATCAGTCAGCGAATGTCTCACACACAAAAGGACGACGATAGCGTTGAGGCATTTAATAACAAGACGATAATATCAACCATGTTTTAAGAAAAATCGAATTGTCACTACTGGACCGAGTTAATGTTAAGGAACAGAAATCCTATTCTATGAACAAATGTACTCAATGCGATAGTTGACACTGTTCCAAACTTTGTGTATGAGATTAATCAAAGGGGTTAAGTGTTAAAAAAACAACTTTTAAACAAATTAAATGAAAGCAAAACACTTACCAAAAATACTATTTATTTTAAATTATGAAGAAACTCATTTTTTCATCATCATCAGTGTAGTCGAGCCTCAGGATGGCGGATGACTGGATGTCAACTTCCATCCTTAGACTCAACTAGATTGATCATAATTTAAAATAAATAATGTTTTTGGTGTTTTGTTTTAATTTAATTTATTTAATCAAAGGGAACCTGTGTTACCAACAGCCACTCAACAATAACATCACCAACCAGTCAGTTTCCTTGAAAATATCTACGAAGTAGACGAAACTCGAGTTGAAGTGAAAAGTAAGTAAATGCTCGTCATAAATAATTTAGTGTTTTATAAAATATCCAATTTTGTGGAAGGTGATCTTTTCCAAAGTTTCCTCATTGAAAATAATAGATATACCAAAATATTTAAATTTTTGATTGCTAGACCGCATGTAGTCATTAAGGGCTAGTCAATTCATTATTCCTTGATTTTCATTTCAGCTCCTTTGTATTATGGAGGAAGCTTTAGTTTTGTTGGATATGTCAGTACCAGTCCCGGTTCAAAGAACTATTATGTCTAAAGAAGAAAGAGAACTTCAACATTTAACTTTTCGTAATGTAAGAGATTACGTTATTCTAATCAAATACAGAAACTACACGAAACAATTAGGATTCTTCCTTAGAACAGGAGGGGAATCGAATGCTAATAATATAAATGGAAAACACAAGAATGGAGAAATGAGAAGCGCTGTGAATGGCATCAACAGAGAGACTGTCAGTATAGGTAGTAATGATTACAATTCCAGAAGTAATAGATAGTGGCAATTGTTGATTGTGGTTCTTTTGAACTTTGTGTTACAATATTTGAAAAGATAATGAAATATATTATGTTAGGCTCAATCCATGAAAACGCTCAATGTTGCACAATCCTAAAAATTCGGCAACTAAAATCGCAATATAAAAAAGTGAATATCACACTTCGCGATCTGGAAACTTCTTCCAGTTGCACAATCCTAAAAATTCGATAACTAAAATGTGGAAAAGTGAATACCACTTCGAGGGGCGTGCATTTTTTAATCTGTTCAAAGTACGGCGAACAAGTTTCTTCAGTGGCTCTAGTTTGGCTTTAAGTAGAAATTTTCTTTTTTCTTCCAAAGAAATAATATTTTTTTTTTTTTTTTGTAACTAAAGTGAATCTGGAGTCTAGGATAAATTAAAAACTTAATATCTGCAATTCTACATAAACTTTTAAATTTTTTCTCAACCAGAGAAGTTGGATCTACAGCCTTCGACCATGCCCCACAAAAAACTTATATGTAAAAGGGAACTTCTACGTAAAGGCATCCTGGAGTGGTTTGAATCAACTTTTATAACAAAATCTTTTCAAATATGACCTGTCCTAAAATTGTTCCTAATAATAAATAATTAGCGTTTAATTTTTATTTAATGTAAATAATTATTGTTGATTTTTTTTTTTTGTAAAATGTTGTAAATTTTATAAATTTTTCTTGTAATTAATACTCAATATTTTATTTACCTATCTATTTTTGAATTTCATACAGGGTGCCTCAGACTGTACTTGACGCCTCTTTGACATCTAGTATGTTGGGTTTATTTTGGTATGGGAAGCTGGTTTTCCTATGGAAAAGGTTGTTCCCTGTCTATCCGTTTCAGAGTTACTATAAACTCCTTTTTAAGATAGACCCCAACCTGAGAGAGAAAACTATAATAGAAATGAGAACAACAAGATGTTAATGTTGAAAATTACCAAATATAAAAATTTACGAAGTTGGTCTTTATTGGAATTCAGGACTTAGAAATAATATATAAAATTACTTAGTTGTTAATCGTCGAATGCCAGAATTAGAATTAATTTTCATTGACGCTCGATCTGAAGTTCTCCCTTCAGATCGACCGTTAAATTAATTCCCGGCTTTCTATTGGCCGATGGTATTGAGTTCAGCCAATAGCAATTTCGTATTAATTCTAAACAATTATTATTGTTTAAGTTCTCTTGGCATGTCGATATAATATTTCGACATCGGATGATGTATAACTTGATTTCTTTGTTCTACTTAATATTGTTTAATTTTGATGCAATATATTAATATCTGATGCAACAGACGATACCACACAGGATATTTCTGGAACTTATTATTCAAGCAATATACTGGGTGTGTTTTAGGTCTAACAAGTAATGGTCATTCGAGACAGGGATTTTATCTCATCTTCCATTCACTGGAAGCTTACAAACACATTGACCTCATTCGGACTTGATTGGGCCACTTCATTTCAAAAGGGAAACTTTTTCTACTGTTTCTCATTTTTTGCCACTGTAGGGGAGATCCTAAGGGAGTTATTACCAGTTGAAGTTGAGCTTGCTAAACACTTTGGCAATCATAGCTCTCAACCTGTTAAATTCCAAGTTTAAGTAAAAAAGAGAACTCAAATTTTAATATATTTTCAAACGATGTTTATTGTTTATATCAACTCTGAGTGATGCCTATATCTGGACACCACCAAACACCATTTACAATAAACTACAGGACAATAATATTAATAGTGAAATGGGGTACAGATATGCGCACCACTGAGAGTCGTTAAAATTGATTAATCAACGTCAGAAAGACATTCAACGTTGAATATTGTTTTATACAAATTTAAGATTTGAATCTCTAACAGGTCCTTGGAGTAAGATTTCAAGATTGGAAAAAATACAAGTGCAGCAGAGCACCAAGTCAAGTACCTTCATATTTTTCCTTTGATACTCGTATACCCAGGTTCCATTTCTATTTGTGACCACCATTTCATAATTTGTTTAATTTTGAAGTCTTTCTCTTGCATAATTATTGTACTCAGCTATTTTTTATTTATTTACCTGTGAAGCTAATATTTTCTGTCAGCTTTAATTATTACTTTTATAACATTGTGTACCCATTATGATTTTCCTTTTTAATTATATAATTATTTCTTCTCCACCAGACGCTAAAATGTAAATCAGGTGGCACCTTTTAATTTACATAGCCTGACTGTTGGGGAAACAAAATATATATTCTAATCTGTATCAAAAGGGACCATGGCCATGAGTCCCTCACACGCACCGATAAGTCTGTGCAGACTTGTCTGTGGCCGGCCTTATGGAACAGTGGGACATGCTATGGTGAACTTCATAGATTTCTCAAAGTTTTCCTTCATTTTTTTTTTTTTATAAAACGACATAAACCTTACGCAATTGGATTTTCCATCATGTTCTACATTCAATCGAATATTTATTTTAGTTTTTTTAATTTAATTTTTTCCTTCAATGTGGGGATTTTTTCCACTCCCTGTGTACATGTGTGACGTATTGAACGTTCACGACATTCTGAATACAATCCTGTGTCAAGCCAATTCAGAGCATGAAATATGGGAATAATATTTTTATTTTATTTCTCATTTCTATCATTATATTGAGAATGACAAGAAATTTCATTTGATACGTCACACATTGATACGTCACAGATCCCAGGAGTGGCACAATTCCCGAAAATGAAGGAAAGTAAGATAAATATTTGATTGAGGGTAGAATTAATGGAGAATTTGATTCTGTGAAAAAAAATATAAAAAAACAAAAGTTGACCTTGAAATAAACTTGAAGGACAACCTTGACAGATCAATCAAGGTCGCCACAATATGGCCCCCTTTATGAAGTAACAACATTTTTTTTTTTTTTTTTTTTTTTTNTTTTTTTTTTTTTTTTTTTTTTTTTTTTTTTTTTTTTTTTTTTTTTTGTATTTCCAACATTTTTGGAGATAATTATATTAGGAATCTATTATACGTTGCTTTCCTTAATTCTACCATGCCACAACCTTTTTTTCGGTGCCTACTGTCTTTAGCTGCAACTCTTTCCTGGCACGGCTTAATTCTCACAGTATCTATAGAAACTAGGTAGAAGCAACCTTTTTGCCGATTGAAGCAGAGTTTTTTAAAGGCTGAATGCCCTTTCCAAACGAATTTGGGCCGTCCCCTAATGAAGCTGGTTTGCTCCCCTCGGTGGCTAAATTGATTTGATTCCAAATAATGACAGATTTATCAATTAAGAAAAATCTGTAATTTCGAGATAGATTCGTTCCGGTTTTTGTTCAAAATTAACAAATATAGAATGGAGATGTGCCCATTCCATTGCCAATGTCCTTACCCAACACGCCACTATGAGTAATGCAAAAGTTATTGCAGGAAACTAATTATTTATTTATTCAATCGTTTAATGTGCTCGCATTCTCAACGTAATAGATACCTAATTTGGTAGCCTTAATTTCGAATGTTAAAATAGATTTGTCGAGTACCTAATAATAGACAGAATAATGATCGAGTAGGTGTCTCATAATATGATCCTAATGGTCAATAGGTACCAGACAACAAACCCAGTGATTCATCTGGCTCGGGGCGTCTTGTTTATTACATTGAGAGTTTAGGTCTTCACTGGAGGTATATTTTCTGAACACGTTGACTGCAAAAGAATTCGTTTGGTTTTTTTTTCTTTCTTATTACGCACTTACATTCTTAAAGGAATCTGTGTGCCAAATTTCAAGTCTCTAAGTTTAACCATCGCGGAGCTACATTGATTATCATTGAGACCGTCAGTCAGTAGTCAGTATACGAACCAGGCTTTGCGTTTTATATGTATAGATTGTACGAGAATAATTATACAGTATGTCTCTGAATGACCCCTTTCAATTTTTGAACGGCGTGGAATTTTCGAAATTTGTTAAACTTTAAGGATATAAGAGGGCTCATGTTCAATCGAATGCTTTTAGTGACTTTCAGATTCGAATACCGGAAGTGATTTTTTTAACAAAAAATTGTCGATTTCTTGAGATAATTACACAGCATGGTATAAATATTTTTCTAGGGAAGGAAAAAAGGGTCATGACCAATCGAATGGTAATAGTGAGATCCAGGTTCAAACCCAGAAAGTGATTTTTTTTTACTAAAAAATGACGATTTATCGAGATATTTCAATAGGATGGGGCAAATATTTTTCTAAGGAATAAAAATCTCAATAAAATAAGGAAGATTCGATATTTGTGGCAAAACCAACCAGGAACGTCTGTACCAAACTTATAATCTTTGTTCGTCAACGTGTTAAAGACAAGTCTAAACATGATAGGATATGAATCAGTCGATTGAACTGTTACCCAATCCAAATATGTAACAAAGTAGTGACCTTCTATATGACTCTACAACTAGGAATTGAAATTTTCACGCGGTTCCATGTAGTGATGGAAGATTCGATTACTTGACACGCTGACCCCGAGATGTGGGGGGGGGGCGTAGGATACATTATAGGGTCGCCGTTCAACCATAGGAGTCTATGACGGATTTTGGGTTGTGTATAGCAAGATTTCTCATGTCCTGATGGACACAATATCTTTTAGTGGTCTCTTTGGACCATGTATCTCTTAGATTCCTCAGGATAATAATCTGGGCCCCTAATATACCTAGGCTATACAGTCCTTCAGGGGGGCCTTGTATAACGTTAATACTCCCGGGGAACATCTGCCGAGCTCCAGAGTGATCCAAAGTAAAGTCCTATTATGGTTACACCATTCTCATAACCAGAGGCGGATTTAAACTTTCGCCGCTCCCAGGCAATTAAGAACTTGCCGCCTCTATTTTGAAAAAAATAAAATCGATTTTGATAATTTCATTCGTTAGTGCTAACTTAGTAATTGTGTTGATTATTTTGAGACAAGGGAAATACAAACATGAATGAAAAAACAATGCTCGAAATTTCATTTATTTTATTTCAATTACTAACTGTTTTGCCCGTGCTTCGCTACGATTCTTATATTGCTTAGTTTTGTTTTTCAAGGACAATGGAAATTGGGGGGGGGGGGTATTGGTTTGTGCCCAGCCTGTATATTGCAACCTTTTTAAACCTAACATATAAACGTTTTGCCAGGCGCCTTAGAGGCACGGTCATTCTGACTAGTATTTTCTAAACTTTATTTCACCCGTTCCCGGTTTCGAACCTGTAACTCTGGAATGGCTGGCCATGCTTTTGCAGAAAATGTCCTAAAATAAAGACTGAATGGTCACCTAAATCTTTCTCGCTTTGAATATGTTGTCGCGACAAACTTTTACATATCGGACCGTGACTGTCCGATTTTGGTGAATAAATTATAAATTAGGCCGTAACTCGAAAACGGCTTGACATATTTTAGTTCTGATAATTTTCCTGGATAGTAGATCATGATTTTAGGGGAGTCCATTCCCATCAATTTTTCGCTATCTGCTACATATTGGGCTGTGGTATTGTAACAGACAACCCCTCATACATAGTTACATAGGTAGACACAATACAGCCTAGGTGCTCCTCAAAAACATGTCCCTTCAACACTTACATTTACAGGTCTTTGTGTCTTGAGTGTCTTGACTGTGTATAAAGTGAGAAAAATGTATAAACATTAACACTATTTTCATTACAGATAAATAAAAAAAATCCATGTTTAAGATGCTCCATATTTTGCCGCCCTAGGCCATTGCCTATGTTGCTTGTACGGAAAATCCGCCACTGCTCATAACTTTGAAATCTGTTTAGAATAAGAGAATTCTGGCGGTGAAAATATTGAAGAAATCATTAATTTTATCAATTTGCCTAATACTATACGTCCGATGATGTTTTCAGCGCGTGACTCGAGTGATTCATTCCCCAAATTATTGAGATGATGGGATCAGACAATTACTCATTGCCTATCATTCATATCTCCCAGACACTCCAACAGTCTATTCAAGTTTATCTTTCTAATTTTGCTGAGTTCATTGAGTATCAAATGTGTGTATGACTAATCTAGGTATTACCTACTTCACTTAACTAGAGTGAACTGTTTGTAGCTATTGCAATGTAACTGTCATTATAACTAATATATTCAGTGATATTCTAATTAATGTTAGTCTTATTAAAATGAAAAACACTTAGAAACATACAGGGTGGTCTAATTAACAATGTTAGTCTTATTAAAATGAAAAACACTTAGAAACATACAGGGTGGTCTAATTAACAATGTTAGTCTTATTAAAATGAAAAACACTTAGAAACATACAGGGTGGTCTAATTAACAATGTTAGTCTTATTAAAATGA
>CM022878.1:9892116-9928297 GCA_012654025.1 Pachypsylla venusta | reverse complement strand
AGATCATATATATATATATATATATATATATATATATCACCTACCGCTTGTCTCCTTTCACGTTCATCAGGCGTTAGATTTGTTTCAACAACAAAGTAATCCTTGAATAAGCCAAAAATTTTACCCCAAAACCTGGAAACAATAAAATTATTTTTACATTTACTTTTATTACCTCCATCTAAATAATAAAAAAAACTCTGGGTTGTGACACATGGGTTTATTATTTTACTGACTAAAAAAATACCCCCCCCCCCAAACGGAACCTACAAACAAAATTTCGTTCATATCGGTCGATGCCAAGTGGCGAAAGTGCCCATCACGGCGTACAACGGATAAACGGATTTTTTAATTCGATTTTTTGATTCTACTTGAAACGTAGAATATCATATTTTGAGGGAGGGGGTCATTTTTTTCGTGACCCAAAGGTTCATTATTGAAAATAATAAACTAAAATATTGACTGATTTCAGTCAGTCAATAATTTCTCTTAGAATTAATATCATAAATCATGACATCTACATGATTTATGATATTAATTCTGTATACATGAAAGTTATGCAGAGGGGTCCGTAAATATTGGCGGTTATGTTTCTCTCTTCAATTTGAGTCTTGATAAAGAAAAACCTCATACAATTAGAAGACATTCAGTGTACCCGAATATATTGGACCAGACTACTCAATGTCACTGTGAAGGTACGTCGACATTCTATCGACCTAAGCAACTGGTTTTCTAAATATTGTTGTTTAGTCGTAGATCAGGTTTTACTTGGTAAGTGAACATCTACGNAATATTGGCGGTTATGTTTCTCTCTTCAATTTGAGTCTTGATAAAGAAAAACCTCATACAATTAGAAGACATTCAGTTACCCGAATATATTGGACCAGACTACTCAATGGCACTGTGAAGGTACGTCGATATCCTATCGACCTAAGCAACTGGTTTTCTAAATATTGTTGTTTAGTCGTAGTTCAGGTTTTACTTGGTAAGTGAACATCTACGTTCGACCCCCCCCCGTGATGCTGACCATTTTCGCTCTAACCCGGGCTGAGTGAGATCAAATGTGTGCGCCTAAGTTTAAAAGCCCCATTTCCAATGGCCTTAGATACTAAACAGACGTTAAGTAAAAAAAAAATGAATCAGTAGAGTGCACGAAAATCGTTTAGATTTATTCGACTCAGTAATCTTTGAAGAAAACCGAATTGTTTTGGATTAATATTCGACTTTTCCGAAAATGTCATTCGTCAGAGACGATCAAAACGTCCACATGAGTGTTCACTATGTCGAACATGATCTCTATTATACCTGGGCTTCTCCACACTATGTTCCTTTTCTAATTTCTTCATTGCAAGTACAAGAGACAAAGCCGTTTTCTTAGGAAATCCAAGACCAACTTTAGGTAAGAAATAGTTCACCAATTCTTCGTAGTTCTTTTTCTCTTCACCCAATGTCTCATCTGCGTCCTCATCATCTTCTCTTAAAGCTTCTGACGAAAACTGAGTTGCCGTTGGGTCTTTTGAGATAAAAGCCTGAGGACAGTGATGTTTCTCTATGTAGATGTAACAAAGGAGATATCTACATAATGAATTGTTAGGAAAAAATTTATGTATACTACAATGGGTCGTATTTCTGTGAACTGAATACTTCACTCACTTATAATGACTATCATTTGGCACAGGGTGGCCGAATAAGGCCCACATTAATCGCCTTAGTAGATGTTAAAAATACGGTAAATAAAAGTGTTAAATATGGTAAATAAAAACACGACACAGCACATCTTTTCAACTGCCCTGACAATCCAACACCTTTGCAACCAATAGACCTGTGGCTGAAGCCAGTTGAAGTAGCTCAATTCCTTGATCTACCGATAGCGGTAGCTGATGAGGCGTAGAATGGTGGAAGCTGCTACTACAAAAACATGTTAAATATGGTTACTACACTAATTCCATTTTGGGTCGAAATTTGTTTGACTGTGATTAAGTGAGTATTGTGCAGTATATTTGTTTGATTTTTTTTTTTAATTTTGTTTTTCGGATAGTGTTGTTTTTTATTATGCCCTAATGTTTGCTGGAGCCTTCTTCCAAATGTGGTGGATTTGTATGGTATTCGTTGATCCAAAAGCAACATTTTAGCTGGAGTATTGATCGATGTCGATCAATGGCTTTATAAAAACGTTTCTAAATATTTGGAGGCCTCTGAGCCACTCAGAATCACTGATTATTTATTTATGTGTCGTAAAGATTATTTCCATAATGAATAGTATGCATTAAATAAAGCAAATGCTTCGTAGTACGAAAATATGCTCCACAAATTTGCATACGTAATTTTGCATAATTTGCTGTAAATTCGGCATTTGCTCAGATACTCAATATCATACCTTGTAAATAGAAAGTTGAACCTTAGCATTTTCAATTGATCTGGGTGAAATCCACCTTTCAAGGAAAGGATCTGGCCTTTGATAATATTTTTCAACTTTAATTTGTCGACTATATTCTTCAAAGAAATCAATTACATTTTTAGGTCTTGTCTCTAATAAGGTTTTAATCATTTCTCTTAAATGTTCAAAACTAGAAGAAAGAAAAGAAATTAATTCCCACTGCAATATTGTAGACTATTGACAGTGACAAGAGTTTCAATGCAGCTTCCTGACCACTTCCTCCATGTAGAATAAATAAACTAGGTGTGCCCGTGGACAAAAACGGGCGGAGCCATCCGTTTCACCTCGAATTTGCCCGAAAATTAACTTTAGCATATTGCTCCATTATTCCGTTAAAACAAGATTTTTTGAGAATACCGCACCTTTCTTGATTACATCATGCCGTTGAGTAGTAGGTCCTATTTAAAACGCAAAATAATCGGCCGAAAAATCGGAAACGGTTAAAGATATCGTTCTGAAAATAGATATATGCACCCTTGAGTACATGCAGAATATGAAGAAAAAAATTTGGTAAAAATCGGTTCAGTAGTTTCGGAGGAGTAGGGTAACAAAAGTTTGCAGTTTGTAGGGCGCATAAGGCTACGCTTCGCTCCGCCCAATCATAAATTGTATGTACAATAATTGTACATTAACTGTAAGAGAGTGTGTTTCCCAAACATGCACTAATTTGAATCGCGCGCCATTTGAAATAACTACTTTTTACTGCTAGTTGTTATTGCAGTTGTCATGGAAGTGTTGAGCAACCAATTTCGGATGTTAAGACACATTACCAGGATTGGGGAAATGCAGTGGCCGATTTACCGTACAAGCAACATAGGCCATGGCCTAGGGCGGCAGATTTTTTTTGGCGCAAAATATGGAGCAACTTAAATATGGAAAATTTGGATTTAGCTGCAATGAAAATAAAGTCTATGTTTATACATATTTATGACTTTTTACACGACTGAAAATCAGAAAGATACACTGTACATGTACATTATACATAGCAAACTCCAACTGTCGTAAAGCTTTCAAATATACGCACGTGAGCATAACGAGTACGCAAGCTGTAAAGATTGAAATAAAATGAATGAGATTTCGAGCATTGTTTTTTCATTAATGTTTCTCTTGTCTCAAAATAATGGACAAAACTACTAAGTAAGCACTGACGAATAAAATTATCAAAATCGCATTTCTTGTCAAAATAGGGGCGGAAAGTTCTAAATTGCCTGGGGGCGGAGAAAGTTTAAATCCCCCACTGGGTAAATGTGACAACAACTATGCAGAATCTTCGTACAGTATCAAACCCCAATAGTGAATACGATACGAGTTTGAAGCGAGTGGGAGTGAAAGATAGAAACCCCCTAACACGTTGTGAAACTTGTCATCCGTCTTTCCTGTAACAACAGACAGTCAGCAAACGTTCTGTATTGTCAGTAATCGATTGATTTCAGTTCTTCGGTTAGCTCACTGTTGTATGAATGCGCATCTCAAAATGGGATCCACACTTCTCGTCGACATATTCAGCTCCAGCGCTGCGCTCAGCTTATGACGACTCTTCATCACGTTGTCAAATACGATTTCTTGGGTCAAAAGTGGGCGACTGCTTCGAGGACGTGCTGGCGGTTTCTGACCACCCAGTCGCTTCAAACTTTTGATTGTTTTGATATCACACTCATAGCTTTCATAAAGTTGGTTGTCACACTTTCTTCTATCTGGTAACACCCAAAATTCCTTGTTGAAAATATCTATGCTAACGATAATAAAAACTATCAGTAAAAAATATGGTTATTTCAAAATAAATAAAAAAAACGAGAATCAATGTTTAGCGGTTATCTACTAGGTACCTATCTTTCTCAGGCCCAAGGGTAAAAAGTGCTTTGTAGTGCTAGAAGCCCGATGTACACACCTGTGTACCCCTTTCTGTGTAGTGCCCCAAACCGGCGTCAGTTTATGTTTCCTTCACTCTTATCAAAAAAACTCTGCGCCAAATGAATATTTTAAAATGTAAACAAAACAAAATGATTGAAAACAAAATTCTCTGGTGAGTAAAATTAAAACTGCGGAATTTTTATTTTTCTCTGTGTTAGGATAGGAGCCTAAGTCCAAAATTCAAAGTGCACAGGTGTGTACATCGAGCATCGGCCACTGCGAAATAGATTTGACAGCCGGGTGCCGGGCACTACAAAATAAAAGTGCACGGGTGTGTACATCGGGCCTGAAGAGGCTAGGTAGGTACTTCAGAATTAAAAGATTTATCAATTGTACCTATGCTGTAGTTTAGTAGTTTGCATAACTAGAAATAAACTAGGAGTTCACTTCTTTTTCCAAAATTTTTTAATCATGATAATAAAATTAGTTCATACTAATGATCTTGTGCTTGTAATTTTATGTAACAAAACTATTAAAAATTAAAATATACTAGTGCGCAACTAATAATGTAAATTTGCATTGTATTATGAAATAGAATGTAGCCACCGAGGGGGACAAATCAGTTTCATTAGGTGACGGTTCTAAGCCCGTGTAAATACAGAAAGTTTGGTGTTAGGAAGGGCATCTAGCCTTTATAAAAGCTCTGCTCCAAACCTGTGATGACTGATCTTCAGCAAAGAGCTAGTTTCTACGCAGTTTCAATTGATACTGTGAGAAGCAAGTTAGGATTATCATGCCAGGAAGTGGTTACAGCTAAAGGGGGTAGGCACCGAACTAAAGGTTGTGGTATGGTAGAATTACAAATAGAATTGGGAAAGGGTGAAGTTAAAGAAGAAGAAGTCTATAGGCATATAGGCAATAATATTAATTGAATCTTTGAATAACATGTTAATTATATGTGTTAAAAAAAAATGAACTTTTAAATCAATTAAAACAAACTCAGTCAACTTCCTTATTTAGACTCGACTAGACTGATGATGAATCGAATGATTCGAAACTAGTTTCTTCATAAATAGTGTTTTTTGGTGTTTTGTTTTAATTTATTTAAAAGTTAATAGAATATTCATTATTGGTCAATTTGTAAGACTTCGCAACAAAAGTCGTGATTTTCTTACGAGACAGATATCACGCAGTGTCCAGTAGCTCTGTGAGAACTCATTATTTTGACTTTTCAATGTTTGTCCTTGTTTGTTGTTTAGTATTCTTTTACTCGAAAATTGTTTTAAAAAAAACTTCGAATAGAAAATAACTATACGCGTATGCTATCCTTTAAAACAATTTCTAAACTTTAAAATTGATATATTTGGTAGCTATCCTGGCAAAATACTACTCTTGTAAGTGGATTGCCAAGTAAAATGTGGAAATGTGGCAGTTTAATAATGAACTCATCGCCTAAGGGTCCTAGCCGTAAATTCTGGGATAGGGGCTTGATTTTCTTCTGTGCCTAAACAATATACCTATATAACCAAATAACCATAGTATATAACCTATATTTATTCTTTTTTATCTAGTGAAAGAACCGAAAAATTCTGAGGCGGGGGCCTAAGCCCCCGCCTAAATCGCCTATGCTAATAATGTAATGTTAAGATATACTCACACACTGGTGCCACATTGTCCAACTTTTTGCAAATAAGCAACAGCTTGTTCTAAATCAGTTTGAATATTATCTTGATCTCCAAAAGCATTTATTATACCTAAAGAAGATCTAACTACAACATTTGAAAGTTTTTCAAACTCTCCCATTTCTTGGGAACTTCTTGAAATCAATTCCACAGAATGCGTGCCAGAAGTGGATGAATTTCCTTCCATATTTATCTGACTCACTAAAATTTAAATGAAGGAAATGATTGAAAAAAAATCACAAGAACTAAATTGCTCTTGTATACTGTCAGAGCAAGAAAAAAAGTAATACAAGTTTACTATTTTGGCGTCAACATTTTAAGCAAAAGAAATCAATTTTTTCCGAGAATGGATCTTAAACTATAAAGCCAGTTGTATGTATCGACATCAACTGCTGTATTTTTTGCCACTAAAAACTTTCGGCCAATTAAAAATAATGAGTTAATGACTAGTTTTTAATGTGTCTCTAACGTGTTTTTATTAATTTAGGTAAATTTTACTGTTTTTTTTTTTTTTTTGTGATTTGAATTTCCTGGTAAAATTTATAGGATGAATGCAAAATCTTCTTTCAGGAATGTGTCAAAATTACTATTATACATACGATTTACCTTCCTTGGAAATAAGACGCAGGGTATTCACATTTTTTCACATTAATTTATAATGTTCCTTGAGTACTACCCACTTATCACAGGAGGAACCATTTCTCTATCTCGAAAAAAATGTGATTTGCAAAAACTCCTCAAACCACCCTTCCTTTTCAGTTCTAATCATTTGAGCAGGTCTCTTTCCCCCAAGAGTTCTTCATGTTAGGGAAAAGAAGACTATGTCAGATAGTCAGGTCAGTTGGGTTAATGGTTTGGAATGATTCCAATCACAAATCGATTAATATTCTTTTTCTATTGAATCTGAATTCAGACAGTGTCTATGAAAGATTATTAATTTTGCCCCTAAGGCTTAATTTTTGCCAGGCGCCTTAGAGGCATGGCCGTCTATATTGGGATAAAAAGTAGTCTATATCACCCTCTCTAAAATTTGCTTGAAGGAAGGATACTATAAATGCCAAAATACATTTTTGCATTTATAATATCCTACTAAAGTATTGGAATTTACTAAATACTTCACTAGGATATTATAAATGATCTGAATTANTTAGAGGCATGGCCGTCCATATTGGGATAAAAAGTAGTCTATATCACCCTCTCTAAAATTTGCTTGAAGGAAGGATACTATAAATGCCAAAATATATTTTTGCATTTATAATATCCTACTAAAGTATTGGAATTTACTAAATACTTTATTAGGATATTATAAATGATCTGAATTACAATTACAGTTATTTTTTCTTATGTCGGATCATTCAGAGTCACCAAGTGGCTGTAGACACACTAAACCAAAACATCAAATCCTTTATTTCAACATAACGACAAATGTCATTACTTTGTTTTTGTTGGTATTGGTTTTCTTTTCAATTATTTGGATGTTGATTCAATTCGACTCTTATATTAAAAATACTCAAAAAGAAAAACAACAAATCATTAACTTTAAAGAAAATCGATCTGTTGATTACTCAAATGATTATGAAGATGTTGTTGAAATTGTTAATATTAAAGATAGCGATCAAAATGATGTGGAAGAAGATGAATCGAACAATGAATTGGAGGAAGTCAATAAGAGAAGAAGACGAAATAGTATTCAAAGTAATATCAAAAGAAAAATAGTGGACAATATTTTTTCTAATAGTTTCCCCAGTATGAAAAACAATCAAGACCATTCAGAACAAAATTTTAAAAGAACTAGAAAAAAAATCTCAATTTTAAATAATTCATCATTGAAAAATAAATTTAGTGAAAATGAAAATAAAATTAAAAGAGAAATCATAGAAATTATGCCCATGTCTGCACAAAAACCAGTTGTTGTTAAAAAATACCGTGTTTGGAAACCTATTAATGACCAAACAGTTTGTCCAAAAGAACAAAACATTTTTTTGTGTGACCAGGATTATTCAACGACAGCAAATGGAAAACAAGGAACAAAATATCCTCTTCGACAGGAAACACCAAATTATACACCTAACTATGGAAATATTTTTGGTAATATAAAAATTGATAGATTTACTCACCAAAAAGTCAATAGAGGGGATATTATAACCAAAAACATGTGTTACAAAAAGGATCCTAAGACACCAACAGAAGCTAATTCAAAAGCGATAAAAAATATTCTTCATAATTTAAATGAAAATAATAATTGCGAAAATAATAAAAACAAAATATCGGATATATATTATTCCAGACTGAAACTTTTACAAGAAATAATACCAAAAACATATCCTCCAATAAAAGTAAGAAAACACTCGGGATTAAGTTTACGTTTCACAACAAATAATGTAAAACATCTTTTTAATAATGTTTTAAGTGTGAAAAAACATAATATAGAATTTCCTTCAGACTCTTTAGAGAACAATATTATTGACAAACTTATAAAATTAATCAATTTATCATCGGAGTCCAGCATCAATAGTACCATTGATGCTCCGAATTATAATCAAACGGAGTCATTGCTATTGACTCAAACACATCCAATGGAAATTATAGAACAATCATCTCCAAATGAAATGGTGTTAATTATTTTAGTATTCACTTTATTGCTTTTATTCATTTTTATAATCCCTTTTATTTATTGGACAATAAAATTTCATAAACAAAAAGCAAACTGTACTACAGAAGTACTTTATAAAAAAGAGAAATTCAAATCGGACGATAGTCAAAAAAGTATACTACAAGCTTTAGAGAAAAATAAAGAAAGAAAGAAAATGTATGAAGCTAGTATAAGTAGTAATGATCAACTCTCAGATACTCCATGTGAAACAAAATTGAACTTACAAACCCAAAATGAAGAAAACTTCTCCACACGCTATCTGAACAATATAACACTTTGTAAGAAATGTGAACTATTTCATTACAAATCAACTGATTCCGATAGAGAAAGTTGTTGGAATTGTAATAAATCTGAAGGGATATCCAGAATAATTAGTGAAAAATATCCACATTTCAAATATACCTCAAAACTATGCCGAAGCCCAAAATGTAATTTAAAATCATCTAATGATTATTTTAAAAGTATGTTGAACATTCAAAATAAGTTATCATGAAGAAATTAATTTATTTTTTCACGATAAACAGTATGTCGCCAAGGACCTAATGCTATTGGAGAACAACAAGAACAATTATGAGGTACGTTAAGTTGGCCGTGCAATATATATCTGAATTTCCATATTTTTGTGAGCTCTATTGTTAGTGCAACATTAGTGCCGTAAAAAAATATCGTTAGTGCTCTCAGACATGCAACTTTTTCTGCGTACCGCGGCAAAATGAATTAATAATGAATAAATCATTATTTTCCTTGAGTTTTCATGCATCAAACTTTTAAGCTGTTGTTCTGGGCCCATAAACCAAACAGAATGCCGGGTTTGCAACGCCAAAAAAAAGAATTAGCTTGCAATTATACGCTAAACATAGTGTGTGGGTATGTTTAAAGAATATTTTATTAAACAGGTATGGTACAATATTATGTAATCAAAATAGAGTTCTCCTAAATGAAATCAAGTAAATCTAAGTAAAACCAAGTAATATTAAGTAAAATCAAGTATTCCTAAGTAAAATCAATTAATACTGAGGTATGATTGGGATTATTTAATTTTATTTAGAAGCACTTTGATTTTACTGAAGTCTTTGTGATATTACTTAGGATAAAATATTGCAAGTAATCCTAAGTAAAATCAAGTAATCCTTAGTAATATCAAGAAGACTTTGGTAAAATCAAGTGCTTCTAAATAATCCCAATTGAAAGCATACAGTATACTGCTTCCGGATTAAGTGACTATTCTTTTATAAATAATGTATTTAAAATTGAAAGTATTAATAAAAAATATAATATTGAAATGGAACGATTGATGAAAAATGAAAGTAATATGAAAGACAATACAAATGCGAATAGAGTGAAGTGAGACGACAATTATGAGAGTGAACGGGAAGGCATTGTTTAATGAATCAAGCAATTCTGGCATATTATATTGAAAATATTCAAAAACAGTTAACGATTTTTAGTTAGAATAGAAGTTTACTCATGCAAACATTCCTGACTACAATGACGTATTATGTTGCATTGACAGGAGAGCTTTATCTGCTGTAGAACAGGGTAAATTTAACAGTGACGGGAAATTTTACAATGTCGACAAAAATGCATTTGACGTACCACAAAACAGAAAAAAGAATCATGGCCAATTTTTTTTTTTTTTTTCATTTGATTTAAAACTATATATACGAATTTACTAAGGTGAAGCTTACCCTGCCAAATCACTACAATCTAATACTGATCCCTCCGGATGTAAGTCAATAAAGCAGATCTTTTAGATGGAAACCTTCCCTGAAACTGTTAATTAAGAGCTCTATTCAGTGAAGATAAATGATCAAAGATTTGCCAGTACGTTGAATACGCCAGTTCCCGTCAGATAACTAAAATCTAGATAGGTTAGTTGTGGTGCATACTTGGATGGTACTCCACACCAGGGATCGGGGGTGGTGGCAAAAATATGTAAGAAAAATATGCGTGAGAAAAAATATGTGGGCTCCCATGGTCCCCCCGGCTCATCGAGGGGCAAAAATATGAAAGAAAAATACATGTGAAAAATGTGCGAAAAAAATATGTGGGCCCCAACGGGCCCCCAGTTCATTTTAGGGCAATATTATGAAAGAAAAATATAATCGTCTCCTTATTTCAGAAGGGGTCTAAGTAGAAAAAAGCAAATTTTACAGTTTAAAGAAATATTTTACGTTTCCTTTTATATCTTCCAGACGGCTTGGATTAAAAAGGTTTCATTCAATTTGCATTTAAAATAAGACATAAGGAGGGATATATTATTACCTCTAAAAAAATCTGTAATCTCTTTTATTCCACTTGTAAAAACCCGTATACGAAAAAAGGCCTTCGATTTTGTACCTATAAGGAACCGTTTTAATCAATACTGTAGAGATCTATTTTGAAGTGGATGCCTGCGTCTTTAAGAATAAAATAGAAATTCATAAAATCATCAAAGTTGGCGCTTTACAGCTCCACCATTGGATCTCTACTGTATTAACTTTGTTCTAAATTCAGTCAAATAGATCAAAGTCTATAATGATGCGCCAAGCTATAAACAAATTAAAGGCAGTATAGAAATAAATAAAATTGGCTCCCTGACGGAGGGAACTCTCTAGCGAAAACTGTAAGAGCTAACTCAATTCTGATCATACCATTAGACGCGCCTTGATATTTTACATTATATGGGACAAAAACCTGATTTTGAAAAATTTAGAAGTCCTTCTGAAATTAGGTGACGAATTATGTAAAATATGCCCCCGGTTCATCCTGGGGCATTATTATGAAAGAAAATACATGTAAAATATGTGCCAGAAAAAATAGGTGGGCCCAATGGGTCCCCGGTTCATCGTTGGCATTATTCTGAAAGAAAAATTCCCCCGATGGCTACATTAAAATCTTATTGGCCGTTCCTGAGAAATCTTGCTATACATGGCCTAAAGTCTGTAAGGGCCTCAACTTTTTTCCACAAAGGTGCCTCGAAAGAAATTGATACATTTTATTTCTTTACCCTTCGCCCTCTCCCAATTTTTTGGCTGTTGTGGAACCCACCCGCGCTGCAACGTCTGCGAAGGCGCTTTCGCCGCCATTGTTATAGCCATGAAAAAAGTAATTTCACAATAATGAATGATTCTAAGGTCGCGTTGTGTTACTTTTTTTTTAATTTGGCTTAACGTCTCTTTAACATCTATTGGTCATTCGTCATTCGAGACGGGGGGTTTTACTTTTACCCTCCATTCGCTGGAAACTTGCAAACCAGCTACCCACATTGACCTTACCCAGCCTGGGTTGGGCCGAAAAAATAGCCAGCATCACGAGGGCGTGAACCCACGTGGACACCCACATGGAACAACCTCGATGGACGTTGCTTAACTTTAGTGATCGAACGTGAACTGGTGTATTCAACGTACCATAGACGCTGGCTCGCGTTGTGTTACTTGAATACGCCATTCGTCTAATTTTATTTTAATTGACTTAATGTTTTATTAGACAGTTTACTAATTAGAATTTCTCAGACACTATGAAATCAGTATTAGAATTAGAAAGCTCTACAGAACATATTGCACTCCTGATACAATAACGGCGCAAATCAAAAACCACTACTTTTCAGGGGAGCTCGTAAAAAACTGATTATTTCAGTCTCTGTATGTCGAAAACAGACTAAAATAATATTCATGGATGTAGCATAAGAAATATTTTATGCAGGGATAATTTTTAAAATTTCTTAATGATGCTGGGGACATTGAGTTTCTTTGAGTTAATACACTATTCTCCTAACTTTATTTTTACAAAAGTTTTGCTTTCTTTGGTGAATAGTGACACAATTTGAGTTTCTTTGAGTTAATACACTATTCTCCTAACTTTATTTTTACAAAAGTTTTGCTTTCTTTGGTGAATAGTGACACAATTTGAGTTTCTTTGAGTTAATACACTATTCTCCTAACTTTATTTTTACAAAAGTTTTGCTTTCTTTGGTGAATAGTGACACAATTTGAGTTTCTTTGAGTTAATACACTATTCTCCTAACTTTATTTTTACAAAAGTTTTGCTTTCTTTGGTGAATAGTGACACAATTTGAGTTTCTTTGAGTTAATACACTATTCTCCTAACTTTATTTTTACAAAAGTTTTGCTTTCTTTGGTGAATAGTGACACAATTTGAGTTTCTTTGAGTTAATACACTATTCTCCTAACTTTATTTTTACAAAAGTTTTGCTTTCTTTGGTGAATAGTGACACAATTTGAGTTTCTTTGAGTTAATACACTATTCTCCTAACTTTATTTTTACAAAAGTTTTGCTTTCTTTGGTGAATAGTGACACAATTTGAGTTTCTTTGAGTTAATACACTATTCTCCTAACTTTATTTTTACAAAAGTTTTGCTTTCTTTGGTGAATAGTGACACAATTTGAGTTTCTTTGAGTTAATACACTATTCTCCTAACTTTATTTTTACAAAAGTTTTGCTTTCTTTGGTGAATAGTGACACAATTTGAGTTTCTTTGAGTTAATACACTATTCTCCTAACTTTATTTTTACAAAAGTTTTGCTTTCTTTGGTGAATAGTGACACAATTTGAGTTTCTTTGAGTTAATACACTATTCTCCTAACTTTATTTTTACAAAAGTTTTGCTTTCTTTGGTGAATAGTGACACAATTTGAGTTTCTTTGAGTTAATACACTATTCTCCTAACTTTATTTTTACAAAAGTTTTGCTTTCTTTGGTGAATAGTGACACAATTTGAGTTTCTTTGAGTTAATACACTATTCTCCTAACTTTATTTTTACAAAAGTTTTGCTTTCTTTGGTGAATAGTGACACAATTTGAGTTTCTTTGAGTTAATACACTATTCTCCTAACTTTATTTTTACAAAAGTTTTGCTTTCTTTGGTGAATAGTGACACAATTTGAGTTTCTTTGAGTTAATACACTATTCTCCTAACTTTATTTTTACAAAAGTTTTGCTTTCTTTGGTGAATAGTGACACAATTTGAGTTTCTTTGAGTTAATACACTATTCTCCTAACTTTATTTTTACAAAAGTTTTGCTTTCTTTGGTGAATAGTGACACAATTTGAGTTTCTTTGAGTTAATACACTATTCTCCTAACTTTATTTTTACAAAAGTTTTGCTTTCTTTGGTGAATAGTGACACAATTTGAGTTTCTTTGAGTTAATACACTATTCTCCTAACTTTATTTTTACAAAAGTTTTGCTTTCTTTGGTGAATAGTGACACAATTTGAGTTTCTTTGAGTTAATACACTATTCTCCTAACTTTATTTTTACAAAAGTTTTGCTTTCTTTGGTGAATAGTGACACAATTTGAGTTTCTTTGAGTTAATACACTATTCTCCTAACTTTATTTTTACAAAAGTTTTGCTTTCTTTGGTGAATAGTGACACAATTTGAGTTTCTTTGAGTTAATACACTATTCTCCTAACTTTATTTTTACAAAAGTTTTGCTTTCTTTGGTGAATAGTGACACAATTTGAGTTTCTTTGAGTTAATACACTATTCTCCTAACTTTATTTTTACAAAAGTTTTGCTTTCTTTGGTGAATAGTGACACAATTTGAGTTTCTTTGAGTTAATACACTATTCTCCTAACTTTATTNATTTTATTTTTCTCTTTGCTTATAGAGAAACTTTTACAATGACATGATAATTATTATAATTCTTGTGAGAATCAACTCAGTTGCTTCACATAGTGGAATGCAGGATAGCACAATACACACAAAGGAGCACTCTTTATTTATATTAAAAATACTCCTTGATTTTTTTATTTTATTTTTCTCTTTGCTCATAGAGAAACTTTTACAATGACATGATAATTATTACAATTCTTGGCCCCTCGGGGGACCCAGGACCCTAAAATTTTCTTCATCTCCTCTCTGTAGCAATAGTTACCCATTACGATTTGATATGCTAGTAGGAAACTAGCTTATTTTGAGGTAGCGGCCCCTGTTGTCTACTTATCCGCTTCTTCATCTCCTAAACATGTATACCAAATTTAGTCAAAATCGAATGAAAATTGTGGCTTGTATAGCGTAACAAACAAACACACATGCATACACATACATATACAAGTGCATTTCAGGATGTATACTGAGGTCAAAAGTGGAGTTCACTAACGTTCACAATTAATTTTAAGTCTACAATTATAACCTCACTCTATCCAAATATTGATTTAGAGTGAGCAATTGAAGTAATTATTGTGCTGATTTCCCATTTTGACACTCTCATAAAAATCTTTTAAAAAGTTAAAAAGGAGTTTAGAAAACTATAAAATTGTGCCACTTAATAAGAGAAATATATTTAGAATGCATTTAGAACGAACTATCGACAGACATTATTGCGATAGGGTGGAAAGTCTAAATGGAACATGACCCGAAATTGAAGATTTTTTATGATCAAAAGCTAGTGAGTTTCTTGAGTTAAAAATAAAGGGGACTGTACCGGGGACAGCGCCGGATTAACAAAAGTAGCACTTGTAGCACGTGCTACGGGCCCCGCGCTTTGACAACTTACACTAGATATTTCGACATTTCTGGGTTGACAATTGAAAAAACATATCATTTTGACGGGGCCCCCAACTCTTCAAAGTATGTAGTAAAATCTAATTTAGGAAAGTACAAGTAGGTACCTACTACCTAGGAACTTAATAAAGCAACGAGTATTGCAACATAAGCAAATTGGTTAGTGTAGGTACACTAGGTACCCTCTTACTATCCCTTTGAAGTTCAATCCATGTTTTATCGATGTTGGTATACTCAAAATTTAATTTCACTTTTCTCCGCCAGCTGTAGGTAGTAGACCAAAAGGCCAAAAGATAAAAAAAATTGTACTGGCTCCAAAAAGTAGACTACTTAGACGGCGCCTGCAAACGGGTTGGGGTGGAGGGGGCCTTGCTCTGTGGAAGTGCTACGCGTCCCGCGGAAGGTTAATCCGGTCCTGACCGGGGAGGAGTATATAGAGCCCTTTTCCAATTTTAAAAATACTCGCTTTTTTTAGTGGCCGCCTGGAGTTCATGTTGGACGGTTGTACATACGCAATAAAGGCATGGCCGTAAAAACGTTTCCTTATCTCTCTAATTGGGTTAAAATTGGTTAACAAAATATACTATATATACTACCAAATACTCCTCCCCGGTTTTAGAACCAAAATAATGCGCACTTCAACGCCTGCCATGGAGAGAAAGCTCTCCCTCTGTGGCGCTGTTCATATGAGGGTGTCCTTTGTAACGAATGCTAAGCTAAAACGGCGTATCCAATTTTTTTCTTTTAATTTTGAGTCAGGTGCTTATTGGTGAAAAGGGTTTGAAAATCTGTCAATGTGACACATGGGTTTATTATTTTACTAGCTTAATATCCCCCTCCTCCAAAGATTGGGGTACACATAAACTATACATACTATTAATGAAAACCGCCAGAAAGCGGAAAAAAATCGCCAACGGTACCTCCAATTGTACCCAAAAGTTTTCGGGCATAATTAAATATGATACACACATGGGTTTATTATTTTACTAGCTTAATATCCCCCTCCTCCAAAGATTGGGGTACACATAAACCATACATACTACTAATGAAAACCGCTAGAAAGCGGAAAAAAAATCGCCAATGGTACCTCCAATTGTACCCAAAAGTTTTCGGGCATAATCAAATATGATACACACATGGGTTTATTATTTTACTACCTTAATATCCCCCTCCTCGAAAGATTGGGGTACACATAAACCATACATACTACTAATGAAAACCGCTAGAAAGCGGAAAAAAATCGCCAACGGTACCTCCAATTGTACCCAAAAGTTTTCGGGCATAATCAAATATGATACATGATACACATGTCACTTTTAAAGTTTCTAGCTCTTACCATTCCCCTTTTAGACAAGATAAATGAAAACCGCCAACGGTACCTTCGATTGCACCCAAAACTTTGGGGCACAATTAGATCCCAAATGGGACCTAAGTGGCAGAAGTGCCCACCACGGCGGACAGCGCTGCGGACCAACGTATTTTTTTTAATTTGATTATTGCATTCTACGAACCTTGAAACGTAAAATATCAAATGAGGGAGGGATATTTTTTTCCTTTTTCTCGTGACGATTCCAGAGGTTCATTATTGAAAACAATAAACCAAAATGAGGATTTCAAACATCTTATTTAAGACACTCAATCTAGATCCGGTTTAAACATATAACTGAAAGAAAGAAAACTTCACATATTTATCTCATTCTATACCTGGGTTAGACGCAGTCTTTTACCTGCACACACATCACACACCACTGATCAACTATTGAAGAGATTTCTACATACGTCACTGGGCTAACACTATCAAAGAAAAAAGAAAAGTGAAATCTAAAAATGTAAATAAATTCTTTTATATTGATAAAAAAAATAAAAAAAATTGAAAGTTATAGAAACTCAGATAAGACTTTGAGAGGAAAGATCCAAAGGAAAGATTAAAATACTAAAAATTGATACAAAATTGCCCTTTTTTCGAAAAGATAATTTTACTCTATAAAAAGATGAGTTTTCAGGGTCTATAGGTATATTATGAAAGCTCTTTTTGAGCCTTTATATAAGAACAATCTCTTTAAATGAGCGCGTACGGTGTCCTGAAGGCGAGTCCCCCCCTCCCCCAATGTTCTTACCAAAACTTTATTTTCCCATACCATAATTTTTTTATGTTCATTTTTCAGTAACGCGTTAATTTTTAGGTCTCTTGAGTTTGAAACTTATTGCGACTTTAGAAATTCTGATAATAATAAAAAAAAGTAGACACTTATGAGTGGAAGGTTATCACTAGGCGAAGTTAATGTCTGAAGAATTTTCTACCACCTCACTCTTAAAACTTTATTTTTATGTGGTCAAAAACTCCAAGTTAATGAGAAAAAATATCCTGACTCTGCTGAACATTGAACCCACGCCCTTCTGTTTACCAGTTAAGCTATCAAGGCAGGTTTATTAAAGAGAAGAAGATTTTAATCATAAAGAACTTTCCGGTGTTTGAGATCAAATGGAAAGATAAAATAATATATAAATTTAGAAAAAGTATTTGTAACAGTTATTATAAATACTCGTATACTAAACTAAAGTATGATAAATGAGACTGCAGCAATTAGTATGTTGTTTGTATCCTAATTTTAATTACTGTCATTTTTGGAAGTTGTAATAATTGACCTGTTAACCCCCAGAACCATGTCAATCACTGCAATATAATGACATCAAGGTCAATATGTATTGTCACTTATTTTTTGTGCAGATACCTAGGACATAATTTATTATTATTTAATGTTTAGTGACTACTAGTAAAAATGTGAGCTGTATGCTTCATTCAGAGCCGCAATGAGGGACAAAGTATTCAGATGCGAACCAAAAACTAATCAGAAAATTATAAAAATATATGAGAAATATCTATACCAATTCTCATAAAAATCGGACTACATCTTCGAGGGTATTTCTTTCCATTCAGAAAAAGTAGGATCGAAAAGTCTTCTTTGCGGGGCATCTAGGATAGCTCACGATAGAGATGTCGTATCGGATCAAGAATATCGATATTCCCGATATCGATACTATCGGAAGCGTAATATCGATGTCCGATATTTATCGAAACTTTAGTATCGATATCTGATATATCGGATGTTTCGATATTTCCATATTCCATTATTTCCCCATTCCATTGCCCATTAGTGTAGAACTGTAGGTAGGTAGGTAGGTGTAGGTCTGTAGGTACATTTAGGTTTAGGGTTTAGGTTCATCGTATTTTTGCCTTGCTATTCACGAACACCAAATCAAATCAGATTTCAGTTTTTTTTAAATGAAAATAAAATTTGAATTCTTGCGGTCTTGCCACTTGCGTCTACATTAAAATGAATAATGAACTGAAGGTGAGGGAATTTTTTCAAATTTCAAATATTTGGGGTCTCAGTAAGTTTCAAAACCTTTGGCTGTAATCAAATACACCGTTGGCGGTTTTTACCCCTTTTTAGCAGTTTTTATTAATTCTGTTTAAAAAGCGAATGTTAAGACAGTAAATTTGGTATGTGTGTGAAATTTAGGGTCTATGCATGCCCCAAAATTCCCTCACCTTCGAAAAAAAATTCACATAAAAAACCCCAATCCTGTGTTAAAAATTTAAAATAATAAAATCTAAAGGGGGGGGGGAATCAGAAAAATCTTGCTATTCGATACCGATATTTTTTTCCGATATATCAATAAATATCGAAAGAGTAATATCGATGAAAAATCGACCGACATCCCTAGTTCACGATATATTACCGGATCTAATGTATTGTTTAGTTTTCTCCTATCCATTCTAGAAAAGGAACTGGTCTAAAGAGAAATATGCTATCTGCGAGTATATCTATTGGGAACATAATATCGTCTCCAAACTCCATTTCCAGAACGTCTATATTGATATCCATAGTTTTGATATTTGATTTTCGATCCTTTACTAGCTCCAAACACCATATTTTTAAGCGTCATAAATAGAGCTGAAGACAAAGCCATATTATTTAACATTAAAGCATTCATTACCATCAATTTTAAATTTGCTAATATTACTGGGGAAAATCCTAGCACTATTAACTGAGGTATAAACATAATTGGGTTTGCTGTGAACTTCCTTAAACTAAATTCAGCTTCTTCCTCGTTATGAGTTGTATCAACACCTTTGACAGTTGTCTCCAAGCATTCTTTTGATTCAGTTTTCAGAGATCGTTTTTTTCTGGTAGTTTTGCTATAGCTGCCTGCATTTGAACTTCCTTTTGATTTATTGTAATTCCACATTTTTTGAACATAGGTTGGAGAATCATTTCTGTTCTTTTCAAACCGACTTTTTTGGTCATTTGGTGAAATTTTATAAAAAAAATTTTCAAATGCACTCGTGTTTCCGGAAGATTGATCCGAAATCCTAATGTTTTGAGCATACGTTTCATTGTTATTTTGTGTAAATGAAAATATCTCTTTGTTAGTGATATCTATTTCGTTGTTATTATTATTATTATTAGATTTGGCGTTAATGTCACTATCACCTTTAATATTAAGTTGTTTAATATTGTTACTCAAATTAAGAATATCATGTTTGTTTTCATTTTGAAATTCCAAGAGTTGACTTTCATTCCTTGTTTTATTTTTTGAGCTATAAAATTCCGTTTTGTTCAAATTGTTTTTTCGTTTATATCCAAAAACTTTATGATTCTTACTTTTAATGGTGACGTCACCACTTGGAAAAAATTTATGTTTATTTTTCAAAGCTCTTAAAATATTTTTTATATTTTTCACATCATTGTGTAAATGTGTTTTGTCACGTATTTTAAAAATTTTAACAACTTGAATTTCCTTTCCATTTAGAATCGAATAATTTTGGTTTGGTTTTATTACATTTTTAGAATGTTCACGAACTATTTCATTACACAAATATGTATTAAAAATCGAAAATATGAACGATATCGTTAGTAGATCTTGCGAATAGAAGAGATTCATTGTAGGTTAGGTGTATTCAATGAAACATATGAATTAACTGACGTGTGACTACTGACCGCGTAAACTACGAAGAGATCGTCATTACACTTAAAATAACAAAGAAGACACCTCAGGTATTGACCAACGTGATATTTGGAATTTTCTTTTTTCGATATTAAAGTGAAAGGTGATTGATCGTTAAGTAGTTCTGTAGAACACCTGAAACTAAAAAGAAAACTGATACTTACTTACTCCGTAGATTCAAACAGGCNACGTGTGACTACTGACCGCGTAAACTACGAAGAGATCGTCATTACACTTAAAATAACAATGAAGACACCTCAGGTATTGACCAACGTGATATTTGGAATTTTCTTTTTTTGATATTAAAGTGAAAGGTGATTGATCGTTGAGTAGTTCTGTAGAACACCTGAAACTAAAAAGAAAACTGTTACTTACTTACTCCGTAGATTCAAACAGGCCACGCGAGTCCCAAACCTCCTTGAATCATTGCTCTCTAACAGTCGCGATCTTGGGCCAGTTCTCTCCAATTTTCAGGTTGGCTGTGTTCTTTTTCTTCTTCTTACGACTGAACGACATTGTCAACCCATCTTTTCCTAGCTATTGTTAGACCACAAAAGAGAACTGTTAATAAATTGTTATAAATACGAGTAACTATAGTTTTATCGAAACTTATATACGAGCCACTCGACATAAAATTGAATGTTCAGCACACCCTGCAATCCCTTTCCGGTGTCATCTCCTCTCTTCGTATTTTTTGGACGACTCTCTGGAGCTAGATTCCATGATATCTCTTAAACGTATAATCTATACGTTTTAACGACCTCAACCTCATTGTTAAAACGCCATAAAATAATCAATAACATCTTTGAGAAATAGCTATAAGGATAACTATTTTCGCATTGAATTAAAGCTTTCATATTGTATTCTACTTTTTTGATATACCCATATTGTAATTTCTCCGTAAATGTAGCCCTCGGGAGCAAACCAGCTTCATTAGGTGCCCGTGTCCTAAGCCCGTGAAAATACAGAAGATTTGGTGTTAGGAAGGGCATGCAGCCTTTAAAAAACTCTGCTTCAAACCAATGATGAGAGATCATCAGCAAAAACATAGTTTCTACGAAGTTTCAATTGATACTGTGAGAATCAAGCTAAGGATACCGTGCCAGGAGAGGATTAGATATGAAGAGAGTAGGCGTCGAACGAAAGGTTGTGGTGTGGTAGAATTAAGGAAAGCAGCATCAATCCCAAATATAATTGGGAAAGGGTGAAGTTAAAGAAGAAGATATTGTAACTTCTCTGTAAGTAACTTCTACTCGCTTTTTCTTTTTTGGACTCTTGCATATATACAGTATGTCCCAGAAGTCCTGCCCGGTGCCCATAACTTTTGAACCGCTTGAAATTTTGGAATTTTGTTTATTTCTAGGGATAGAAAAGAGCCATTGGCCATTTGAATGGTAATATCAGTATCCAGGTTCGAATCCCGGAAGTGGCTTTTTTTGACACAAAGAGTCGATTTCTCGGGAAATTTAAATGGAATGGTACAAATATTTTTTTGAAAAATAAAAGTGCCATTAAAATAAGGAATATTCCCATTTTTGTTTTTTCAAAAAAAATAATCAGTGGCGGAGCGAGATGGGTTCAAAACCAAAACTTGTTAAACACTGTATAACGAAAACCGAATATTAGTTTGATGTGGAAATACGTTAAGAGTGGCTCAAAAAAGGTTTTCCATCTAGGTACATAAGTAATAAAAATAACAACTTTTAAGTTTTATCAGTGCCCTAGTTCGGGTAAACCAAATCTCGTATTTCTGCCAGAGGTTAAAATGGAGACTTTTAGAAAACGGCCATTTTGGGTCAGAAGGTCTGAAGTAAGTATATATGATTTAAGACTTAAAATGAGGAGTAGCCTCAATAAGGAACCATTTTATATAAAAAAAATAATTACTAACCCTCACACTCATTCACAACAGGGCCGTATTAATGAGAAGATTTCCATAGAAAAACTGCATATTAAGACCACTTCAATTAATATGTANTCGGGAAAACCAAATCTCGTATTTCTACCAGAGGTTAAAATGACGACTTTTAGAAAACGGGCATTTTGGGTTAGAAGATCTGAAGTAAGAATATATATGATTTAAGACTTAAAATGAGGAGCGGCCTCAATAAGGAATCATTTTATATAAAAAAAATAATTACTAACCCTCACACTCATTCACAACAGGGCCGTATTAATGAGAAGATTTCCATAGAAAAACTGCATATTAAGACCACTTCAATTAATATGTACTTCTGGGACATACTGTATGTATACCCATGTTGGGTGAAATTAAATTCCCATCCCTTCGGGTTCAGGCCAGTTAGGATTAGCCTGACTAATCTATGTCAAACATGCACTTCTGAACTCATTTCAAATTCGTCCCTGCCTCAAGAAGAGTATAGCATTTGCTATCTTTGTGTTTGTTATTTTCAATAATGAAAATTTGGAATCGTCACGAATTTGATATTTTACGTTTCAAAGTACGTAGAATCCTAAAATAGAATAAAAAAATCCGTTTGTTCGCCTTACGCCGCGATGGGCACTTTTGCCACTTAGCGTCGACTGAGATGGATGAAATTTTGTTCTCAATAATCCAGTCTGAAAAGAGAATGGTAAAAAAGAGAATATTTGGGGTCTCAGTAAGTTTCAAAACCTTTGGCTGAAATCAACTATACCGTTGGCGGTTTTTACCTCTTTTTAGCGGTTTTCATTAATCCTGTTTAAAAAGCGAATTTTAAGACATGTATTTGGTATGTATGTGAAATTTAGGGTCTATGCATGCTCCAGAACTTTGGAGGGAGTGGGGTTAGCTAGTAAAATAATGAACCCATGAGTCACATAGGAGGAGTTTTATTTCTCTACTAAAAAAAGTTTATGGTGCTCTCACTATAAATTATTGTAATGTAAGCATAACACTATAGTCTTCCAAAACAATGTAGTTCATAACAATGTAGTTTATATTGATCCAGGTTGTCAAAGTTTCGAGGTCACAATGAGAACCTGGAACAAGGCCCTTGTTGTTATTTACTTCAATTATTTAATGTAAATAAACAAAAGGATTAGGAATCTTAATTATAAAAAGATGAATGGTTTACCACAAAGAATGTTTTGTAATATTTTAATAAAATATGAAAATTATATTTCTATTAAAATAACACTCAGTGGTGTGTATCTCTATTAAAATAACACTCAGTGGTGTGTATCTCTATTAAAATAACACTCAGTGGTGTGTATCTCTATTAAAATAACACTCAGTGGTGTGTATCTCTATTAAAATAACACTCAGTGGTGTGTATCTCTATTAAAATAACACTCAGTGGTGTGTATCTCTATTAAAATAACACTCAGTGGTGTGTATCTCTATTAAAATAACACTCAGTGGTGTGTATCTCTATTAAAATAACACTCAGTGGTGTGTATCTCTATTAAAATAACACTCAGTGGTGTGTATCTCTATTAAAATAACACTCAGTGGTGTGTATCTCTATTAAAATAACACTCAGTGGTGTGTATCTCTATTAAAATAACACTCAGTGGTGTGTATCTCTATTAAAATAACACTCAGTGGTGTGTATCTCTATTAAAATAACACTCAGTGGTGTGTATCTCTATTAAAATAACACTCAGTGGTGTGTATCTCTATTAAAATAACACTCAGTGGTGTGTATCTCTATTAAAATAACACTCAGTGGTGTGTATCTCTATTAAAATAACACTCAGTGGTGTGTATCTCTATTAAAATAACACTCAGTGGTGTGTATCTCTATTAAAATAACACTCAGTGGTGTGTATCTCTATTAAAATAACACTCAGTGGTGTGTATCTCTATTAAAATAACACTCAGTGGTGTGTATCTCTATTAAAATAACACTCAGTGGTGTGTATCTCTATTAAAATAACACTCAGTGGTGTGTATCTCTATTAAAATAACACTCAGTGGTGTGTATCTCTATTAAAATAACACTCAGTGGTGTGTATCTCTATTAAAATAACACTCAGTGGTGTGTATCTCTATTAAAATAACACTCAGTGGTGTGTATCTCTATTAAAATAACACTCAGTGGTGTGTATCTCTATTAAAATAACACTCAGTGGTGTGTATCTCTATTAAAATAACACTCAGTGGTGTGTATCTCTATTAAAATAACACTCAGTGGTGTGTATCTCTATTAAAATAACACTCAGTGGTGTGTATCTCTATTAAAATAACACTCAGTGGTGTGTATCTCTATTAAAATAACACTCAGTGGTGTGTATCTCTATTAAAATAACACTCAGTGGTGTGTATCTCTATTAAAATAACACTCAGTGGTGTGTATCTCTATTAAAATAACACTCAGTGGTGTGTATCTCTATTAAAATAACACTCAGTGGTGTGTATCTCTATTAAAATAACACTCAGTGGTGTGTATCTCTATTAAAATAACACTCAGTGGTGTGTATCTCTATTAAAATAACACTCAGTGGTGTGTATCTCTATTAAAATAACACTCAGTGGTGTGTATCTCTATTAAAATAACACTCAGTGGTGTGTATCTCTATTAAAATAACACTCAGTGGTGTGTATCTCTATTAAAATAACACTCAGTGGTGTGTATCTCTATTAAAATAACACTCAGTGGTGTGTATCTCTATTAAAATAACACTCAGTGGTGTGTATCTCTATTAAAATAACACTCAGTGGTGTGTATCTCTATTAAAATAACACTCAGTGGTGTGTATCTCTATTAAAATAACACTCAGTGGTGTGTATCTCTATTAAAATAACACTCAGTGGTGTGTATCTCTATTAAAATAACACTCAGTGGTGTGTATCTCTATTAAAATAACACTCAGTGGTGTGTATCTCTATTAAAATAACACTCAGTGGTGTGTATCTCTATTAAAATAACACTCAGTGGTGTGTATCTCTATTAAAATAACACTCAGTGGTGTGTANTATAAAACGCAAAGTAATTGAATAATCTATAGATACTTATAAAACGCAAAGTAATTGAATAATCTATAGATACTTATAAAACGCAAAGTAATTGAATAATCTACAGATACTTATAAAACGCAAAGTAATTGAATAATCTATACATACTTATAAAACGCAAAGTAATTGAATAATCTACAGATACTTATAAAATGCAAAGTAATTGGATATTCTTTTTATAACGATTTGTTAGCAATTTTTTTTTTTTTTTTTTTTTTTGGCAAACTAAGATTTAACGAAAAATGACAGAATGAACCCCATAAAAAATTTAATTTTCCGATTTCTCCGCGATTTACGGCCGGTTCTCACCAACGAAAAATCGTAATTGAGAAGTACCTCTTCGGGATGAACAAGAAAGCTGAAATTCGATACAAAAATGTTTCGAAGTACGAAGTACAAAAAGTAGTATCCTTGAGTAAAATATCTATTGAATTTTCTAAATAGGAGTCATGCTCACGCTGGGGTTTGGTTCCACCAAAAATCGATAATTGAAAATTAACACATCGGGATGAGCTAGAAAACTGAAATTTAATACAAAGGTGTAATCGTAGCGAAGCACGGGCAAACAGCTGGTAATGATATTATGTATTGGGAAAATCCTACAATTTTGCAGTGAGCATAATAACCTTGTTGAGAATCTAATATCCTTGTTGTTGATTGATCTGATCTGATTCATTGGAATCAAATGCTTTAAAACACTTGTTAGAATAAATTGATTAAAAATATAAACTTCTTTGCTTTTGATTGGAGATTTAATTACTCTCTCACAAATTTGATGAAAAGAAGATTTCAAAATTCAAAAAGTTAGGAAAAGAAAATGAATGCGTCATCAATTAGTCAAAGTTACCAAAATCCATGAAACCTCACTCCCGCACCATCACACAAGGGCCCTTAATATATACCTCGTCTATTATCCCATCAAACTAAATTGTCATCCCCCCCCCACCCCAGCGCCATCACACTTGCTTCTCTATTCAAATTTTCAAAATGATTAATTTAAATTGGGACAAAATTAAAATAAATGGGAAACATACAACTTGAGAATTTCACTCAATAGTCAAATATAGGAACATAACATGCGAAATAATATTTCATAAAAGTAGGTACTTTAAACAAGGACTTTGAACTACAAATGAAAATCAAGCTCGTTCAATGTACCTCATGATGGTACCTCAAGGGAAAGCGACTATTAGATCAAAAGCCTTGTAAGATAATTGAAAAAAAAAAAAAACGTCACTTTGGCGGTAACTTGCTTCCACTTCAACTTTCGATTTTTTTTCTTTTCTTATAACGCACCTAATACATACTAAAAGGAATCTGTATATACCAAATTTCAAGTCTCTACTTTTAGCCCTCCTGATGCTATTTTGATTTTATCAGTGAATCAGTAAACCAACTGGACTTTGAGTTTTATAAGTATAGAAGATAACTGGCATCTTAGAAAAACTCCGTCAATGTGACACATGGATTTATTATTTTACTGGCTAAAAAAATCCTCCCCCACTAAATTTTGGGATGTAATTAGACTCTAAATTTGACATACATACCAAATTTTAAGTCTTTGTCTCTTACCATTCTCTTTTTAGACAGGATTAATGAGAACCGTATAAAGCGGTAAAAAACGCTAGCGATAAATTTGATTGCACCCAAAGTTTCAACGCACAATTAAAACCCAAATGGGACTTATTCACAAAATTATATCCAAATCAGTCAACGCTAATAAGTGGCAAAAGTGCCCATCACGGCGGGCGGTGGCGGCGACGGGCAAAATTTTTTTTTATTATTATTATTGGATTCTACGTACCTTGAAACGTAAAATATCAAATTTTGAGGGGAGTATATTTTTTTCGTGAAAATTCTTCGGGAGATTAGCTCATAATTAAATGCGTCTGTTTATTTATTTTTAAGAAGTCCATCTTTTGTTTTGAAAAAGGAGGAACACAGATTTCTAAACAAAAATCTATTCAACATTACTAATATGTTAAACTCTAGCATTTAGACCAATAAATTTAAGCAACACTCATCGAGGTTTTTCTTAGAGGGTTACTACGAAGGTTGCGCCCTCCTAATACTGGCTTTCTGCGGCTGAGTGTGGGTAGCTGATTTGTAAGATTTCAGCGAATGCAATATAAATAGTCTCGAATGACCAATAGATGTTAAAGACACGTTAAACAAAAAAAATATATCCATGCTTTCGTAGAAATTATGCGAGTCTCACCTCATGAGTGAGTATAGAAACTGTAGAGACCATCACAGCGTACGGCTGACAAACTGATTTTTAAATCCACGAGTAGATGGATTTACATACAATGATTAATGGAGTGTAACTACTTGAATTGAAGTTGGTCCCAACCGGGCAGTCGGGACCAAATCACTTTAATTTCATCTCCAGTATTACTTTTATGTTTTCAATAGTTAAGCCTTATAATCCTCTAATAATGTTTGTGAAAACTTACTCTAATAAATCATACTTACTAATACAAATAGTGCAATTACTTACAAAATGTCGCAACTTTAGATGAAGACTGACACAACTTCAAAATTTACACAAAATAAAATCAAACAAAAATTGTTTGGATTTGAATAAATTAAGGAAATTCGTCTGAATGGGAATGGTTGGATTATGTATGATGTGTTTAATGTGATTTTATGTGTCACGCACGTACTTAAACTTCATATACCTACGTATAAAGAAATATCAAATGTCGTCAGGGTCTATGGCACGTTGAATACACCAGGTCTCGTTAGATCACTGCAGGTAATCAACGTCTAGCGAGGTTGTACCTTGTTGGCGTCCACGTGGGTTCGCGACCTCGTAATTCTGGCTGCTATTTTTCCGGTCCAACCTAGACTGGGTGAGGTCAAATCAGTGAATGGAGGATAAAACACCCGTCTCGAATGACCAGTAGATGTTAAAGAGACGTTTAGCCGTAAAAAAAAAAAAATGTTAAACGTAATGTTTTAAAAATTAAATAATAATTTCTCTTTTCATTTGAAAAACTGAAGTTGTTTGCACATAATATATTTTTTACGGAAATTCATGATTTTGCGTCCTAAAATTCTATTTTAGGATTTTGCATCCTAAAATGGAAGCTCCCCTAAATTAGATTAAAAAATATCGGCATGCATAATAATTACTGTAATCTGATTTTCACTAATTCATTCGTCTAATTTCTTGTCAATATCGTTCACTTTAACTATTGAACTCCAAGTCATTCAAAAGTTAAGGGGGGGGGGGGGTGACCAGCCATTCTGAGACATACTGTATAACAATATTCTATATTTAATTTTGGTCTTATTATTGCACACATTTTTATTTGCATAGGCGGTTTTAGGGGGGCCTCAACCCCCCCCCACTACTCCTCAGATTTTTTTAAGGTTTTACACTAGATAAAATGGAAAAATATGGGATATATACCTACTATGGTTATACCAGGTATGTTGTTCAGGCACAGAAAAAAATCAAGTCTCCTTAGATTACCAGATGGATAAATATGGCTTTTCAATAATGCTCGAAATCATAATAAGGAAACTTAAGCACATCAGTAAAGTGATAAACATTTGAGGCCAGCGACAGCCGTCCCGCGTGGGTTGTTAATAAACAGTACCCTATCCCACTAGTTACTTGATTTATAATTTTGTAGAGCACAATTTATATCAATTTTATAGAGCACATTTGTTCCCCGTGGAAATGGGGACATGAAATTCAAGACACCAAAGTCTATGCCGGTGGTAAAAGGGGACTAAAGGCAGGGTCGGAAACGATATTTTTTCCATTACCCATGCAGAAAGCAAGGAGAAGCTGCTGCATTATCCGTAAGGGTTCTTTAGTATCAAAAACTCATGGCGAGTTGTTACCAACCGGGCCGACGGTTGTTAACCTATGATGATGAAGTTATAGCACATATTTTTTGGAATGAATAGATATTTTCTTGCAATATTATGTCACCAAAGGTATATATTATTGTAACTCACAATTCCATACTTTGTGTAAGTGTAAAAATGTAAATGTGTATTTCTTTGTGTTATTATGTTCCAATTTTAGTGGGCATCATAGCATTACAAGGTATTCTCAACAATCATTCCAATATCATTAAGCCTAAGCTACACTTTAACCATTTCCTTATAATGCTACCACTTGTCGCTATTACCAAAGCTACTCAATTGTCCTCAGGTATCCCCAATCACAACCAGACCAAGTAGAAAATTTGCAAAAAAACTTCATAAAATTTTTGACCCGTCCAGGAATCAAACCCCGAACCTCCTAGGTGCAAGCCGAGTGTGATGCGCACTCTGCAACCGAGACGTCTACAATGTGGTATATTCATCTGGAATAGACTATCACTTTGTGTACGTTTACGGCCTTACATATGAATATTACCCAGGACACTGTTCTCCTAGAGTTGTGATTTCTATTTTGACAGTCTTTTGACTTGTAGTTTAATTTACTAAATGCATTTTCTTTCATTTTTTGTTTACTTTTTGTTGTAATTTTTCCAGTCTAAAACATTTTCAGTTGGCTAATAAAGCAAATATCTTTCTCTTCTTATTGACCTAAATATTTACCATGTTGAAAGATAACAAATCATTTCTATATGTTCAGAGATTATATTCTTGCTCTCTTGAGATACCTATCTATTATTAGATTAGTTTAGACGTATAAGAAAGGACTTGATTTCTTTTCTTGTACGAGTTTCATCTGTCGGACATTTTGGTTTATTATTTTCAATAATGAACCTTTGGAATCGTCTCGAAAAAAAAAAATATCCCCCCTCCCCTCAAAATTCAAAGTCGTAGAATCCAAAAATCGAATAAAAAAATCCATTGAAAATAATAAACCAAATCCGTTTGTCCGCCTTGCGCCGTGATGGGCACTTTTGCCACTTTGACCGATTTTAATGAAATTTGGTATACAGCGTGGTGGGATTTATGCGTTGCCCGAAAGCCAAACAAGCTTGGACCTGATATAGGTCCCATCTCGGCTCTAATTGTGCCCGGAAAGTTTTGGGTACAATGGAACCTTGCCAATTTTTTTTTTTTTTTTAATAATGAACTTTTAAAATAACCATGAAAAAAAAATGTTTTAGGTCCGATTGTATAATTCTGATCAATGTTCGGACTTGGGACTGTCTGCTAAAGTAATCACAGTTTACCATTCAATCTTGAACCGCCAATGATCGAATTCGGATGTATTTTTCATGCAATCGCAGAATTAACGTCAAAATTGACTAGAAGTGTTTTTGTCAACATCGCGAGGGCCGTATCACACTATTTGTCATGATTCCAAAATTTTGGCACAATTTGCTTAATGTATATTTGTTGAATTTGATGAGATAAAATTATTTGCTTTCAAATTAACCAGATATTTATGTGTAATAAATATAATTTTGATATTTTCTCTTTTCCAAATACGATTTCTGATCGAAAGTTAATTTAGTTTTACTTCACTTGTGTATTTTCGATAATTGAGGACTTGGGTGTCCACAGATGCCTCAGAAATATTTTTTAAAGTTAAGGTTAATGAAATAGATTTCAAAAATAATCAGACAATGACAAATGTGTTTTTGTCATGCGTTTAAAACCTATCAGACTATTTAGACAAAGTTTGGCCACTTTTGTGTTCATATCAAATTATTTTTTGGCAAGAATGGACTTAGATGCTGAGAAAGAACCCTAAATTCACGTGTTTGACCTGTTTCTCTCAATAGGTTCCCTAAATATTGATTAAATTATCATTTTTGTTTCTTTTCATAGATTCACTACTGGTGGTATTAAGACATTTCGCCCCCACAAACGTTTTAGCCAGATTACCACAAAGAAAATAATAAATAAAGTTATTTGCGGATGACCATTATTGTACCCATTACAAAAGAATCATATAGAAGCTATTCCCAATAATTAGTAACAAAATCGAGTAACTTTGGACCCATAAATTTGGACTGGGTTGGGCTTGACGGCGGTTAGAAGATTATTTAAAATCAAGACTAATCCTGTGTGTGGTTCTTGTCAATTATAAATGAGAGCAGGGGCGGATTTAGGTTGCCAGGAGAGAAGGAGGGGGGATCGAGGCTCCAACTAATAATCGACATGGAAGCTACTTGGTCCTATGAGCATGACGTGACTCCCTGTCACGTATAACGTGTACGGTACCTAATTCCTTTATTATTGAAGTTTAATTTATAAAAACACCAGACAGAAAAAGGTTCATGAGACTTTTTTTTCAAATTTTAAAACAATTCTTTGTTAAAATCGATTCAGTTTGAATAAACATTTACATTTTTTAGCCTTGAAGGGGGCGGTGGCCCCCATTGCCCCCCCCCAATATCTTCCCCTGAATGAGAGAGTGTCAAGTTAAAAGGATTATATTTTTTTGGGTCTTTCTTATGTCCGGTATATATTGGATGGTTCCATTCTGCCAATGTAATATTTACCTAAAAGTTTAGAATTGTTTAAACACTATTAGGAAATATACGAGGGGAATGGTACTGCCCTGGGGAGGCAGAGTGGAGGATCCTATTGCTCCGTAAGAGTTTCGTTGGGGTGATTCCCTCTGAATCAATTGAAGGCTGTGATTGCATTGATTTTTCCAAAAGATCTCTTAATGAAACAAATTTTGTCCGTTTTGCAAAAATGTGAGATGGCCAACTACACAGAGCTTCGAGCGAGTGTGAAATTTTGATTTCTGCTGGGGAAGTTTATTCACTGGACCCAGCCCCTGCAATTTAAAAAGGACATGAATGGAAAACGTTTTGTAACTGTGAGAGAGGTGGAACAAAACCACTGGAATGCCTAGGACGTCTTAATCAGTGCATTTAAAAACTATTTTGAACAATGGAAGAAAAGATTTTAGACAAATGCTCAGTCAATGAGGAATACTTTGAACGTGATCAAAATTTGGTGTAAAAAAAATTGACCAAATAAACAAAGTTATAACCCAATTCTCATTACTTTTGGGTTTCCCCTCGTATTTAAAAACATCAATAAATATTTCAAAGAACTCCGTATACCATCGTAACATTTTTGCTTCACCATCTTAAGAAGCGTTCTATGTACCATCTTACTCAAGCGTTCTATGTACCATCTTAAGAAGCGTTCTATATACCATCTTAATCAAGCGTTCTATGTACCATCTTAATGAAGCGTTCTATGCACCATCTTAAGAAGCGTTCTATGTACCATCTTAATGAAGCGTTCTATGTACCATCTTAATCAAGCGTTCTATGCACCAACCTAATCAAGCGTTCTATGCACCACCTTCAATTTTGAGGGATACACCTCTAATGTTATTTAAAAAATAATTTAATTCGGAAAACAAAAAGTTGAAACAGAACACTGATGGAAAGTCTTCTTAATAGTGGGCAATTCTCTCATGAGAACATAGTATTTGGTTTTTCCTTGCAAATCAAAGATGTGTTCTATGCTATAAGTAAGTTTGCGGTAGTTCTGAGAGGAACTAAGGTAATGCTGTTAGGGATGTCGATATTATTCAATATCGATATTCAGCTTTCAATATAATCGATATTAATATTTCGATAATATAGATATTCAAATTTCGATAATATCAAAAAAAAAATATCGATATCGAAATAAATAAATATTGAGGTAGCTACGTCAGAAATTACGCTGCTTTACTGCTAAGGCTGTCGACATTAGATAGTATTGACTATCGATATGAAGGTTTCGATATAAACGATATTTTATATCGATATTCGAACATCCGATAATATCGCTCATCGATATTAAACTTTCGATAGTATCAATATCGGTAATATCGATAATCTTCTTTCAATACGGCAACCCTAGCCGTTGTTACTCGCATTACAAAAAAGATCCCCTCAAAAATGTTCCATAGTAACATCCTTTACATGATTCCTCCTCTAACCGCAGACTTCTTACCCACTTTCGTTGCAAAAAGGAAGCGAAAATGGAACTTTTGTGTTATGAGAGAGATTTGTTTAAAATAAAAATAAGTTACTATTTAATCCGATATCTTATTGTATTCCTTTACAACTATTGGGATTTGAATTTATTATGTCACCGTGGGCGTTACTTATCTCCACACAGATTCAGACAACACTAATATACAGGGTGTGGCAAAAGTGCGAGACCGCCTGAATATTTTTTGAACGGCTTTATGAGGAGTTTTGAAGTTCTGCATGGTATTATATCCCAAATTATACCACCTGATGGTGCGGCCAATTTTTCAAGGGACCCGCTCCCATGTGTCCCCTAGGGGGTCCAACTTTTGTTTTTTTTAAATACGAACCCCCATCTTACATTATGATACATTTTTGATACATTTTCAGAAAGACAATACAATTGGAAGTACTTTGCAAAAAAATTCACACGTCTAGCGTGTTTGGTTTCAAAATAGAGACCATTTGAAATTTCCAAGACATGACTTCCAAGAGTGTCTAAAACTATCACAAGATGGGGGTTCGTATTTAAAAAACAAAAGCTGAACCCCCTGGGGGCCACATGGGACCCGCCCCTGAAAAATTGGTTACACCATCAGGTGGTTTAATTTGGGATATAATACCATGCAAAATTTCAAAACTTCACATAAAGCCGTTCAAAAGATATTCAAGTGGTATCGGACTTTTGGGACACGCAGTAGATTGTGTTATAATATCAACTATGCCACCAGTTCCCGTAAGGTCGCTGAGGTTAGTCAACGTCCAGAGAGGTTTCTCTTAGTATTACCACGTAGGTTTTATCCCTAAGAATGACACTAAAAACTAAATAAAGTAAAATTGAACTGTCTCTACCAAAGGCTAGGCCCAATATACACCAATACGCTTTTCTTGCATAAATTGATAATTGGTGTAGTGGATCCCAGCTGGGACTGAGTATCCCAAATGCCCATATAAAACAGTCTGTTATTGGGGTGTCTCCACTCGTAACTGATGTACAACGGTCCATCCCAAATTCTGGACCTCGCCCAATTATTTGACGAGTTTACTCGAGAGGATGACCGGGGAGATGTTGAGAGCGTGATGCGACCTCCATTTAGTTATTTTCTGTCTTTGTCCTATCTTTTTAGATAAAGTTTTCATTTTATTATATTTTGGTAAATACCAACAATTTTCCAAAAATATTAAAATTCATGTTTGTTAAAATAGACGAAAATCAATTCGCCAGCAATAATAAAACCATGTCTCAAGGGATCTGGGTACAACTCAAGGTCATAATATCACAAGAGATGGCTGTTACCTACTGCCTTGGTAGCACAGTGGTTAAGCGCTCGCCTGGTAAGCACGAGTTCAATCGCCAGTGATGGAGGCATTATTTTTTCCTCATTAATTTGAGTATTTGTAACTACAAACATAAAAATAGAGCTCTAAGGGTTAGGTGGTAGTAAATCCCTTAGGCATTAACCTCGCCTAGTGGTAACATTCCACTCAAGGGTCTATTTTTTTTTAATTAGTAGGGTTTCTGCCATCAAACAGCTCGCATGCCAATTAATAACAAGGCCTCTCAGAATGAAACCAGAGACTGAAAAAAATTAAAAACTTCTAATATTTCCATTCGTCATCAATATGAAACAACCAATCAATTTCAACATCTATGGGATACATGTTACAAACATCTTGACTAATATTGACATCGAAAGAAAAATCTAACAAGTCCTTTGGCATGTTCGGTATGATGAGTAAAATAAAAACACTATCTTGATATGTAAACCCAGATGACAAGTTGTACATGTCACGCAGATATCGGCACATGTCTCGCAGATACCGGCACATGTCATGATTGTTAATATCCTTCATACACTCGAAAATTATACAGGGTGAAACCTTATACAGGATCACTCAAATTTAAACATATTTAGAGGTTCATTTTTTACTTTCCTTCTCCTATAGAAAGGAAAGTATTGTAATGGGCTGGAATTTTCGATGTCGAGTTTTCAATGCCAAAACTCGTTTTGAGGTCCCCAAAGCCCAAATCTTCAGTTTCAGCCATTGGTCCGTGTGTCTGTCCTTCTGTCTGTGAAGATATTTCAAGAACGATAAATGCGAGAGAATTAAAATTTAATGTCAATTTTATGCCAAGAACAAACCACGAAGCTTTTGGTTGAAATCGGAATTACGGTTGGAGGTTTTTTGTCGCTTTTTAGCGAGTTTAGTTAATCCCGCTTAAAAAACCCATATTATTTTTGTGCATTGTTTGCAAAAGACAGATATGATTGAATTTTAAAATACCGTTGTCGGTTTTTTGGCGGTGTGCCGGTGTCTGCCTAAAAAGAGATCGGTAATTGCTAGAGCTTGAAATTGGGTGCCTATTTATAATAATTTTATGCAAGGAATGCAAAATGAGTCTTTTGGGTGAAATCTAGGAGAGGTAGGAAAGGTTTTCACGAGTTTGGCATATAAAGAAAACAGTAAGAGCTAGAGAAATTTGTGTCTATTCATAGTAATTTTATGTGTGGACTTGTGGAGTGCGCCACGAAATTTTCGATTGAATTTCAATCTACTGTTACTGGTTGGCTTTTAGCGATTTTCATGAATCCTGTCCGGAAAGGGAAGGGTAGATGCTTCCAGAGACTTCAAAGTTTTGTATGTATGGTCATTATATACATTGACCTCGACATATCCTACCAAAAAAAAATTGTTCACAACACACGGACCAATGGCTGAAACTCGAGTTTTGGACTCTGGGAACCTCAAAACATGTTTTGTCTTTTAAAATTCGACATCGAAAATGTCAGCTTATTAGGATACATTCTACGCTTTTTTTTTATTTTATTAAAGGCTTTTTTATTAAAGGCTTCTATTTAACTTGCTTTGTATGTATGTTTGTGGGTAAATCTTAGAAATTAAATTTAACCCACTTCCCATTGTCCGATTGAGCTGAAATTCGATGACAATTGAATGTGGTTTGGTTTTGGTTGGGGTCATTTCGTTACGGCCACTTTTTTGGCTGATTTTTATAAAAATTTCAGAAATTTTCCGATTTTTGGCCAATATCTCAAGATTTGTCGCGACAACATATCAACTCAAAGCGAGAAAGTTTTAGGTGACATCTTAATCCTTCATTTAAGACATATTTTGCAAAATTGTGACCAGTCATTCCAGGG
>CM022878.1:9876616-9890231 GCA_012654025.1 Pachypsylla venusta | reverse complement strand
AGAGCCAAATATAGTAGTGAACACTCATACTTATTCAGTTTGTGGTGCTCCTTAGAGTGGAAATTGTCACTGTAGCTCAATACTATCAGCTCAGATGGATTCGGTCCGTGAGGATTCACACTCACCATCTCAAGTATGAAGAAGCTGTATCCAGAGCCAAATATAGTAGTGAACACTCATACTTATTCAGTTTGTGGTGCACCTTAGAGTGGAAATTGTCACTGTAGCTCAGTACCATCTCAAGTATAATTTATTTTTCCTCATAAAAATGTAGTACGACATAAATGGATTGCGATTTTTTTTTCTTCTTAAAGTCTCTTTACAAAAATCTATTGGTCATTGGAGACGAGGGTTGAACCCTCCATTCGCTGAAAACTTGTAAATCAGCTCCCCTCATTGACCTCACTCACTCAGGGTTGGGACGGAAAAATAGCCAGCATTACGAGGGCTCGGACCCACATTGTATAACCTCGATGAACATTGCAATTTTTCAGTGATCTAACGGGAACTCGTGTATTCAACGTGTCATAAACGCTGGCAGGATTGCAAGAAATTACGCCTTTGCATTATTAACGCGAAAGTGAGTTTGTTTCTCAGCGCAACAGCCGGCCTTTACAGTACGTACAGTGATGTAGTTTTTTTATCCCGTTGAGGACATTATGTGTCTAAAGTAAAGCTTCTAGCAAAGTGGAGGTTCTAACCTAGCCTCCCTGGCCCAGTGGGCATCACACTGGCTTTGCACTCTGCCTGGTTGTTTGGGGTGCACTCAGCCTCGTGATTACAAATCAGTATCTTCTTCAATGTGAGTAGTCAACAGTGGTGGCATTACAAGAGCAAAGAAATATATAGTACAGTAATAATTTAGTGTAGTGGTCCTTGTAATGCTGTGATACCCACAAATCTAGGTTGTGACAATGCAATACTTTGCGTGAACACAAATATTAAACCCATTTTGATTATAATTTTACAGCGTGTCAATTTATTTCGCTACATTTCAGTAATCCATTCGTTTCAAATTGATTTGCCCGGTCCAGACTCTAGACAACTTATTGAAATTCTATACACAAAAGGAATCAATGTATCACAAAAATAAAAAACATTTTTTGGGGAGGAGGTAGGCGGCATTCATTTGGTTCACATGAAGCGCAACAAATTTTAATAAGAGAATAATAAGTTCTCACCTCTGCGTGTAAAGAAGGGTATTAAAATATTAATTTATTACCAACTAATATTGAAATATAAATGAGGTTGGTTACAGGGTATTTTTTATCGCTCTTGTAAAGCCACCACTTCTCAATTGTTCTCATGAGACTAAGTGCACACCGAAAAACCAAGCACAGTTTCGAAAAAAAAATGCGGTTCGCCCAAGATTTGAGCCCGAGTCTCCCGCGTGCAAAGCCAGTGCGATACCCACTATGTCAGGGAGGCTTGCTTAATTTGGCCTCAACCAAATTCTATGAACTGTCCATACCAAGTGTCCGATTTTATTAATCTGACCAAAGAAAAATTGTGTTTTAAACTAGAATTCACTTTGCCCATTGAATAATTCTGTGAACAATACACCTCACTAAATCAGACGGGCCAGAATTTGAGCATAATGGTCGTATAAGTTCAGAGAGCACAATGAACAAGTCAATAACACAAGCTGTGTCTCCAAGGAAACTCCCATCCCAGTACTCAACTCGTCCAACGTTGCTTAGCTCTCTAGAAAACATATACACTATATGGAAATCTTTAGAGAAAATCCATTGTGTCTTGGAGAGTGAGTACCATCGGATCACTAAATCGCTAAACCCCAGAAATGAACTCGTCTAAAACAATATCTGCCAGCGTCCGTGGCACGTTGAATACACAAGTTCCCTTAGATTACTGAAGTTAAGCAACGTCCAGAGAGGTTTTACCGAGTGGGTGACCGCGCGGGTTCGCGCTCGTATAACCCATTTTTTGCTCGTTTTTTTTGGCCCAACCCGGGTTAGGCGAGGACAATGTGGATAACTGGTTTCTAAGTTTCCAGCGAATGGAGAGTACAATCTCCATCTCAAAGACCAATAGATGTTAAACAGACGTTAAGCCAAAAAAAAGTCTGGTAAGCCTGCTCCACCTAGTGTAATGTGGTCGTGGTAAAATCGTTGGCTAATGGCACACTCAGAAAGTACCAAACTTATTAGTTTGGCAGCAAAGTCAGAGGATGAAGTTTTTCTTTCGATAACTACTAACACTAATAATAATAATAATCAGTCACTAATCCTCAACGCGCATTTGTAAACACGTTTTTAAAAACAAAACTTTTCATGATAATTTTGTTAATACAATTTTAAAGCAGAACAGTGGTGGATGGAAAAGAGAAATGAATGTTCACTATAGACGCCAAACAATTATCACACGTTGAAATCACCAGTGTCCGTCATTTTAAACATTTTAATAATTGTCATCATACTATTCGGAAGCTAATAATTAGCATGATATCCCGGAACCATGTTAATATATATATATATATATCTTTTTAACATATTTTCTTTCTTTCTTTCTTTCTTCTTCTTCTCCTTCTTCTTTTTCTTCTTATATATTGTGATACCAACTCTACTAAATAACTACTCGTATTGCGAAAATTATTTGCAAGAAAAAAATATCAATACTCTGAAAGAGAAAATTAAAAGAAGTAAATACATAAAATAAAACAAACAGAGATTTTTTTATATATATAATAATTGCAAATAAAAATTAAATAAGAATATGATATTAAAATAATTAATAAAAATAAAATCATCGCGGTGTTGTGATCTTGAGTACCGAACTTATATCTGAGGTACCCTGTATACAGCCGACGAGTTGGGTTGTGGTGATTGGGATACGGTAATGGTTGGTTTCGTCGGGTGGATCCCTTTTACTTAGGGAGAGAGTGTTCTGTCTGGGGGGTTCTGGAACTCTTCTAATGTCCTGTACCCTTGACTCACCCTATATACGCCAACACTTTTGTGAGTACCTTTAACATGAACACGGTAGATATAAAAAGAAGAACCATCTCTATTATAAGGAGTCAGGATTTAGCTCAGGAGATGTTATATATTTATAAATAAATAATTATTCAATAAAACGTAAACAATATCCAATTCTTCTTCTTTAACTTCATCCTTTCTCAATTCTATTTGGGGTCGGCGCTTCTTTCCTTAATTCTACCAAGACACAACCTTTTGTTCGTTGCCTAGTCTCTTTAGCTGTAACTTTTTCCTTGCATGGTACCCCTAGCTTGCTTCTCACAGTATCTATAGAAACTCGCTTATTTTCTGACGATCTTTCATTTTGCTGGAAGCCCTTCCTAACACCAAACCTTTTTGCTCCTCTCGGTGGCTACACTTTTTTGAACATATTTCCTTTATTCATCATAATTAAATAAAGAAATATGGAACCCCACTTGAAAACTAACTCATTGATTGTTGTGGTAAGTGGGGAAAATGACAATTCAATTCTGGAGTTGACAGTCATCGGGATAATAAACCCCAGAGAAAAACTAGTTAAAATTGAACAGGAGTATTATCTTTTTTGTGACTATTTCAAAGGTTCATTATTGAAAATAATAAACCAAAATGTCTGGTAAAAAGTGAAACTCAATGAACTGAATATCTTACAAATTCAAGTATTTTTTTTTTTTTTTTTTTTTTTTTTTTTTTTTTTTTTTTTNTTTTTTTTTTTTTAAATTTGGCCTAACGTCACTTTAACGTCTATTGATCATTCAAGACGGGGGTTTTACCCTCCATTCGCTGGAAACTTGCAAAAACAGCTACCCACATTGACCTCAGCCAGCCTGGGTTGGGCCGGAAAAATGAGCCAACGATACGTGGTGTTCCCAAGCGGTCACCCATCCAAGTACTGATAAAGGCCCGACGTTGCTATTCAGTGATCTGACGGGAACTGTTGTATTCAACGTGGTATGATCGTTGGCTAACTCAAGTATAAAAGTTAGAAAATAATTTTTGTTTTTATGTCTTTGATGACTTTATAAGGTTTTTTTCTTTGAAGGAATATTATTTTAAATATATTTAATTTTCGTCTTTAGACTTTTTCAAAAATTAGATTTTTGAAAAATCTAATTTTTGATTATAAAGTTATTAGATTTGTGAAATTAGATTTTTGAAAAATCTAATTTTTGAAAAAGTCTAAAGACGAAAATTAAAAATATTTAAAATAATATTCCTTCAAAGAATCAAGTATAAAAGTGAAATATTTATTCTGGAAGATGTTAAATCGAGTAATATTTTAATCCGTCACTGGTATTGTTATTTCATTAATATAAAACTTTGAGTTCAAATCTAAATTGGTTTATTTGGTTGTGCTGGAGAATTATATTTCCAAAGGTGTTCAAAACGGATGCACACACAACGCACAGTCACACAATGCAACTGAACTTGATTACAATAGAATAGGTACCAATACAATTTGTCTGATTGGTTCAGTTGCAATTGTAGCCATAATAATTATCCAGTTGCAATTGTATCAATAGTAATTAGCAATTATCCAGTGTGAAATCGTCTTTCAATGTATTTTGAAAGCCTCAGTAGAATTCGTCGGTTTTCGGATTTTATCGGTTCTAATCCAACTCAAGGCTTATATTTTAGATGGTATTCATGTTAGAGTAAAAGTACATTTACGGATATTTTTCAACTTCACTCTTTTACAATTCTATTTGGCATCGGCGCTGCTTTCTTTTTTCTACCTTGCCACAAGCTTTTGTTCGGTGACCACTCACATTGGCTGCAACCCCTTCCTGACAATTCTAACTTGCTTCTCACAGTATCAGTTGAAACTGCGTAGAAACTAGCTTTTTGCTGATGAACTCTCATCAATGGTCTGAAGCAGAGTTCTTTAGAAAAAAGGCTGGATGTCCTTCTTAACACCAAAAAGTTCTGTATTTATTAGACGGGCTTAGGACGGTCACCTTACTCCCTTGGTGGCTATATTAAAAGTACATTTTGGGTATAATCTTTATATATAAAAGGAAATGTCCTGAGTGGCTGAACAACGTAGAGTCGAAAGTATTGAATACAGACTTGAAATTTGGCAGGGACCTTTGATGCACCATGTAAGTGTGCACTAAGAAAGGATTTTACAAATTTTAATTTTAAGGGGTAAGAATCGCGAAAAGTAAACAATCCCCATAAGAAATACATTGGATCGAGAGAGATAGCATGATACATCATTTAAAATATGCGCGGGCGAAGCCGCGATCGGGGGTGCTAGTAATATATAAATATAATCACCAATACTTTAATGTATTTACCAATATCATTGGTATATTTTTAAAAAAGAATCCAAATTTCACAGATTTACCTGTAATTTTATCAAATGGTCCAATGTGTATGTTGAATAACTGCAGTCTGAACAAAGCGAGTCTTGTTTTAGCATCATTATTTTTAGATGGTTAAGTAATCATTCAATAAATATTTGCAATGGTCATTTTTATGCCAATGACATTAAATTCCTGGATTATTGACTTAATCTAATTCCCTAATAAAAGGACATGCCTTTTTATTACATTTATGTTTTGTGGGGGATCTCATTTCATTTTTTCTCATGAAGATAAAGTACTATCTTCACGTGATTATAAAAAATATTACTATTTTCTTTTTTCCATATCCTCACATTCATCAGTAACCAACCCTTCTCTTACTAAATAGACTGTGCCAAAAATCGAAAACCATGCCTGAAATTTACTACAGATTCCTCTTTTTCCCGTGGTGGGTGGAGTAGTGGGGAGAATGTGTACTTTTTCGATTTTTCTCGTAACTTAGACACCTAGACTGACCAATCTACCAATTATCAAGTATTAATTTAATGTAATACGGGTTCCCCTTTTTCCTGTTATTTTCTATTGTGTGCTTGAGGGAGGATGATCCAAAACTTCGGTGATTTCACATCGTAATATTGTATACTATTTATCCCCTTACAAAAAATCAAAATTGTCAATAAAGCAACCAAATATTAAACAGAAAACCTTCTTCTTTTTCCACCCCGGGAGGGGGGTCTAATGGAAAAAAAGTTTACTTTTTCGACTGTTTCCCTTATTTATAACGCAAGGGAAATCATGCTGCCCAGGCCCGTATCAAGGATTTTATTTCGGGGGGAGGGATATCTAAAGATTTTATTTCAGGTAAGGGGTATCTAAAGATTTTATTTCAGGTTTTAATTTCATTTGTGTAATTAGTATTTGCTTTTCTGTTGTCTATCAGTCTATTGGGATGGAAAATGCTAAATGGGGATAGTTAAATGTTTTAAATATAGCGAAATATTTAGAACAATTTTTTTAAAACAAAAAGTTAAATTAGTCTCTTTTAATTGTATTACAACACTAGAATTTATTGAACCTCAAGTTCTTTGAGTATTTCATACGCACATATTGTTTTTTGAATATATGGGATAAGAGTGATTCAGTGATACGACTGAAAACCCGATTGTGTTGTTTGTTTTGAAATGTGAAAAAGTTTTCTTTAATTATCCGCTGGGGGCGCTTAAGTTTTCGTTTTCGTATATCGTGGTGTTGCGAAATCTAAAAAATTCTTCCATCTATGAGACACGAAACTCATAAACTTATCGTTTTCGTATTGATTATGGGGACACCATAACAGATTTGTGAATACTCTCTAATGCTGGTGCTAATCTTACGAATGATTTGCGTTGATAATGGCGTACCTCCCCCCCCCCCAAAAAAAGCAATGTTTGAATTCGATAAGCACGTGTGCGAACCTTTTTGTCTGTAAAGGCCTTTAGGGTAATTCTCATACTACCCTACCCATATACAAAAATTTGTTCAAAATTTGAAGTTTCATTTATTTTGGTAAATTCCTTTTCCCTTTTGGGTGAAAAAAAATATTCTTTTTTGCTTTATTAAAGGAAGACCTAAATTATTTTGTGAGGGGGGGGGTCTTAGCGTCACTTCATCATTTAAAGGTCATTCAAAACCGGTTTTATTCTCCATTTGCTAGAAGAAAAAAAAACAACTACCCACATTGAACCGACATCACAAGGGGGCGAGCCTGTCATTAACGCTAGCGGAATATTTATTATTGATACACTGATAATGTGAAGTATGTATATACTTTTGAAGCAAATGTAAAGGCGATCAGACATAATTTCCAATGAAATTGCCCAATATTAAAAGGAGTTTTCTTCAGTGGGCTGTGTCAACTTTTTGTGTACCAAATAACCAAAATAACGGGGTTTTAAATAACATTAGAGGTGTATCCCCCAAATTTAAGATGGTGCATAGAACGCTTGATTAAGAAGGTGCATAGAACGCTTGATTAATATGGTGCATAGAACGCTTGATTAAATTTGCTTCACACTTGTTTGAAACATCCCGTATACATATCCACTCAGAAATTCTACTTTTTGTGAATTTTTCCAAATTGTGAATATATATAATTGTTCTTTTGAATTTCCAAAATTTACCCATTATTCAAAAGAGTTGGTGTGAAATTTAAAATATCTATTTTAAAATTTAAATTTTATATATTACGTACATTCATAACTGAAGGCAAAAATGTTACGATGGTATACGGAGTTCTTCGAAAAATTTACTGAGATGCGAGGGGAAACCCAAAAGTAATGCGAATCGGGTTATAACTTTGTTTATTTGGTCAATTTTTTTTACACCAAATTTTGATCACGTTCAAAGTATTCCTCATTGGCTGGGATGCATTTGTCCAAAATCTTTTCTTCCATTGTTCAGAACAGTTTCTAAATGCACTGATTGAGATGTCCTAGGCATTCCAGTGGTTTTGTTCCACCTCTCTCACAGTTACAAAACGTTTTCCATTCATGTCCTTTTTAAATTGCAGGGGATAGGTCCAGTGAATAAACTTTCCCAAGTCGAAATCAAATAAACTTCTTGAAATCAATGATGACTACATTTATAACTGCCAATCTCGAATGTTATTAATTAATATGGGCCCCCAGCACCAATCATGCAGATGAATAAGACTAGGGATATCGATATTATACCGATAACATCGATATTCGGGTTTAGATATAATCGATATTTTAAAACAATATTAAGATTTCGATATTATCGAAGAAAAAAATATTAAGGTACCAATGTCTGAATTTATGTTGCTTTTCTGCTAGGGCTGTCGACATTTCCATCGATAATATCGAATATCGATATTAAGGTATCAATATTAACGATAATTTATATCGATATTCGACTATCCGATAATATTGCTTATCGATATTCATCATCATAGGTTAACAGTCGTCGGACTAGTTCGCAACAACTCTCCATGAGTTTTTGATGATACTACAGACAATGGAGTAGTTTTTCCTTGCTTTCTGTATGAGTAATGGAAAAGATATTGTTTCCGACTTTTCCTTTAGTCGCCTTTTACGACTGGCATGGACTTGGATACCTTGGAAGTATTCTTTTTAAATCCCTCTATCCACAGGGGACTGTCGATATTTAGCTTTCGATAGTATAAATATTAAGTAAATTCGATATTGTTCTTTAGCTAAATAAGATTGCAGCTTTAAACAGTTTTGTTTTTTGCTGCGAACTTTATAATTTTCATCACAAACTGATTTAAAGTAACTTCTTCAGATTTTCAATAGTATTCACACTATCATCGTCAGACTATATGCTACTATGTGAAAGTCTTCACAGCTCACAGCTTGACGTAAAGTCAATCTATTGTCACAGAAAATGTATAATGAAGCCCCCGGGCACTGCTGTTCATTTCCTCTTATTCTGTTTAAGAACTGGTTATATGCTGTTGTGCTCAATATTAATCTAAAACCAGATACATATAAGAATCTACATATTTATTAGCACTATTAAAATTCTTGACAGCCATCACTGAAGTGTCGATATAACCATGTTCTTCGCTCAGTGTGGCTTGTTAGGGGAACAATTAAATTAATTACTAGTCAAAGTATTTAGTGAATATCACACTGCTTTCACCTTTTCACCTATAATGTAGCCACGAAGATGAGCAAACCAGCTTCATTTGGTGACGGTCCTAACACCGTGTAAATAAAGAAGGTTTGGCGTTATTAGGAAGGGCATACAGCCTTTAAAAAACTCTGCTTCAAACTAATGATTCAAGGATTCGTACTTACAGTTCAAGTTCACTGAAATGAACTGTTCTCGTATAGTGATGTGTAAGAACCGTTCACTTCAAGAATTCGTACTTACAGTTCAAGTTTACTGAAATGAACTCCTCTAGTGATGTGTGATTATTGAGAATACCTTATAATGTTATGATGGCCACAAAAATGTGACATAAGACAAAGAAATATATATTTACTTTACTTTTTATATATGTGTCTGGATTAGTGTGAAAATTGTAAATAAAATACTTTTAAGGTAAGCTAAAAAATTTCTATTGCATTTTTAGCATGTTTTGAAATTGTAATGTAGCCCCATCAGGCCAAATATTCACGGGCCGCTATTGTTGTAGCATAAACTAAATGTCTATTACTTTTAGATTTAAAAAATGCTGAGGCGCCTGAGGAATATATACCTGAATATAGCTCTCCCCTATCACACTTTCAGAATCCGGAAAGAGAAATTATCTTCTTCTTTCTGCAGATAAACAATCTTACGAAATTTCATTATTCTAAAATCTACGTAGAAAGGATTAGTCCGTTTTACTGACTCGAATATTCTGATGAATGAGTCAGTCAGTCAGGTTTATTATTCAAGCTGGATAAAAGCAGCATAATACTATTATACGTATACAGAGTGTTTAACAAAGAATGGAGTATCGAAAATAAAATGAGAAACTTTCCAAACGCCAAGAAAACAAAAAGGCGAGTTTAATGTCTCATACAGAAAGCGATGGGCGGTACAAGTGAGATCTTCGTTTTTTTGTTTTTTTTTAAATCTTGTTGTCATGTTGGCCATGTTAGACCGGGAGCTAGCGTACATTCTTCTTACCTCATAAGGTACCCATTTGGCGGTTTGTGGCTTCGATGCGGATTGGTGAGTACATTTAGAAAACCTGAGTCTTAGTTGCCAAACNAATCCGCATCGAAGCCACAAACCGCCAAATGGGTACCTTATGAGGTAAGAAGAATGTACGCTAGCTCCCGGTCTATGTTGGCCATATCAAACGTGAACGTTTAAACGTTAACATTCGCTTTAACAGCTATTGGTCATTAGAGACGGGGTTTTTACCCTTGGAAACTTGCAAATCATCTAGCCATCATGATCTCACCTAGGTCGAGCCGGAAAAAAACTAATTGATTGACTCATGTCGAATGTAATTCTAATCTTTTATGAAAATGGAAATAGTTCGATAGTTCAAGTTGCAGTAAAATATAGCCAAAGTGCTCGTTTTTAGAGGTAAGAGTCACGAAGCCACCCAAAAAATTTAAGAAATAATTTTAAATTCACGCTAACTTGCTTCGTATCGAGGCAATGGCTGATATTATCTGATAATTGCGAAGGAAAAACAGATTCAAGGGAAAAGACGCCTAGTTACGGGCATCAGCTATTTTTTGTATAAAATGATAAATTATTTTCTAAACCATAAGCCCAGGAAACGATTTTTTAAAACGATATCTCCCTGGGATCAAAATTGATTAAAAGAAAAGATGGTTTGGTACACCCTGTATAGATAATATTATGCTGAAAGATATTTTTTGCTGCACATTATACAGACCCTATCTGTAACACACCTAGCTACCTACTTATCTATGAAATTATCCTTAGAAATGTTGTCATTGTTAAAAGGATTTATGCAGGGACATCACAATATTATAGTGTGAAGGAAGGAAAAGATTGAAGATCAGCTTACCCACAAGAAGCACATACAGGTGAGGGCGATAGGGCAAATTACCCCCAGTACCCCCTCTAGACCTGAAGAAATTGAACTTCTAAACACTTTTCTCAAATTTGGTGTCTATAAATACTTCTGACAGTTCTCAACTCCATGTCGATAGTAATTTGGAACCTCGATCGCCCCCCTCCCCTGGATACCTGTATCCGCCCCATTATTACCTTAGCTACTGGATTATCCTTACGAGACTGGCTCTATCTCTCTGTAAAAAAAGAAATTTGGATTAAAATCCACCAAATGCCGCTATAATTAAATGAAGCTGTTGTGTTTGTTTACATAAAAAGTTATTTGTCAAAAATTTAAGTTGAGCATCAAACGTAAACAATGGGTGCATTATTTTTTCTTAATCAAAGAAGTATTCACACTAAGCAGTGACAGTGACGGCAGGTGGTTTCCGCTGCTCATGATCCCACAGTGATGCACTGTCAGGTGCGGATCTAGTATGAACATATTCCTTCAAATGCTTGGAAGAATAATTTTAGTTTTGCCGGGCGAATCTTTTGCAGGTCACGTCATAGGTATACCTACTTAGTGTGAACACATTCCTTCAAATGTTTGGAAGAATAATTTCAGTTTTGACAGGCGGATCACTTGTCAGTCATGCCATAGTCACTACTTAGTATGAACATATTCTTTCAAATGCTTGTGAAGGATAATTTCAGTTTTGCCATGCGGATCACTTGTCAGTCACGTCATAGTCCCTACTTAGTGTGAACATGTTCCTTCAAATGCTTATAAGAATAATATTAGTTTTGCCGGGCGGATGACTTGTCAGTCACGTCATTATCAGGCCTACACTTGATTCTCTTAATAATAAGTTAATCAAGTGTACGCCGCGCCGTCCTCAATATCTGGGAAGTAATTTCATCTTTATACATTTTGGTTTATATTTTTATTTACATGAGTGTTGGGAATAATAACATTTTTTGAGTTATTTACACAATTACAAATTTGAAGCCTCTTTTTGTCGAAAATAACAGACAAGAGTGGGTAGGTCGAAATATTGCATACTTTATAAGGGGGTCTTAAAATGAAGATTTCTCCATCTACTGCATTCAACTCCAAATTTTGACTCTACTATTCTATTGGATTCTAATGATTCTGGAGACATGTTAGAAGAGCCTTCATCAATCAATGATAATTGAGCAGTAATCAATGATGATTGACCATTAATCAATCATCATTACTCAATTATGATTGATCATTATTCAATGATGATTGACCAAACAACTTCCAATATTATGTTTTGAGAAAACAAAATTTTCTTGATAATCTCACACAAGCCTATATCGATGAAATATTCTCGTAAGTACATCAATTTGGATAATTTAATTTGAATCTATTAACATGAGTTGAGAATTAATTTAGGTCAGATATGGATCTAACACCACTTCAAATGTAAGTTTATGTATTGATCATAACGATAGTTAAAAGAGTAGGTCCGCCCCCTCCGAAACTGGTATCTTGTGAAACATCATCAGGCTCTCATCACATCGTTACACAATAATTCTGAGATAACAAAACCAGTCTCTTGGTTGGGTCTTAAGGGACCTAGGTACTTTAGTAGCTTAACCAAAAACTGTACGGTCTTTCCGAGAATAGCAATATCGATAAGGGAAGAATCGATTTATATTTTGAACGATATTAACAAATCGAAATTTCGATATTTTGGGTTATTTCTATAATATCGAAAGTTAATGTCCAAAAAATCCAAAATATACAATCATAAAAGCTGGAAATTGTTTTCATAAAGCAAAATGGTCCCCCATAATCCAATCAAATATGAGTTCAGTTCACACGATGGAAAAAACGTACTACCATGCGTTTTTTTCCATAACCAGAGAATAAAAATTAAGTTGAACGGAGCGTGTTGAACGGATGACAAAACGCTCATTTCAAAGCCACAGTTGACTCGCCATTTCGAATAAATTCAAAACTGAAAAAATACGATGTCAGCGGACCAGTTCTGCATCTTAACTAAACTGCCTAATCCGAGTCACAGGCTGAGTGGGTCGGGAGGTTGAATGCTACCCATTACAAAAACGCCCATTTAATCCTAACCTCCTTGTTCCTTAAAAACAGTCCTAAATGCCTGTTTTTTTTTAACTTATTCAAAACTAGCTGTTTACCCATGGTTCGCTACTTCCTATAGCTTGGCACCTTAGAGGCATGGCCGTTCCCATTAAATAGTATTCTATGAATATTGAATACCCTTACAAAAATTGGGAAAACGGCCGTAACTGGGAAACGTTTGCACAGTTTTTTACACACCATGTCCTAAATTAAGCTTTAAAAGGCCACCTATAAAACTTTTTCCTTTGATAGGTTGTAGCGACAAAATTTAAGATATCAGACCGTGACCGGCTGAATTTTGTCAAAATCGAAAATTTGGCCACAACTCGGAAAAGGTTCAACATTTTTGAATTTTGATGATTGAGGTTCCAGACTATGTGGGGTCCATTCCCATAAATTTTTCGATATCTCTTACTGCATAGGCACATGTAACGTTACATTGAGTTTTATTATTATGGATAACGTAATGAATCGAACTAAAGAGAAAATTTCCATAGAAATCAAGCAAGAAGTCGAGTACTAGCCCAGTAGTCAGAGACAAAAAAAGGGTGTTTCAATGCAATAATTGGGGAAATTTTGATTTTTATATATGTTTGTAGGTATGGACCTCCTCTTTAAAAAGCTAAGTTTTCGACCTCCCAACCCTTGTGCGTTCTCCGCCATCTTGAAAAAGCCGCTCAAAAAGCCGCTTTTTTCAGGGTTTCCTCAATTAC
>CM022878.1:9852423-9876257 GCA_012654025.1 Pachypsylla venusta | reverse complement strand
TACAGGAAATATGTGTGAATTGAAATTGCAGGAAATTTAATTGTCGTTTAAATGAATCGCTACAACGATTCGCCTAAAATGCACAGGAAGCGAGTAATTGAGGAAAACCTGAAAAAAGCGGCTTTTTGAGCGGCTTTTTCAAGATGGCGGAGAACGCACAAGGGTTGGGAGGTCGAAAACTTAGCTTTTTAAAGAGGAGGTCCATACCTACAAACATAGGTATATAAAAATCGAGATTTCCCCAATTTTTGCATTCAAAAAATCCCTGACTACTGGACTATACGTTAAGTTGGCCGGGTCATGTCGGAATTTCCATGTTTTTGTGAGCTCTATCGACGTCAAATCTTTTTTATTTCAGTTTTTTTTATCATTTTTGAAAATTTTGAATACTTTTTAATTCAACTTTTAACTTTTTAATTGTGGGGGTATTGTTTCTGTTTGACTTGAAAATAAGTCAAAGAGAATTGGAAATAAAGTAAATAAAATGAGTTAACTGTTAACTCAGTTCAAGAAAAAAAAACAAGCCTCAAGATACTAAGCCGTTCTAGGACTTACTTGAGAATCCTTACGGATAATGCGGTAGCTGCTCCTTTTTTCTGCATGCGTCATTGGAAAAGATGTTGTTTACGACGCTTCCCTTAGTCGCCTCTTACGGCCGACATGGGCTTGGGTGCCTTGGAAGTATTCTTTTTAAGTCCCTTTATCCACAGGGGATATAGAAAGGGTAATGCAGTAGCTTTCCATTACTTTCTGCGCGGGTAATGGACAATATATTGTTTCCGACCCTGTCCTTACTTGCCTTTTACAACCGACATGGACTTGGGTGCCTTGGAAGTATTCTTTTTACGTCCACTCTCCACAGGACTGTACCTTGGGGATATTATTTTATTTAACTTTAATTTATTTTATGGACAATATATTAAAAGTCTCGATGATTCATAGATTACACGGATTTAGGTACATCTTAATTATTTACTTATCATTCATTAATGAAATCCTATTAATTAAATAAATATTTTCTCATAATATTAAATTATAATTACTTGAAATTCTAAACTGAAATAGAAAGATTTGAAAATCTAATTAATTATATTGAAATTCCAATTTATTAATCTTATATCAATACGTAAATTTATCAAAATAAATTTAAAAAACAAGTTTTAAAATGAAAACAAATCGATATATATGCTTTGCTCTAGAGATGATATCGATTTTGTGGTAGCTTTGTTTTGAGTTTTTGATTTTTTTGGAAATTCCCGGCCCATCAGTGCAATGGACATTATTAGCATATTGAGCGTCGAGCGGGCCAAGTGTGCCTGATGGTCTTTTTGATTCTTGAATCAGGGATATAGAAAGAAGTGAGCTGGAGGGAGTAAGAAGTTTTGAGGAGGATAATTGGAAAGGACAAATATAACCACTGAGGGTTTCCTGGCCAGCATTAATAGATAACGGTCCTAAACCTAAATACGGAAGGTTTGCTGTTAGGAAGGGCACCCAGCCAATAGAAAACGTCGTTTGAAGCCAAAGATGAAAAGTCCTTAACAAAATGGTTACCGTGTCAGGAAATGAGTAGCACAGGATAAATTCTTGTGGTATGGTACAATTAAGGAAAGCAACGCCGACCAAAACAAAGGACCGTCTACAATCGATTCAAAGGTCATCAAAAAGATACACAATTACACATATTATATCTTAGTTCGGTTTATTATTTTCAATAATGAACATTTGGAATCGTCACGAAAAAAATAATACCCCACTCAAAATTTGATATTTTACGTTTCAAGGTACGTAGAATCCAAAAATAAAATCCGTCTGCCGAGATGAGAACTTTTGCCACTTAGCATGGATCGATTCTGATGAAATTTGACATATAGGTGTCGTTTGGGGTGTAACTTTGCGCCGAAACTTTTTGGTGCAATCGAATTTACACTTGGCAGTTTTTGCAACTTTATAGTATTGTTTATCAATATTGTTATAGTAAGAGCTAGAGATTTGAAATTTGGTATGTATGTCAAATTTAGGGTCTAATTATGCCCCATAATTTTTGGGGGAGTATTTTTTCTGGGGGTGGGGCTATTTTTTATTGCGGAGGGGATATTTTTTTAGTTTCTAAAATATTAAACCCATGTGTCACGATGGCAGGTTTTTTAAAAAAATCTAGTAGACTACGCTCCATCATTTCCATATTACTGTAATATTAGACGCTGATGTATGTAGGTATATGTGATGTATGTGAGAGGAAGTGAAAGAGGAGTGTGTGGAAGTGGATAATGAGTGACGGATGGAGGGTGGAGGTATAAAATAGGTGTGGATAATCTATAGTAAAAATATCGATATATCGGAAAATCTTTCGATATGAATATTCAATTTTTAATATTTCTATAAAATCGATATTTCCTTTTGACTTGGCCACTTTACTTTGGATCACACTATTTGCATTAACATTTTTTTGGATTGGTACCTCATTTTTCACATTTGTGTTTTTGTGATTCAATATGGCAGTCTAACGGAAAGCTGTTCACTATATTGCCGCCTGAGGCAATGTTACAAGTACATAATCTAGATAATTAAACAGAGACGTGCTTTCTCGTGCTTAAGTTTTCCTTCTTCTGTAACTGACAGAAGATCGCACACACTAAACTTTCTACAACTCAAATTTTAAAGTCAAAACTTTTTTTGTTTCTCTTTACATACAAAGTTTAAGATGTTGGTTGTGTAATGTTCATATAAAGAAAAATGCATACTGAGGACTAAGTTTTATCAGTGGGGGAGGAGAGTAGCATTATCTAGTCACCTAAACCCTGCGGTTGATGAACACTGTGCATCTTCTCCCTTAAGTTCACCCTTTCTTAATTCTGCTTGAGGTCGGCGCTACTTTCTTTTTTACGATGCCACAACCTTTTGTTTGGTTCCTACTCTCTTTAGCTGTAACTCTTTCATGTCACGGTAACCCTAGCTTGCTCCCCACAGTGTCAATTGAAAATGCTGATGATCTCTCATCATTGGTTTGAAGCAGAGCTTTTTAAAGGCTGGATGTACTTCCTAACATCGAACCTTCTGTATTTACACGGGCTTAGGATACTCCCCTCAGCACGATTTACATTCAACATACATTATGACCGGTCACAACCCCCCTTAACTTTGAAAAAAAAAATTGAAAAGCTCTAGGGCATCGAATGCTTATGGAGGGATCCGGGTTTGACCCCCCCCCCACACACACACACGGAAGTGACTTTTATACACAAAAGTGCCGATTTCTCAAGAAAAAATGAAATAGTACAAATATTTTTTGTTCAAATAAAAGTACAAATAAAATATGACTAACTTACCTTGCATTTTTTCAAAAAAAATAATCAGAGGCAAAGTTAGATTGGTCTAAAGTTTAATTTTGTCACACCCTGTATAACGGTGCTCGTTTTAAGTTTTGATGGTAAAGTTACCTTAAAATAAATCTGATGGTTTATTTAGATGAGAAACCTTTTTAGGAGCATAGTAAGGAAACTTTTAAATCCAAAATTAGAACAACAACGTTATATAGGGTGTAACAAAAGCCATGTTGAGACCCCTGATGATTTTTTGAAAAAATAAAAAGGAGAATTAGTCCTTATTTTATTTGTACTTTTATTTAAACAAAAAATATTTGCACCATTCCATTTAAATTTCTTGAGAAATCGACGCTTTTTGCTAATAAAAGTCACTTTCGGGGTATCGAACATGGATCTCAATTGAACATGTCCCTTTTCCTATTCCTAGAGATTTTGAAAATTCAAAAATTCCAACCCATTCAAAAGCTAAGAAACCTCCTTAGCTTTTAAACGGGTTGGGACATAATGTGTGTTTATATTTGCTCTTGGTTGAAAAGTTAATGCATGTGTAGTTTTGGTTTGGAAGTTTCTAGGGTTACTATAACTACCCCTTTATCCGAGTGTAGCAAACTAGCACGTCACTTCAGCGCTTCAGCCTCGTATACTGTGCTTTAGGCGGCTATATTTTATGAGAAAAATGTTACAACAGACACCTGTTATCCATATTTTGTATTTTAACTTTTAAATAAATTAAAAACAAAACACTTACCAAAAACACAATTTATAATTATTTATATGAAAGTTGATGTCAACTTCCATATTTAGATTCGACTAGACTGATGATGAATCGAATGATTCAAAACTAGTTTCTTTATAAATAATAAATATTGTTTTTGGTAAGTGTTTTGTTTTAATTTATTTAAAAGTTAATACTCATAATTCAAAGATAACATATATATAATATATGTTATCTTTGAAATAACATGTTAATTATGAGTATTAACTTTTAATATAATATATGTTATTCAAAGATTTAAATTATGTAATTTTGCCTCACACAACTTAACTCAATCTGGTATACACACTTGACACTTGCTGAAGGGTTGTGCACGCTGATTTGTCACACCAGAAACTTATGTGAAGTTGACAAAGTTCATCAGGAAGAGATTTATATGTTTTTTATGTAAATGACTACCATTGGGTGCTTAAATAATGACATTTTAAAATTTGCTTTATTCTAAACGATATCTCATTAGTGAAGTCATGGACAGGATTGGAATCACTAATAAAATAATGATCAGACAACACGAGTCAGTTGGCTAACTTCTGATATGAGTGATTCATAAGTAGAATGGGTTGGAATTGGACCAAGAATTTATCAATGATTAAGTGTTAAAACAGGAAATTGTCAATGATAAAGATTTGGACCAGGAATTTATAAATGATTAAGAGTTGGACGAGGAAATTATCAATGATTAAAAGTTGGACCAGGAAATTATCAATGATTAAGAGTTGGGCCAATAACTGCCTCGATAGCTCAGTTAAGCGCTCGCCTGTAAACAGGGGGGCTTGGGTTCTCCAATATATCACCCCTAAGCCGTTGTCAGTATGTTTCAGCACCACCCTGTATATTTCATTTCTCCAATATATCACCCCTAGGGCGTCGTCGGTATGTTTCAGGGCCACCCTGTATATCCTTTTAAAATCTCTTGAATTGAGCCAGTATAACATACTGAAATCAGCAAGTTGAAATTTTCACAAATTGGTTTAACAGGGTAATACACCGAAATATTTTCAGTTTGTTATCATTTTAGATACGTCTATATCATACCTGTAATAATGCGTAGGTTTGTGTCAACAATCACGAACATTTACTTCAAAAATAAGTTAAACAAAACGTGACAATACTATTACACGTGCAAAATAAATTGTCGTACCTTCTTATAGATAGTTTTGATAAAAGTTGAATGTTTTCCTTGAAGTTTCAGATTTGTATCTTAATATAAAAGAGAAGTATCTTGAAAATCTGACCCAAGGGCCTCATTCTTTTGATATAGCTATTTCGACCTTATTGTTCAAAATACTTTGACTCATTATTCAGATTTCCTTCTCAGAAAAAATAATACAAAATTGGATTGAATTTTTTATACTTGCTTGTTCATCCTCTTTACAGGAATATTGAAGAAAGGAAGGTTTGTTAGAGAGATTCAAGAATATTTAAACTCTAAGAATTTGACCTAGATCAATATTAAACTCACAAGCCTCCCCTTGCTATAGAGTTCTGACAGGCCGTGTGGTCCCATGACATTCAACAAGCAGGTCCTTCCATTCTTTTTTATTTTGAGCAAATTGCGTCCATTTTAATGTAGCTCCCCTAGGTTTTCTTTGATTGTATCATGTATGTACTCCGTCTACCTATCTCTTTCTAAGCATTCCTCTTCTTTTTGGTGTATCGGACGATGGATGTACATTGTGCTTGAATCATTGGATCCTCCAACATGTCCTGCTCAGCGGAGTATTTTAGTTTTTAAGGTGTTGGCATTGAGAGAAGAGTAGTAATTCCAGATGTCTGTATTCTTCCGGATTTTCCGAATTCCTTTTTTGATAGGGCCATAAATTCTTCCTAAGATTTTAGTGTCAAAAGTCTGAAGTTTTTTTTCGGTGTGTTTGGTCACAGGCCAGGATTCACTGCCGTGAAAAATGACAGCTTGTATTACTGATACCTCCCCTTACCCCAAAAAATTTGTTTCCTTAACTAAATACCTACCATCAACTTTGGGTCTGTACTCCTAGATGTCAATGACCAATGTTTAGATCATTTCTATTTGTGAAATCATTTTTTCCTGTATTCTATAAGAAAAATCAATCATATCGGTAGATGCTCGCACGTCAAGAGTAAGCAATTGTCGAATATATTCACACGAACCAGAGTTTGTAGGTATGAGAATCCACTTTTTCTGTCACTTCCAGATAACTTTTTGCATATTGTATTTCATGGTAATAGATCATGTTTCCTAAAAATACGAAGATTCTACTTTTTGTTGAACTCATTTTCTAGATACGCTCAGAGTCATAAAAAGAAATTTCAAGATTATTTTCAAACCAAAGCTATCGTCAATCCTACAGCCAATTCTATTTGTCGTAGAAAGACGGTTGAAGTATCTCTGGAAATGTATTAGTATGTCGAGAAGATCATATTAAAATAACCTCCCATTGGTTTAATTTTTGTTTATTATTTTTCATAATGAACTTTTGGAATCATTACGAAAAAAATAGATCCCCTCAAAATTTAATATTTTACGTTTCAAATTACGTAGAATCCAAAGATCCGTTTGATCGTACGCGGCCACTTTCCGTTGAACGATTTTGAACCATTCTATCGCTGTATCCTGATTGGTCCTCTATTCTGTGGAGAATTATAAATCGCCCTATTCTTTTAGAGATAGCATTGTGATGTCTCAGTTCATAATTTACGACTCAAAATCCATAAATATTTTTCCTCTCTCACAGAAATGGAAAATAAATTCTTTTTTTTTCTCTCAACTGGGTCTGAATAGGATATCTTCTGAGGTCTGGGTAACAATGTGTACAAATTTTAAAACGTTTTTCAATTCTCTTCCTTTTTTCTTTCCAAAATTGAAAATTATTCTTTCCTTTTTAGTTCCTTCTTCGTCTTGAATTGATTCACATTTGTTGTAAAGTTGTCTTCTATACATCAGGATCCGCGTCTTGTGAAAATTTCATTGAAATTTAAGAAAAATATCCTCACCATTTCATATCTATGTGGACAATAATATTTTATTCAAACTCATATGGATTTATTACAAGTCTAATTCCAACCTATCTTCCAAAATGGCTAAATCGGACAAAAAGAAAAGAATATGTGTCGTGTCTAAAGTGAGCCTCACTTCGTTCGGTAAACTAGAATATTGGTCTCATTCCCTGGAAATACGGCTACACTTACAAATTTCACATTATACGTATTTTTTCCCTTTCTCATCAACATCTCTTGAAAATTTTTAAACTGGGATCATTCGAGAGGGGGGTTTTAGCCTCCCTTCACTGGAAAGTTACAAATCAGCAACGCACATTTGGTTGGGCCAGGAATAGACAAAAGTCACGAGGACACAAAACGACGTGTTCACCCATCAAGAAAAACCTCTGTGGACGTTTGATGGGACGGCAGCCTCAGTAGCTCAGTTGGCAAGAATGACGGATTCGTAACCAGGTTCGAATCCAAGCGAAGGCAACAAATTTTGTAATAACATGGGGAAGTGCATTGTGACAAAGCATTAGCTTTAACACAAACAAATTATTTAAAAAAAATCGTTTGCTGGGACGAGAACTGTTGAAGTGAACGTGCCATTGTCGCTGGCCACATTTTACGTTCAGCGGTCTCCATTCACAGCTTTTTGTTATTTATATTATTTCTTCCATGAAAAATAAACTTATTTTTCTTTTAAGTACACACCTATCATTGCAAACAAGGTGAGGGAGATTGAATATTTTGGTCTTTATTCCTAGATGATGATGAAGAGTATCTAAAAACATTTTCGTGGAAAAAAGAAATTAGAAAAGGTGAAAAAAATACGGAGAGATTAAACCTTTCTTGAAGAGGAAGGAGAAGATAGGAATGGAGAGATCGCAACTAGAATAGAGCAATCTTCTATCATCCAGGAATGATATTAGAAAGGGTCATAAAAAGTATATCTATACATTGTGAATTAAACAACACACGGAGAGATTAGACCTTTCTGGAATAGGAAGGAGAAGATACGATTGAAGAGATCTCAACTAGAATAGAGCAATCTTCTATCATCCAGGGATGATATTAGAAAGGGTCATACAAAGTATATCTATACATTGTGAATTANTTAGCTAGTAAAATAATAAACCCATGTGTCACATAGGCAGAGTTTTTCCTCTGGTAACGTCGCCACTGGTCTTCACTCACATTAAAGTACTCAACTACTCCATCATCCTCACGAGGCTGTCTGCATCCCGAAATCACAAGCATTAATTCGAATTTTCCGACCCCGTCCGAAATAGGACCAGAATCCCTAGCGTGCAATGACAATGCCACCACTAGACCAGGAGGACTGCCAAACAAGTATTGTATAGTACCTAGGCATCGCGTGATTTCTCTGATTATTGTTAGATTTAGCGTGCATGTTAATGTGTTCTATTATCCAATTAGAATTGATTAATACTTGGATAGTAAGATCAATCAAAATCAATTTAATAATATGAAATTTGGTTTACCGAACAACAGACCACCTGTTTTCTCAGATGGAAATATTCTAACAATATACAGGGTGTCTCATAAATAGGAGCGAACCTCAACAACTTAACAACGGCTTCCAATTACGAAAAACGATGAAACACGTATTTCTTTTTTCTAAATGGAAAACTTTTTCAAATGGTTTCCAAATGTTTTGTAAAGTCCCAGGGGCTCTTTCCATGAAACTTTGAAATCTTAAATAAAACTTCCCCCTTTGTAATACATTTTTGAAATATAAATTAAAAGTATTTTGAGATTTAATGGGATCTGTGTTCAAAAACGGGCCCAAGTTATTTCCGATTGAAGTTTTTTAGTACCTTCGTTTTGACGTAGATTTTAGTTTTGATGAATGTATGAAAAAAAGGAAAAACCCTTTTTTCAAACATTGAAAGCGTACTCTAGTTTGTGGGCTCCAATGAGAGCCAGACCATTTTTTTCCACATTTATGGATCATAACCACAACTGGAATTTGGAATGTCATTAAAATTGGAATCATTCTTACACAAAATTGAGACTTTAGTCTCACAAATAAGCAGAGTTCAAAAGTACAATTTCAACTTGGGTTAACTTCGTCCTTAAGCCAACGATCATACTACGTTGAATACACCAGTTCCCGTCAGATCACTGAAGTTAAGCAACGTCGGGCGTGGTCAGTACTTGGATGGGTGACCGCTTGGGAACACCACGTATTTTCGGCCCAACCCAGGCTGGGTGAGGTCAATGTGGGTAGCTGGTTTGCAAGTTTCCAGCGAATGGAGGCTAAAACCCCCGCTTTAATGACCAATAGATGTTAAAGAGACGTTAAGCCAAATTAAAAAAAAAAAACTTCGTCCTTGTTTTGAATACAGATGCCAAATAATTCAATATTAGGTACTCCGATCATAGTTTTATTTTCAAAAATAAATTACTTACTATCCCGTGTCCATCACGGAAAGTGATGATGGTGGAAGGGTTGGGTAGCATATTATGCTACTGAGGACGCCGGACTAGATGGTGATAACCCTGGCCCCTGCCATGTCCTAAAAATAAATTACAAAAGGATTGGTACTATTTATTATTTCTTTGTTAACCCCCAAACTAGCAAAAGTTTTCCTATTAAAATTTTAAAATTCGTGTAAAGCTGTAGAGACAATCTAGCTCTTGTCCTTGTTATATACCCTGTATTGGGATTTGTATGGCGTTTGAGACTTGTAATTTGAAATAGATCAACCACACAAAATATGACACGCGGTGTCCATTATATTTTGATAGCATCTCATCTTTATATTGAAAACTAATTCTATTGATTTTGGAATTAATTTGGAAATATTGATATCGAAGATGTTTGTGTTTGTAGTCATTATGAACCAAAAAATTCATTAAATCATTTTTTGTATCAGCTACAAATAGATTTCTGAGTCACGAGTGCTTTCGTGTTACGAAATTTACAAATCTTGAGAATATTAGGCATTTTGCTTTATTTATATTACATTGTCTTATTTAAAATAATAATTTTTTTGGCGGCTATTATAAACGCCCATTATTTTTTCCTGTTATTTGTAATGTATGTTATAATAAAAAAAAACTGCTCATACTTTCCCCCCAAGTAGACCCTAAATTTGAAATACATACCAAATTTCAAGTCTCTGGCTTTTACCATTCTCTTTTTAGACAGGATTAATGGAAAAAACTACCACTAAAACCAGTAAATTGGATTACACCCAAAAGTTTCGGGGCACAATTAGATCCCAGATGGGACCATACCAAAGTTCATCCAAATCGGTCAACGCTAAGCGGCAAAAGTGCCCATCACGACGTACCTTGATTCATAAAATATCAAATTTTGAGGAGGAGGTATTTTTTGTGACGATTCCAAAGGTTCATTATTGATTATAATTGAATGAAAAAAAATATTTTCCAAAGTTAGAAAAGGGTAAAGGGGCCCAAGAAATGCATTGCCTAGATAGCTGGCTGGACATGGCCAATTGGCCTGAAAATGTATTGTAAAAAAAATTGATGTTCACAAAATATCAATTTTGTGTCCGCACTCTATTTAAATAAACATGTGCCGCCTCTACAAGTACGAGAGAAATTATTGATCTCGTAATTTGAAGAGAAGACAGTAAATTTTACAAATCACAATTATTAACATCTATTGAAAAAGGGATATAACTTTTTGGTTTTCTGGTTACGTAAGAGTTAAAGGGAAACCCTTTTCAAAAATGTAACAAGTTTAGTGTTCCCTTTTGTTAGAAAATATTTTACATTTTTAATCAAATTATTTTCTCAATAAATTATTAATTTTCTAGATAAGTTCTTTTTAGGGATGTTTCCCTTACAGTTTGCTAGGGGAGAAGAAAATTTGAGGTTATGTACATATATACATGTTAAATCAACACGTGAGATTCTCCTTTTAAAATAACTTCCGAGTTATGTAACTCGTATATTCCAATGAACTGAGTTCGGTGGCTGTTCTCGGGAGGGGGGGGGGAATATTTCCCTGAATTTCATCTATTTTTCTCAAACATATTTTTCCCTGCATTTTTTACACTTTGAAAACTAAGATTTTTCGTTTCTATGTTTCGCCAGAGGCCTTTGAGTAAAAGACAACTACATTTGTTTACAGTCTTCTTAAACTTCACCCTTTCCCAATTCTATTTAGAGGTCGGTGCTGCTCTCCTTAACTCTACCATGCCAAAACCTTTTCTTCAGTGCCTGCTCTCTTTAGCTGTAGCCTTTCCTGGCACAGTAAGCCTAGCTTGCCAATCACAGTATCAACTGAAACTGCGTAGAAACTCCTTTTTGCTGATGATCTCTCATCATTGATTTGAAACAGAGTTTTTTAAAGGCTAGATGTCCTTCCTACCACCAAACCTTCTGTATTTATTGGGACCATCACCCAATGAAGCTGGTTTGCTCCCCTCGTTGGTTACATTGAATGCGTCTCTAGAAGAAGGGCATATGTTACAAATTTGTCGTTATTGGTTTTTTCGTGGAAGAAGGACAAATGTAGCATGGTAAACAAGTTCTCCTCACAGACGCTAGATGACGGAAATATTCATCGCCAGTATGGAAAAAAGTGCAAAGATAGTGGAAGAAGGGCGTATGTGACAACTCCCCTCCGCTCTAGTCTCTGTAATCTTAACATTCTCTTATCACTCTCGTTAGTGGAAGTACATCATCGCTTCATCTAACATCAGTACACCATTCACCATAAGAGAAATGATACAGAGTGACTTCAAAGATTTGGACATTCTCCCTCAAACTTATATGATAAAAAACAGTAAGTTTCAAATCACACAATATCTGTGGTTTAAGATGTCATTCGACGACCCAATTTCCGCGTTCGTGAGGGAAAGTCACAACATGCTCAGGCCATGGAAGAGTTTTCAGTTGTTCAAATACAATATTCCGTCGCCAGTATTACCCCAACTTTACAACAGACCGCTTCCCATCAGTAAGGAAAAAAAAAGAAGGACTTGCTTCACATGGTACAGTTTTTGGTTAACGAAGAACATAAATTTTTTTATCAGAATTTGCCATCTGAGTAATAATGTCTTATTTAACATGTATTCCTACAAACTGCTTAAGTCTATAAATTATTTGATATGTATTTGAAAGTTTCATGGTGTTAATAAATTTATTATTAAAAAAATCAAAAATGAAACTTATAGTATTATTGTTACTATCCAAAAGGATTGTGAAGAAGGGCATAAGTTACACTTGATGTTCATTAAATTCTTCAGCTGCGCGCTTTCTTTTTTTCATCCCTGCTGTAAANCACTTGATGTTCATTAAATTCTTCAGCTGCGCGCTTTTTTTTTTTTTCATCCCTGCTATAAAATTTTAAATTTATAACATATGTCCTTCTTCTAAAGGCCCATTCAATTTATATTTGGATTACTTCAGGGCTCTAGATTTTATCCTCAGGTGGTCCCCACCAGGGGTCACTACATGGTCTTAACAACTACGCCAAGGAGTTCAAAAATGCTGTTATTCCCTCACAATTTGAGCATTGGGGAAATATACTTTGAATTCGAGTAATATTTATTTTATATTCTTGATCTATTGCCAGAAATGTGTAGATATTGATAAAGTTCCTTTTCAAACTTATCACTTCTAATATGTAGAGAGTATTATTTTTATGCCAAACGCCTCAATTCAGACACTTAATAATCAATTGCTTACATCAAATTTCAAAGGGGTAAGTAAGAGTATTCCAAGCTTCGAGAGTATTCAAAGCTTGAAAAAAATAAAGCTTTTAGGTACTATACTGATTTTTAATGTAATGATGGATGTATGAGCGAATATTTGACTGATATTTGACGAATATTTGACTGACAGAGGGCTCGTTTAGCCTCATTCACACTGCCCGAGCATTCGTCGCGAACAGGGGTGACGAAAGAGCATTCGTTCGAGGCTCACGCAGTGTAAATAGTCACCGCGAGCCGATACAGTGCGAAGCAAATGCTCGTTCCTGCTCGAGCCACGCTATGTCGGTTTTCTGGCGAGTCATCAAAGGAATGCTCGTTCACCGCTCGCTCTGCGTAAACACCCCGGGATTCGTCGAATGGTGTTCTATGAATTTCTCGCCTAGCTGCTGAAGAATAAGGATACAAATCCTATTTTTTTGTGTGGTGTTGTTGTTTTTAGTATTTGACTGATGGAGTGGGAAAATAAAAAGTGCCTTTTGTTAATTTCTCTGTATGTGGAGCACCCAAATCTGTGGCAGCCAGACCATAAATTTTATTTTAATAAAATAAAAAAAAAATGACGCCTTGGAACTGGGACGCTGTTGCCACGCAGCTGGAAACGTCGTCCAACACCATGAAAAACAAGATAACTTCTTTGCTGGATAACCGCCGCAGAAACCGCAATTTTGGATAGCGTGAGTGCCATCTGTTCGCTGCGAATCCTCACGAGCAAAAGATCGTCAGCGAGCAAAAGATCGTCAGCGAGCAAATGATCGTCAGCGAGCAAATGATCGTCAGAAACGAGCAGTGTGAACAGAGAGCTCGTTTGTGTTCGTGCTCGTTGAAAACTGGCGAGCAACAATCACGAATGCTCCATGCTCGGGGATGTTAAGGCAGTGCAAACGCCCCTTTTCACTACAAAAGCACCAGAGGGATTCTTGTATAATAATTTACACCATCATTCCCATTTTCTGATCATGGCTGTTGAGACCAATGGCTGTTATTAACCTCCACGATTAGAGCTACAGACACATACAATTGGATACCATCAGAAACTCGGATGCCAACTAAACCTAATGATAATAGAGATTCTCATTACAAAACCTGGATCTGATTTTTTTTTCTCCAAAATAACAATTTGATATTTTTTAATTTTTTATTTGAGGTTGAGTGTTCACCCATAACCAACATGATCACGCCCTTTGTGGAATAGTCGTTTGATATTTTCCCCTTTTTCTTCTTTATCTTTCAATTGTTCAACATCAGCCACGGGGTTGGTTTGCAACAACTCGCCATTAATTGTTGATACTAAAGAATCCTTACGTATAATGCAGTAGCTTCTACTTGCTTTCTGCATGGGTAATGGAAAAGATATCATTTCTGCCCTTAGTCGCCTTTTACGACCGGCATGGGATTGATTGCCTTGGAAGTATTCTTTTTAGGTCCCCCTACCCACAACTTACGAATCTGAGTGCACTCCGTTAAAACCAAAAAACACATGGTAGTTTAATTTCAATGAAAGACGTCTCCGTGGCAGCATGTGCATCAAACTCGGCTTGCTACAAGTTCGACCCCCGGACGGGTCGAAAATTAAAAAAAAAATCGGTATTTCTACTTGGTCTGGTTGTTTTTGGTGGGCCTCCCAGGAACAAGCATAAGGTAAAAATTGTTAAAGTGTAGCTTAGGCTTAGTGGTATTAGAATGAATGTTTGAAAATACCTTGTAATGCTATGATAACCACAAAATTGTGATATAATAACACAAAGAAATATATATTTACATTTTTTTTTCTTAACTTCAGTGATCTGACGGGAACTGTTGTATTCAATCTGGTAAAGCCGTTGCGTTAGCTGAATGTCACTTTCCCTCTGATGTACAGTGCTTTTTAAATAACTTAACACGCAATAATAAACAGAATGGAAGTATACATAATTTATATCTTCGAATAAACCAAGGGGCAAAACGGGTAACCTAATGAAAATATAATAAACTATATTAGCAACTCAACCCAATATAAAGATAATCAAAGTTCTTCCAGAGAAGGAAGTTGAGAGCAGAATATTCATTGTACTGATTTTATAATTGTAATTTAGAGCAAAACAAAAAATAATACAAACCACAAAGCCATCGGATGAAAGGCATTGGGTTGTATTATTATTACAAACAAAGAATTAAAATATAAAAAAAAACAATAATAAATGTTTTCCAGCCTTTTTTCTTTTAACTTTATGTTTGTTTTCATGGACCTTTTTTTCTTTCCACGTTGTTTTATGCTTTTGGGGAAAACAATGGCAATTTTTGTTCTTTTTATATTTGTTTAAAGGGTCAATTTCTCTTGCCTTGTTTTTATGTTTACGTTTATAAACTTCCTTTTTCTGGAGGATGAAATTTACAATTTTCAATAGGTAGATATACAAGTGAAATGAAAAAAAGTTTATATTGTATTTATGTATACCTTTTATAAAGCTAAATTCCATAGTTGATAAGATACCGTTGGAGGGATTGTTTCTAAAGATATCGACATACTCCAACATTCATTACAAGAACCAACAATGAGGTTCAAAGGGATGATTAAGGGTGATTCATTTTAAAGGATATAGTAAAATATCTCGGAATCCGTTAGATATAGAAGGAAAACGTTCTATATACAAACTTCCCCTCCTTTTTTAAGAAGAAATTTAATGATGATACCTATAGACTCCATCGAGGAAAGATTCACCAATAACTTATTAAAACTCCTACACAAGATAATACACAATTCAATTAATAGTCCTTACTTACTAACAGAAATAAAATTCAGAGTTCCAAATCCAAGATTAAGAAATAACCCTACCCAACTATTCTNAAAATAAAAAAAAATAGACCCCTTTATTTTTATTGTGGTTTTAGATTTTCTAAATAAATATTTTTTTATTAATTTTTTTTCTATTTGACTCACATTTTCCGAGATAATTTTGTCCGTCACGTGCTGTTGGTAAGAGATATCAAACTTGTGTATAGACGCCTATTTGGAAATATTTGTGCATAAAACTTTGATGATTCACTAAAATCAACACATTTATGCCCAAATATTTCAAATTGGGCGTGCCGATAAAATTAAATGTTAGATATCTCTTACTCAGAGCACGTCGTGGTAAAAATTGTGTCGAAAACGGTGAGTCTAATCTAAAAAATGTGTAGGCAAAAAATGTATCTTTTTTAACACACAATTCAATACCAAAAATACGGAGTTCTATTTAAAAAATTGATTTGACTTTAAAATAACCTTGTAGACGACCTTGGAGAAAATTTCAAGGTAGTTATTAAATTTCCCCCTAAATAATAAATTTCGAACTTTTCCTTCCTATCTTTTTTTTTAAATTACTCACCCTGTATATGTAAAATAAAATTAATGTGTAAAAGTTATTAGAGATCATAACATAAAAAACGACAAATAAAACGAACAGCTTCGTATTCCATACGTAGGGTAGTTATTATTTAATACAGGGTGTCCCCAAAGTCCGAGACCACCTGAATATCTTTTGAACGGCTTTATGTGGAGTTTTGAAATTTTGCATGGTATTATATCCCAAATTAGACCACCTGATGGTGTGACCAATTCGGGTCTTTGTTTTTTAAATACGAACCCCTATTGTGATACATTCTCAAAAAGATAATAGAATTAGAATTACTTTGCAAAAAAATTTACACGTCTAGCGTGTTTGGTTTCAAAATGGCGGCCATTTGAAATTTCCAAGAGTGTCTAAAACTAGGCGAATTATTTGCAATGGGATCAATGTCGAGGAATCTGTTTATTTAGACATAATTCGCCCATTTTAGACACTTGCCTACTTTTAGAAATAATTCGCTTAGTTTTAGACACTCTTGGAAGTCATATCTTGAAAATTTCAAATGGCCGCCATTTTAAAACCAAACAAGCTAGACGTGTAAAATTGTATTGTCTTTCTGAGAATGTATCACAAGATGGGGGTTCGTATTGAAAAAACAAAAGTTAGACCCCCTGGGGGCCACATGGGACCCGCCCCTGAAAAATCCACGTAAAGCCGTTCAAAAGATATTCAGGTGGTCTCGGACTTTTGGGACATCCTGTATAGGATTGTCTTGTGAGACTTAATATTTTGTTTTATGAATGAAGATTTCATTTCATTTCTCTAAAGTGAAAAAATCAATCGACGAAAATTAAAACTCAAAAAAATCTTTCCATCATGAAGTCATGAGATCACAACCTAGTTATAACCCCACTGGAGCGTTCCTCATCTTCTTTACAGGTTGTATTTGGCTCATAGGGACCCCGACTATGAGTCCCTGGACAATAAATACTGAATCGTTAGGGAAGACTTATTACTAGTAAATTCCCCTCAAAGCTGTTCAAAGATATACTCAAAAACTGCCCTATTTCTACCTATTTTTCAATTAGCTCTGCTGATAGTTCATATTGACGCGTTCCTATAATCTTTTCCTTCATAAATCTCAAATGTTGTTAGGTTATGGAAGTGTGTTTGAGAGAATGAATATGTGTTTTTTTTTATTGTTATTATTATTTTCTGTTTTGTTTTAATTATATGAAATTGTTTGTATCATCTTTATGTTTAAAATAAACAAAATCCACCTTTAGCCCCACAAGGTTATGAGATTCTTCGGTCTCATAGTCGTAGTATAGATAGGGCCATTTCTAAAATTCTATTCATCTGGTGATAGAACACAGGGAACATTTGAAACAATTAAAAAATGATGATGATCATGATGTTGTTTTTGTTGTTCTTTATGAAGATGATGAAAAGGAAAGTATTAACCTGTATTTTAAAATAACAACACTAAAAACAACGATAAACATATATGAAAAGGAAAGAATAAGTTCATAGACCAACATGATATTATTGGTTTATTTGATGTTGTAGTTAAATTTAAAGACATACAGAAGTCATAAATTAAAATAGTAAAATCAGTGGAAAATAAAAAACAAATAAATAACCAATCAGCAGGAAAGATCTACCTATAATATTCTTGTTTGTTTATCATTTTGACTACCAAGTTCAATATTTATGTTCTAGATATCTATAAATTGAGTGGTTTATTAATAGATAGAGGCAATAAATTAAGTAATAGACACACATTCAATGATATTATAAATTATGTTAATGAAAAGGTTCACATCTGGGAATTGACCGGCACCGGTCTAATTTTAATAGGAGCATTGGAAATATCCACGGAGATTTTTAAAACACTTTTTAATGAATGGTCAATATGTGTGTAATGTGCATCCACAGAGCACTGGATGTCTCTTACATCAGAGTGTTTATACAGGGTGAGTCATTTTAAAGGTCATGTTCAAATATCTCGCAAACCGTTAGAGATAAGAAAAAAAGATTCCATACAAACCACCCATATTTTTTGGGAGAAAATTTAATGGTGACCTTGAAAATTTTCTCCAAATTCGCCTTCTAGGTCATTTTAAGGTCAACATTGTTTGTTTTTTTTTAAATAGAACCCTGTATTTTTGAATTTTGTATTAAAAAATAAATATTTTTTGCATATTTTTTTTTCGATTTGTCATACAGTTTTTGAGACAGTTTTTTTTTTTTTGTCCCTGAAGTGCTCTTAGTAAGAAATATCTAACATGTCCAGCATACGGCACATCTATATTGCAAATATTTGAACATGAACCCATCAAGGGTTCATGTTCAATATTATTAAAATTATTACATTTATGCCCAAATATTTCAAATTAAGCGTGTCGCTAATACTTCATACATATGTTAGATATCTCTTACTCAGAGCACGTCAAGGTAATAAGTCAAATCTAAAAATTAAGCAAAAAATATTTCCTTTTTAATATAAAATTCAATAACATAATCAAAAATACAAGGTTCATTTAAAAAAAAAAATGTTGATCTTAAAATAACTTTGAAGGCGACCTTGGAGTAAAATTTCAAGGTCACCAACAAATTTCCACCTGAAAAATGAGGGAGTTTGTCTAGAACGTTTTCTTCCTATCTCTAACGGTTTCCGAGATATTTGACTATGTCCTTTAAAATGACCCTGTATATTATGAGCAAGAATCTTTATAATATCTGATACCAGAAGACAAAACTTCCTGGATTTCTATCTTCCTAATTGTTTTCACTGGATTTCTATCTTCCTAATTGTTTTCACTGGATTTCTATCTTCCTAATTGTTTTCACTGGATTTCTATCTTACTTTTTTTTAAAAAAAAATAGGAAGGCGTTCTTAGAGCCACATTTTTTCACTTTATATTTTAGGAATGTAGTAATCTTATGTAGTGTTATTGTTTGGCCCCGAATATTACTTTCTTGCATCCTTGATTCCTATCATTTTTTGTGGAAACACAACAATTACACCGACTCGTCTACGGGTTATTTTATATCTTTTCCACATAAACTTAGGAACTAGGAACCAGTAACACAGTCGAAAGGAAGTCGTCTGTAGTTTTGATACAAACGACAACACATTTTAAACTTCAATCTCTTTTAGTTTAACGGGAAGTGATTGATTGAATTCAATGCAACTTTTGTTTTAGTAGCAAACTTGAAATAAAATATTGGGTGACTCATGAACAAGGTTAAATTGTAAATTTCTAAAATAATTTTCTATCGCCTACATGTTATGTTATTGAGTCGGCGTTTTCGTCTGTTAAGACATCTTCTGATGAAATGTTGAATTGATTAAGTATTTCTGTAGAACAAGAAATAACTATTTGGCAAATATTCGAATTTTCATGCGGCCTTTAAACTCAGAAGCTTTCTCTGCCGTTTCGCTGTAAATGTCGACTTCCTCAAGCCAAAAGTCTCACCCCACCCCCAATATCTCAAAAATCTCTCAAGATATTGAGAAGCGGTAAAATATAGGCACCCTTATTTTTGGCTGCCGGCCTTCGCCGGTGGCCAGACTGTACACACAGCCGAAAGCTGGCATTATTAGACAACGTTGGGTAGTAATTTGTTTGAAAGTTCTGGTTGAGTGGATTTGATATCATATAGTTTCATCTAACTATCAATTACGGTTCTTGAGATACAGGATGGAAAACATTAACATTTTTTAGAACGGATATGGTCCATCTCGAGGACGCACGTATAGTGGTAAATTTTGCTTTAATAAATTTATATTTTTATTATTAGCATTAAAATTAATCATCGCTTGAACGTCACCCCTGGGAGAGAACCGTATTTTACCGCTTGTCAATATCAATAAAGAGTTGTTTTCGAGATAGTGGGGGTGGGGTGAGATTTTTGGCTCACCCTGTACAATTTTGAAATACCTAGTATCTAAAACTTTAAGGCAAATCGAAATAATATTTGAGCAAAAAATATTTCAATACTAGAATCAAAAATGAAGAATTCTACGAAAGAGAGTAGGCAGAGTATAATTAAGGAAAGCCAAGCGCAAACAGAATTAGTTAAAGGTGAAGTTAAAGAAGAAGAAGAAGATTATCTTATGATTGTCACAATAACAAACACTCGTTCATCCCGTATTTGAAGGAGATTGTTTTATAGCGTACGATAATAAGATGGCAAGCTTTGGCATTTGAAACTTTTATATATATATAATAAAAGAAGCTTCCAGTGTTTAAAGTGTAGCATTTGTTGATGCTCTCAACATTTCCGACTGTGATGCACGGTGGGGAGCATATTTAATAAAAAAAAAAAGTCAAAAAGTTGACTGATGCATTTGTTTTTTGAATCTTTCATCTCCCCAAGCTGGGTTTAGTGAAAAACATTATTGTATGTGTAATGTTATTGGAGCCAACGATCATACCACGTTGAATACACCAGTTCCCATCGGATCACTGAAGTTAAGCAACGTCGGGCGTGGTCAGTACTTGGATGGGTGACCGCTTGGGAACAGCATCGTTGGCTCTTTTTTCCGGCCCAACCCACGCTGGGTGGGGTCAACGAGGGTAGCTGGTTTGCAAGTTTCCAGCGAATGGAGGGTAAAACCCCCGTCTTGAATGACCAATAGATGTTAAAGAGACGTTAAGCCAAATTAAAAAAAAATGTTATTAGTTTATCATGTTCAATAATAAACCTTTGCAATTGTCTAAAAAAAATATCTCCCCACCCCTCCTTTCAATGCCAAATACAGTATACAATGTGACCTTGAGGAGACAGGTCGTGCCCGCCAGCGTGTTGATGTATCTTTTGGTATACAATGTGACCTTGAGGAGACAGGTCGTGCCCGCCAGCGTGTTGATGTATCTTTTGGTATACAATGTGACTTTGAGGAGACAGGTCGTGCCCGCCAACGTGTTTATGTATCTTTTGGTATACAATGTGACCTTGAGGAGACAGGTTGTGCCCGCCAGCGTTTAGATTTATCTTTTGGTATACAATGTGTCTTTTTGAAAATCGTATTATTAAATTAATTGATAGATATCTCAAAAGTCAATTTTTTAAAGAAAAAATCGCTTAACAAAAACAGCTTTTTTCTCAAATTTGTTAAAAACATTGCGCCGAGAGCATTTATGTGTCCTTTGCTTTGAAGACATTTTGTTGCTTTAAAATTTAGGACAGACATTTTTAAACATGTAGGTAATTTTTCTTCATGACAGAGCAACGCATGTTCCTTGAAAATATAAGCCTTGTTGAAGTAACGGCAAGGGGGTGTATAAAAAATATGTAAATAAAAACTTGCTCGTTATGGAATTCAGTACCGCCCAGCGCGTCACTGGGAAGTTTGCATATATAATTTCATTTTGTTAAGTGTTTCCCGTCAGAGAGAGAATTTATATATCTCATCATTCTTGCCCAACGCAACGCTAGTTTAAGTACTATCTTGAACCTGTTATTATTATTTTGTTTCTTTTAAATAGACTTTTAAGTAATTAGTAGGTACTGAACAAGGGGACGTACATTTGCAAATTAGTTGATAATTTATAGAACTAATACTTACAAAAAGTATCTTTTGTTGTCGGAGTCTTAACATTGAAATTTATATTACTCTTGTTGCAATATAAAAGTCGGATGAAATAGGTATAAATGAAAAACTGGGATGTAAGCAAAGAAATTAGGATAAAAATTAAAAAAGCTAGGGCAACCTTTTCCAAGATGAAGAAAGTTTTCTGCGATAGAAATATCAATATTTCACTTAAACTATGCTTAGTAAAAATGCTATATTATATCTGTGCTATTATATGGAGCTGAAAGTGGGACTTTAACTGAAACAACACTTAAAAAACTTGAAGCTTTCCAAATGCAGATTTAAAGGCGCATCTTAAGAATCAGTTGGATCGACAAAATAAGTAATCAATTGTGTTGCAAAGAATGAACAGAGAGAAATTAAATATTAAATGCAATTATAAGCCACAATACTGAGCCATATAACTCGAAATCCAGAGAGATATAATATTCTTTTGTTAATACTATAGAGGAAAGGTAGCTGGTAAAGGAAGAGGACAGTGGTACGACACACTTGTATGTTTTGAAATGTATTTCAAAACATACAAGTATTTTTACTTGTATGTTTTGAAATATATACAAGTATTTTTACTTGTATGTTTTGAAATACATACAAGTATTTTTACTTTCATATTATTCCGGTTCATACATACACTTGTATGTTTGTTTGTTACGCGATAAAAACCACAATTTTCATCCGATATTGACGAAATTTGGTATACATATTTAGGACATGAAAAACATTTGCTGTATAGTTTTGAGGGCCCTGTGTGTATAGTTTTGGGGGCCCTGCCTGATCATCTTGATCCACTACTTTCTCTTACTCTAGAAGATAAAGCTGATAAAGTAGGTATTGTAATCATGCAGAAATTTTGCACATTTTTCTTTCTAAGAAATCATTTGACGGGAACCCGAAACCCAAAATAAAGATCAAATATGTCATTTCCTATTGCTTTTGAGCCAATTTTCGCTACTTTGNTTTTTTTTTTTTTTTTTTTTTTTTTTTTTTTTTTTATGAACATTTTTTTGACGTATTCTTTGCACAGAAAGTGTTCTTTAAGGTATGAAATGTAATATAAGTATGTATAATTATGTGTTCCCGTACATGAAGAATTTTATTATTCTTGTTTTGTTATGTTTCGTTGTGTGGAATGCAGAGAAAAACATATACAAGGAAAGCAAAATATATAAAAAAATTCTTCTTTTCATTGTAAAATGGTGGAGAATTTTCTTTCTGAAGTGGCCAAATAAAGAATTTATTGATTTTCAAAATGTTTATCTCTTCTTAAAAGAATTTTTTTTTTTCAGTTTGAAAAACAAAACCACTAAAAAGTTTCTCATGCATTGGAAAAACAAAAACCAGAAAATAAAATGTTCGATATCAAAGATCCGAACAAAGGTATTTTCTCTTTCAAAAGAAAATAAAGTTTTTGAACTTCTTCTTATTCTGAAAGAACATTGTCCTGTAATTCCGTTTTCTTGAGGAATTCTTTCTTTGTTACTCAGTGACTGCTGGATTGGTACTCGCTCAATAGCTTTATACATTCTTATAAAGAACGTTCATAAATAATTACCGAAATTTTTATTATTATTATTAAAAAGATTCTTAGTCAGCGTTTATGGCACGTTGAATACAACGGTTCCCGTTCGATCTCTGAAGTTAAGCAACGTCCAGCGAAGTTGTTCCATGCGGTTGCCACGTGGGTTCGCGCCCTTGTGGTGCCGGCTATATTTCTGGCTCAACACAGGCTTGGTGAGGTCTGGTTCGCAAGTTTCCGACGAATGGAGATTATATTTTATTCAAAGATATGACTTTTATTACTTCGGAACACTTTTGTATCGAATTTAAGCTTCCTCGCTCATTCCGAAGTGGTACTTCTCAATTCCGATTTTTTGGTGTTGAAAACCGTCCATAAATCGGGGTGAAACCGGAAAAATTAAAATTTTCTATTTTTATGATATACTATTGGAGGGGGGATCTATTCTCGGTCATTTTCCGTTATCTCCTTCAGTTTGCCTAGAAGAAAAATACAAAAAGATAAGAAGGTATCTCAGCGCACGGCAGTGCGCCAGGCCAAGTTCCAGAAAGCACCAGTGTATCTTTACACGAAGCAATTCACCAGGTTTTTCACACCGTCAGATATCCGGTTCTACAAGGGATAGT
>CM022878.1:9835027-9848742 GCA_012654025.1 Pachypsylla venusta | reverse complement strand
GAGGAAATGAAAGGAGAAGAATTAACTAACCTTCACTGACTGACATCAATAAAGATGATTTGAAAGAGTTATTGAAACTACAAGGGAGAAGGATTAGGAATGGAAGAGGAAATGAAAGGAGAAGAATTAACTAACCTTCACTGACTGACACCAATAAAGATGATTTGAAAGAGCTAAACGAAACAGATAATTAAGTATTCACCATAGGAAACAGTTTTGTGAGGAGGTATTTGAACTTTTTTTGAAATAGACGAGATGTTTAAAAAATGGTGGTCATCATCATAGGTTAACAGCCGTGGGGTTGGTTTGCAACAACTCACCATGAGTTGTTGATATTTGAGAATCATTACGGATGATGCAGTAGCTTCTCCTTGCTTTCTGCATGGGTAATGGAAAGAATATCTTTTTCGACCCTGCCCTTAGTCACCTTTTGCGACCGACTTGGACTTGGGTGCCTTGGAAGTATTCTTTTTACATCGATAGTAATAATTATAATGTATGTAATTATATTGCAGTGATTAACATGGCTTTTAGGGCCTTTATCAATTGCCAGGCTCCAAGATCGGATGAACGATGACAATTTAACACACTAGCAGCAGACAACATCTTAGAGATGCAGTCCCACACATCTGGCTACCGGAAACGGTGATGCTACTATTGCTTGTTTAAATATTATAGAGGCATGGCCATATAATTCTAACCAAAGAAGACAAGAACTGAAATTTTCCGCGAGTTGTAGCCTTTCAAAAAAAAGAAGATAATAATGTAATTCGGTGTATAAGAACAAAACTGATGGTCGTTTGAAATGTTCGTGGATTCAGGGGGGAAGAAGTGATTTTAGACGCCTATAATTGTTTTATTTGTCAACGTAATCAATCTCCTTTATGCTGGACACATTGGAACAGTGATATTTCAATGTTTTCNAACTCCCCATTACGGACAGCTACAAATCGACAACTTACTTGTAATGGACCAAAAACTATTGGTGTGGGTACCCGAGTCCACAAATTTATGGAACGAGCCTCGTATATTATGATTCGATGAGTCCCATCCACCCTGTAGATTAATATAAAGCAATGTTGATTCAGGAAGGAAACAAAGGAGAATTACATAGAAAAGGACAGAGCATTTTTGTAGATTGAATTGTCGCCCTGGGGGTCATTTATTTACAAAAAAAAGAAAAAAGAATTGAGAATAAACTACCCATTTTCTGATTTATGGGGTTTAACCCTTTAACAATTCTTACTTTGAAAAATCAAAAGTTTTTGGTTTCAAGTTAGAAGGGAAGAATTTGTTTCAGACCTAACGTAAAATAGTCGAAATGTATTGAATTTGTAGTTCTTGTACAGGGTGTGCAGATGAAGTCATCAAACTTGATCTCGCTGTAGTTAATTTAGCAGTTACAACTACACCTAGACAAGAGAAAAATGTTAAAAATGTAATTTACACAAATAAAAAAAATTGAGGGAGGTATTTTTTTTTTTTTTTTTTTTTTTCAAGACGATTCCAAAGGTTCATTTTTGAAAATAATAAACCAAAATCACATAAGAAACAAAAATGTCCAAAATTTCTGCACGATTACAATACTTTATCTTCTATAGGAAGAGAAAGTAAAAAGTACGCTTTCTTCGTCTTCTTTAACTTCAATCTTCCCCAATTCTATTTGGGGTTGACGTTATTTCCTTAATTCTAGCATGTCTACAACCTTTTCAGTGCCTACTCTCTTTAGCTGTATCCCTTCCGGGCACGGTAACCCACGCTTACTGCTCACAGTATTAATGCATAGTAATTGTTATTTGCTGATGAATTTTTACCTTTGGTTTGAAGCTGGGTATTTTAAAGGATAGATGCCCTTCCTAACACAAAAAAATCTGTATTTACACGGGCCTAGGACCGCGGCTTGCTCTTCTGAGTGGCTACTGATAAGAAGATCATTGTCTAATCGACGGTGAACTGCAGTCGATAAGTCGATGAACAAGATTGATAACTAATAACACAATAGGATGATAAAATAATAGGAAGAGGAAGCGGATAAGTCAACAACAGCCTGACAGCCGCAATCTACAAATAGGGCTAATCTAACTAGCGGCTGAAAATTGCGAAAGGAAACTATTGCTAGAAAGGAAGGGTAATATGAGTGCACCAGAAGTGGCAGCACAAGTCTTGCTTTTTACACGTCTATCTGCTTTTGAAAATAATGTCCTGTTTTTTCATGTCATTTGTATTACTTTTTAAAAGTGTCAAATCACTTTTATAGACATAATGTGCGCAGAGATGAAGGTAGTGTGGGCTGAAGTGATTTTCACAGTGCAGAGCTCTGAGCAGTATGGGCAATGGGCAGTAGTTGTAAGTTTACGACAACAATTTACAAAACACTGCATTGCACATATTTTATGTAGAACTCCTGAATACCTAACTTTTGTATTTAGTGAATTGACACGTCCTGTTTTTATTAAATATTGTCCTGCTCTTTCATGGAAAATGTCCTGCTTTTGAAAATATTCATCTGGTAAGCCTATACACAGGGCAAGACATGCATGTGGGTACATTACATGTCGCCAGCCTTTTTAGTCAAAACTATATTATGGACTAAAAATTGCCGTTCTGTATAAGGCTAGGATTTTTTTTATTTTCGATAATTGACCTTTTGAAAAAAATACAGATATTCCCCTTGAGCGAAACTTTTAACACTTAGCGTCGACCAATTTTGATGAACTTTGGTATAAAGTTTCCACATTTGGGTCTATATAGAAAAGGATATTAGATATTTCATACAAAAAATTAAATATCTAATGCCGGAATCTTTCTTGTTTTTTATAATCATTTGGTTGGTTGTATCACCTAACTGAAGGCATTTCCATAAATCTCTATCGCCAGCCTGAGTGTATAATGGACTGCAGTAACTAAAAGTAGATTTTAACCAGAAGACATTTTAACAACAGAACATTGATAATTTTATATTTTGATTACTTTGATTATTGTATTCTTTTTTCTTTTTCTATTATTGTTATTTTTTTATTTTTTTTTAATTCTATAATATTATTCATTAATGTTCTTTAAAATAAAAAAAAATAGAAGCCTAACTCTACTCTTCATATCTTCGAAAGATGGGGATTCCCAGGTAGCGATGGGATTTTTTCAAGAGAGTTTCCCTTGGGCGTCGCATTTTGAACATAGGTGTAAGTAAATAATAAACCCATGTGTTCTATACTTATAAAACGCTAAGCCAAGTTGGTATACTGAATTACTGACTCACTGATAATAAAAGTAGCTCCACGATGACTATACCTAGAGACTTGAAATTTGGCACACAGGTTCCTTTTAGTATGTAGGTACGTAATAGGAAAAGAATATTTCGAAAGTTTTTTTTTTTTTTTTTTNTTTTTTATTTTTTTTTTTTTTTTTTTTTTTTTGACAAACTAAATGTAATAACGAAAAATGACCGAGAATTAAAAAATATGAAATTTTCATGTCTGATTTTTCCCCAATTTATGACCTGCTTTCTCAACCGAAAAATCGGAATTGAGAAGTATCACTTCTAGATGAGCGAGAATGCTGAAATCCGATACAAAGGTGTTCGGCAGAACAAAAAGTAATCATTATCATAGATTGACAGCCATGGTGTTGGTTTGCTACAACTCGCCATGAGTTGTTGATACTTGAGAATCCTAACGGATACTGCAGTAGCTTCTCCTTGATTTCTGCATTGGGTAATGGAAAGGATATCGATTCTGACCCTGCCTTTAGTCACTTTGGAAGTATTCTTTTTAAGACCCTCAATCAACAGGTGGCTATATCCTTGAGTAAAATATTGAATTTTCTAAATTGGAGCCGTGCTCACTCTGAGGGTCGGTTCCACCAAAAATCCAAACATGGGAAGCTTTAATGTTGCAATCTTTCAATTTACCTTCTTCTATTTTGAAATTATTTTTATGGTAATAATTCAGAAATGGTGAAAATAGAGATAGAGAAGAAGAAGGTAAATAATATAAAATAAATTAAAGTTAATTCAAAGAGAGGGGTTAATTTCCGAGGAATTCTCTTCCACCCAACCCTTATGGTTATCATATCCTCGCTGTATGTCACAAAATAGAAACGATTGTCAATTTTGGTGTAATTTTAAAATAAAACCATTGATAAATCCATATTGAAATAAATTTTGAAATTTTGAAAAAAAAATTGAAATTCATGTTCATTAAATTTAAGTGTTTAGATTGCAATTATAATAAAATTATATTTTGTTAGAGAAATATAACATAATAATGTATAAAATCTATATATCAAACTATCTAATTTATTGCGAAATATATTTTTTATTGCGAAAAATATATTTCGCAATAAAAGTCGCAGTTTCGCAGTTAAAAAATTCAAAATGTTAATAATTTAGTATCACGGAGCGACGCGACGGTCCAGTGCGCCATCTCCGTGATAACTTCTTATATTGATTATTGATTTCATAGCAACAGAGGATTTCCGATTTTTTCCTTTGGTTTTGATTATAATATTTTGATTAGGAAAGAAAATAGCTTGAAAATCGTTTTCTTCAAATAGGTTTTCATGTGCAATTATAAAATATTTTCAAATCTTTACAATAAAATTGATAAATTTGCGGCTAAAAATCCATAATGAAATATTTTGAAATTTTGAAAAAAAAATTGAAATTCATGTTCATTAAATTTAAGTGTTTAGATTGCAATTATAATAAAATTATATTTTGTTAATCTATATATCGAACTATTTTGGGAATCAGCAAATTTATTTTTCCCTATTTTTTAGAGAAATTAGCATACCTACCCACCAGAACGGAATTTATTTTAAAAATTTACAAATATACCTACGTAATTAAATTAATAAAATATATTTTTCGCGAATTGACATTGATAATTCGTAATTTCAGTAACACAATGATATTGTGTTGGCGCGCCATTAAATTACTCAAAATTTAATTACGGATACTTTTGAAAAAAAAAAATCCTAAAAACATAATAAGGTATAAAGAAATGTGCCTTGTGAAAATGGATGTAAAGATAGTAGAAAACATGGAATATAACACATAAAATCTGCAGGGGTCTAATAGGTAGAATCAAATAAAATTATCAAAAATACCTGAGATACCTATGAGGGAATCATATACTGGATGGTGGAATGTAGAACAATTTACATCATTAGGAAGCAATCACACTACACAGTGAAAATGTCAGTGACAGCGCTCTCCGACGCCGTACCGTGTTCTTCACAGTGATTTGAATGAAAATATCTCCATTGCCTGAACACGGAGAAAACACTGACGGGTGTTATTAAAATCACTGACACTACACAGTGACTTTCACTGTGTAGTGTGGATGCTCCTTTAACAACGATTTTTTTTAATATAAAAAAACATGCCCATATTTTTTATGACGAGGCTTCACTTATTTTTTACTTCCAGCTCGCTTCACTTACTTTTCACTCCCTGCTCGAGTTTCTTCCGCTTCGTTATAGTACAAATTAGACGAAACTCAAATCGGAGTGAAAACTATGTGAATCTTCGTTATAAATAACCTAGTCTTTTTTAAAGCTAGTCTTTTTTAAAGTTACCAATGTAGCCACCGAGGGGAGCAAACCAGCTTAATTAGGTGACGGTCCTAAGCTCGGGTAATTACAGCCTTTAAAAAACTATGCCCCAAAAAAATGATGAGAGATCATCAGTAAAATGCTAGTTCCTACGCAGTTTCACTGTGAGAAGCAAGCTAAGGTTACCATACCTAGAAAAAGTGACAGCTAAAGTAGGCATAGATCAAAAAGTTGTGGCATGTTTGATTTAAGGAAGGCAACACTAACCCCAAATAGAATTGGGAAGGGGTGAAGTTAAAGGAAAAGAGTTTTTTAATGTTACCAATAGGATGTCTAATGAATGAATTTGTTAAATGATAATGATGTTTGTAAAACAAAAAACAGTCATGAACGCGAGGTTTACTTAATACGTATGTCAAATTTTCTTGTGAGCCTTTATATTAATTCCATAAGGAACCTTTTTTTCAAACTTACAAAAAGAACATTTTAAGAAATAGTATTTTGAAGTTTTTGAAACTGTGTAAGTTTATAAATTTATCGCTCCAAGTTCAAACTAATGCTAAGAACAACACGAGACAAAAATAGTTTAATAGTAAACAATATGCGCTTTGAAATATATAATCTCTTCAAAAAGGACATTATAGTTAAACTTTGCTTTTCAATAAGATCAACAATGTTTTTCACCCGGCGCGACACACTATATTTCACCGAAGTTAAACAACGTCCAGCGAGGTTTTACTTAGAAGGTGACCAGGTAGATTCAAACCATCGTGATATTGGCTCTTTAAACGAGGGTTTTCACTCTACGAGTGAACGATATTTTTCTGGAAAATTTTAGGTTCGTCTGCCTTAAGGATTCAAAAATGATGGAATGCAATAAAAGTTAATTTCCAGACAAATTTGATTCAGGAGAACCGCATCTCCACCATTGTGACGGCTGCAACCGCGATAAAGTGGCAGCAACTCCAAGGTAAATCCTCGGAGTTTCATACACTTAATTTAACGTCTCTCGACGGAGTAAGATTCAAAGGTGGAAGAATTAATAAAGAAGAAAGTTTGGAAATAATAATAATATATATATATCGCTAATGTTCTTTATTGATGTTAAAAATAATAGATAGATGTTAATTTAAGTATAAAAATGAATGTTAAATAAAATATTACAATAGTAATTAAAAAGGCATAGTATGGAAAAGCTTACCTTCTTGAATAATTATAATATCTTCGTTCTGATCTGTCTTTACACTTCCGAATACAAATACTAAGTAACTGGTGGTCAATGTGCACTGCTGCAACTCACTCGGTTCGGTATTCAGCAAAGTGCTGATTAAGTTAATAGGAAAATAAACGGACAGAGTGGCGTGATATTATTATGGGCAGTGATGGCATTACACATCTATTGGTCATTCGGGACGGAGGTTTTAACCTCCATTCGCTGGAAACTTGCAAACCGGCTACCCACATTTGTCTTACCCAGCCTGGGTTGGTCCGGAAAAATAGCCAGCATCATGAGGGCGCGAACTCACGTGGACATCCACATGGTACAACCTCATTGAACTTTGCTTAACTCCATTGATCCAACGGGAACTTGTGTATCCAATTTGCCAAAGACGGTGGCCAGGTGTGGTCAAATATGGGCAGCTGGTTTGTGAGATTCTAGTGAATAGAGGGTAAAACTTCCGTCTCATTTGACAGTATATGTTAAAGAGACATTAAGCTAAAAAAAATGCTTATCGCCGTAAAAGGAAAATATCTTAATTGAAGGTGTGTAAAGTTTTGGATGACATTTTGAATGAGCAAATTCATCTGTTGGTCTTTTCTCAATAATTTTCTTTTGTATCTGATGTAATTATACCGTGGTAATTGACATTGTCCAGGGGAACATGTGAATCATTCGTCTCCTCGAATAGATGTATACAAATGTATTGTTGGGTTTGAGCAGGGCCGGATTAACAATAGTAGCACTTGTAGCACGTGCTACGGGCCCCGCGCTTTGACAACTTACACTAGATATTTCGACATTGCAGGGTTGACAATTGAAAAAAACATATGATTTTGACGGGGCCCCAACTCTTCAAAGTAGGTAGTAAAATCTAATTTAGGAAAGTACAAGTGGGTACCTGCTACCTAGGAACTTAATAAAGAAACGAATATTGCAACATAAGCAAATTGGAAGGTGTAGGTACACTAGGTACCCTCTTACTATCCGTTTGAAGTTTAATCCATATTTTATCGATGTTGGTATACAGATACTGTCTAGTCAAATGATAAATTTTTGTACTGACTCCAAAAAGTAGACTACTGAGATGGCGCTGGCGAAGGGGTGGGGATGGACGGGGCCTCGCGGAAGGTTAATCCGACCCTGGGTTCGAGGATTAAGTAGTCGTTGATTAAAAACTCTTTAACTAACTAAAAAAAAAAAAATAGAGAAGGAACTTAAAACACTTTATTAAAGAAAACACAATTAAAAGATTAACTAAAAGTCGTACATTATTTAACTTCTAAAAATACTGTAAACAAAACACACGAAAAAACTACGTAATTCACACACTGAAAATTCACAATTTAATCACTTAGATCACTGACTTCACTTACTCGGTTTCTACTGACAGTTTGTATTTAACATTTTTAACAAGTATCTCGAATTTTCCCGAATAAAAGATCCCACTACACCTTTCTATAATGTTCTCGAGTGGGGAAGTATAAATTCTTCGCATTCTAGTAATTCCGCGTAAATACCTTACAATGTTCTCGTTTCTTAAAGAAGGAGAAATAAAAATAAAAGGGGAAGTGTCACTGTCTCTTGGATTTCTTTGAAATAACATAAAATCATAATATTAGAGGTCAAGGTGATCTCATATGTCTTATTAACTTCAGAATTATGTAGTACCATGACAATTAAACAATAAGCAGCTTGTCTTTTACACAAGAGGGGGATAAGACAAATTGATGTGTTTTTTAGACGTGCCTAAAAAATTTAAAACGTATGTTGCCATGTACTTGGTAATCCGTCATAATTGAATTGGTCCAAAGAAAAAAGGCCTCAATCAGAACTTGTTAACCCGCCATTTTACATCATAATTGAATCGGTCCCAAGAGAAACGGCCTCAATCCCAAAATCAAAATTTTGTGAAATCAAGGAAAATTGATTTAGGCACAATGTAAGTTGATTTGCTAAAAAAAAATTAAAACATTTTTTTTAAAAAAATAATAATATAATATAACTTTTAAAAATTTTTGCCGAGCTCGGACTATCATGACACACCGATCTCTGAATTGCACTGAACAAGTTCTCGGAGTATCATCAAACACCGATCTCTAAACTGCACTGAACAAGTTCTCAGACTATCATCAAACACCGATCTCTGCACTACACTGAACAAGTTCTCAGACTATCATCAAACACCGATCTCTAAACTGCACTGAACAAGTTCTCAGACTATCATCAAACACCGATCTCTGTACTGCACTGAACAAGTTCTCAGACTATCATCGAACACCGATCTCTGTACTGCACTGAACAAGTTCTCAGACTATCATCAAACACCGATTTCTGTACTGCACTGAACAAGTTCTCAGACTATCATCAAACACCGATCTCTGTACTGCACTGAACAAGTTCTCAGAATACCATCAAACACCGATCTCTGTACTGCACTGAACAAGTTCTCAGACTATCATCAATCACCGATCTCTGTACTGCACTGAACAAGTTCTCAGACTATCATCAAACACCGATCTCTGAACCGCACTGAACAAGTTCTCAGACTATCATCAAACACCGATCTCTGAACTGCACTGAACAAGTTCTCAGACTATCATCAAACACCGATCTCTGAACTGCACTGAACAAGTTCTCAGACTATCATAAAACACCGATCTCTGAACCGCACTGAACAAGTTCTCAGACTATCATCAATCACCGATCTCTGAACTGCACTGAACAAGTTCTCAGACTTATCATCAAACACCGATCGCGTAGAGTCAACATCGACCTGACGATGATAGTCTGACTATTGAAAACTCGCCACCTTTATTTTATAATAAATCCGATTCGATTTTGTCTAATTAAAATAAATAAATATATATATATACAAATATAACTTAATGTAAAAAAATAAACTACTTATTATTTGACACTAATCCACTAAATATATTGATTATATAAAGCAGAAAAAAATTCAGCACTCAACCCTTTTGACCGATTCAAATAGTGAATGACTACCCTGTATGATTAAGAGAACATCTTTCCATAGCAGTTGTACATACTTAATGAAATCATCACTAGAAATAGTTAATATCAAATTAGATATTCCTTCAAGTCAATAAAACTGTTGGAGTGTTCAGTCCATTGGTTACAATGTCTATGAGGTCTCCTGGTATGTATCATAAAAGATCTGTGTCTGCAATCATGAACATAGGCAGGAGCAGGCTCCAGCGATATCAGATAGCGGGAAACATCTAGAGGAATTTCAGACCTAAAAATATTCGTGAGAATATTCTAGAAAAACGCTTAAAAAAGAGAGAAATATAAGTATACGAGTATATGTTACCGGTAATGGATGAAATCAGTTATTCTATAGAATGCCTACAGAGAGTGCTCACAATGCATGAGATAAATAATAATACAAACATTGACTAGTCATTCGGTAGAATGATTATGTTATTTTTAGTCGAAGTATATTAATTAGGGTTTTTTTAGGCGGGGCATTGCCCTAAAGACTCCTTAAGCAGAGAGTTTGGGGAGGAGGGTTTTTAGTACAAACGACAAAGTATAGGTAGCCTATACATTACTATTTGCTAATATGCTATTTTGTAATATTCCTTACAATTGTATTTACTACCCCCCCCCCACAANCCCCCCCCCCCCCAAACAAATAGGAAACGATTTACGGCCATGCCTCGCCTTAAAAACTTCTCTGCATCAAGAAAATAACTATGAAATCAGTTTTTCCTAGGCCGATCTAGTTTACCTTTTCAGATGCGCATTCTAAAATATGACTAATAACAAGTTAGACATTATATAGAATTAGTCATTTCATAAAATGGCTAGGTAAACTGTAAAATATCGAAATTACTTGATAGTCATTCCTTAAAATATCTGAATTATACACATACCTTGTTTTTGCTTAAAATCTTATACATATAAGAAGAAAATAACAATCTTATAGAACAATTTTTCCTGGCAGAAATTGAACCCTCTGCTTTCCTACCCAAAAAGAAACATCTTGGGACAACACCACGAGGCATAGGACTGATCATTTATTAGACTTGCATCCCAATACCAGTATTAGCTATAGTATTTCTTGTTTGCCTTCAGCTCCCCTAAAAAGTTCAAAGTTACTGTTTATATTGTTAGCATAACAAAAATTACACATTACAGGTCTAATACATTTTATAGTGCTTTAGGGCGCCGTACACAGAATGGTGTGAAAAAAATATAAACAATCTTCAATTGTTCTGTCTTCCGTAAAATATAAGGAAACTCATAAACTACAGCTTTCATGAATCCACGTACGTAAAATTAAAAATTCTGTAGCACGCAATTGTGTTTCTTATACGCTGCTGGGTGTATTATATAAACGAATGATTCTTAATAATATGTTTATACGAGTATAATGTGTAATTAAAATACCACACGATCTCGTCACTGCCTCGCCGTCCTGTATAAAGCTGAGATGCAGATAATTGAGCTGGTATTAAGCACAAAGGGGATATAATGTCGTCTCGGTGGAATTCATTGAAAAGTACACTAAACTTTATCCTCTACTAGCTGATGCCCGACGAACTTCGTTTCGAGAAGATGAGAGAAAAAAATAGAATAAATCTGACTTTTACATTAGTTATCATATTACCGAGGTACAACCGTTTAAACGCGATCAGAGCATACCACATATAGATCACATATTACCTACACGTTTGTTAACCTATGTAGATCATGGGGAATAGTAACGGGTTATTAAGCTGCGTAGAACGTGTTGAGAGTAGTATTGGGTTAGGTTCCAAAAAAATTAAAATGCGTGTTAAATCCTGCTGAGTTTAGGCTGGGTCTACACGCATTTTAAATTTTTTCTGCTGAGTTTAGGCTGGGTCTACGACCCAGCTTACCTTGCGCAGCCTTCAACACACATTTTATTTTTTTTTAAACCTAACCCAATACTACTCCCAACACGTTCTACCTAACGAACTTGGTGGTTTTTAGGTCAGTTCTATGATTTTGAGTCGGAAGAGCTACTTCAATACCATTATATCAGCGAGGCAAAGACCAACTTACACCCAACTATACCACAAAATATATATGGAGTACTGTTGAAATGGAATATTGGGTTGCGAATAGAATATTCAAATTTTCTCAACCTGAGTTGACCTCAAACGCATTTTTTTTTAAAAAAAAAACTTACTCCCAACACGTCCCACCCATTTTTGTTAATGTCTATGACATTAAATCGCCTAACCGCTTTTGTACATAATTTCATCAAAATTGAACAACTTGTGCAAAAATATGGACAAAAAGTTGGAACAAATTTGGTGATATTTGTTAGGGGCTTACGTATTGTATATCATGATCAGTTTAGTTTCAATAAACTAAGCGGTTCTCAAAATATAGGGAATTTTTTTCCAAGATGGTGACATCACATGGTCCCGTCAATAAAATATATGGCTGGAAGTGATCAGATACCTTTAAGGCATACGTGTAGAACGTGACAAAAGTTTGGTCCCTATAACCTAAGTGGTTCTCAAAAGTATTGAGGAAAAGTGAAATTCCAAGATGGTGTGAGATGGCCCCGCCTACAAAATATATGACTCAATGTGATCAAAAACCATTCAGGGCCAGGCATATAGCAACTAACAAAAGTTTGGTCGCTACAATCTAAGTGGTTCTAAAATATTGAGGAATATTCAAATTCCAAGATGGCGGTTACGCAAGGCCCTGTCCACGAAATATATGACTGAATGTGATCAAAAGCCGTTTAGGTCAGACATATAGAATCTCAAGAATCTCACAATAATTTGGTTTCAATATCTTAAACAGTTCTCATAATACTGAAAAAAACTGAAATTCCAAGATGGCGGCCTAACTTGTTTTCGCCCACAAATATATGACTCAAAGTAATCAAAAGCCATTTAGGTATAGAATCTCAGAAAAATTTGGTCGCAATAACTGAAGGGGCCCTCAAAATATTGAGGAAAAGCGAAATTCCAAGATGTCGGCCTCACATTGGCACCGCCCACAAAATATAGACTCAAAGTGAACAAAAGCTATTAAAGATCAAACCTAAAGCATCTCGCAAAATTTTGATCGCAATAACTCAAGCGGTGTTCAAAATATTGAGGAAATGTGAAATTCCAAGATGGCTGCTTCATTTGGCCCGCCCAGGAACTATATGACTCAAAGTGATCAAAAGCCTTTAATGGTTAGACGTATAACGTCCCACAAAAGTTTGGTCGCAATAACTTAAGCATTTCACAAAATATTCAGGAAAAGCGAAATTATAAGATGGCGGCCTCACATGGCCCCGCCCAGAAAATATATATATTATTTTGGCCAGAAACCATCTCGGACATATGCCCAATGACTTGCGAAAGTTTCATAGTAATCTGATGTGTGGTTTAGGAATGCATTGTATATATAGAAAGATAGAAGATATGTACTCACAAATATATCGTTTGATATTATTTCCAGCTGGTGTCCTCAACTCCTTATGGGTGCCATTTTCCGTGATTGTAAAATTCCTTTTACGCTCTGGGCTGTGCATTTTGTAATTATACCACTGAATGGTATCTGTTTTAGTTGATAACTTACTTATTTTGCCCATACAAACCAATTTCTTTAACCTAAAGTGGACAATTTTTCGATATTGTAAAAATGTAAAAAAATTAAGTGTATATTTTTTTGTGTGATTTATGTCTCAACCTTTTCTCAAATTTTGTGCAAATTCAGGGAATGCTTGAAATTATTATTATTATTATTATTATTTAGTGTGTTTCAGGGGGTTAAAAACCGCTGACACATTACAAATTTGGTAACAAAAATACCCCCCCCACCCTTATATTCAAATAAAATTATAAATATATATAAAAAAATCAAAATTGAAAATTAGATTAACAAAATTTGAATACACTGCAAAATTAAAAGGACCTGTAAAGAAAACTGAAATTGT
>CM022878.1:9819211-9834052 GCA_012654025.1 Pachypsylla venusta | reverse complement strand
GAACCGTTTTGGAGCACTTGATCTGACGGGAACTGTAGTATTCAATTTTCAAGGCATGAATGAATTTTGTTTTGGAATCTATTTTTTTTTTTACCAAAAATAGTTATTCCATATCTTTAAATTAAATTATTAAATATATAATCTTAAAGTTTAATTTAACAATATTTCCTTTACAATAAATTATATAGGTAATCATTTAGATTGTGTCTCAATAAATACCTAACCTTTTAACATGCAAATTCCAAAGCCTATCATTGGAAGAGAAATTAAATGGAAACCAAATCTAAATATGACTCAATTTCGATATATTAGTCAGGTAAGCCAAAAAATCAACTTCTGTTGCATTTTTAGCAATGCTTGGGGGCATGTAGTCCCCCCCGGGCTAAATATTCAGGGGCCGCCACTGGTGCAGAGATCTCAAACTAATTTCTTTGTGTTTTCTATTTAAGATTTCAAAGTTGGTAATTACTCATCCCTTATAAGTAACTAATCACTTGATCTCACAAATCTGTGTGCACCCCCGACCAAAGATAATGTGATACTCTCTAAGCCAAGGGACTGCAAAAAGACGAAACTATTAAAAACTCTCAGGAAATATATTGAGTTTGAATATCACTATAAATATATATAAATATATTGAGTTTCATTTCATTCAATAGTGGCATCATCGTGTACGATGGTTTGCCAGCTCCAAATAGGTTGTAGTCTCCAAGATTTTAATTGTCATCATACATCTATTCTTGGAGGCTGATAAATGATATGGGCACCCAGAACCATGATAATCACTGTAATATAATTCCGTCAGTAACACAATAGTTACAAACATAATCATAATATAGAGTTGCTGTGTTATTTTAAACTATTAGCTCAGGTGGTCTCGGCTAGTGAGTATGTCACCCTCCTTACAATCTCAAGTGTGATTCCTAATGGAAAGATTGCAAGTCCGAAATGGATTAGAAGAAATTACGCCTTCAGAAGAATTGAATTTGAATATCACTATACACTATAAATATATTGAGCTTTAATTATCATTGGAAATATATTGTGTTCGAATATCACTGGAAATTTATTGAGTTTGAATATCACTGGAAATATATTCATTTTGGTTATATCGCTATAAATATGTTGCGTTTGGATATCACTGGAAACATATTGAGTTTGAATATAACTGGAAATATATTGAGTTTGAATATCACTGGAAATATATTGATTTTTTTTTTCTTTGGCAGCATCCACAATATCGAGGTTTCAAAGTTTATACAAGTATATGCGTGCCTATCAGCAATATTCTTCATGTTTTGCATGTCAAACATTGAGCTAGTCAATCGCTGTCCAATGTTGTTCCTGCCAGAGACATAATGTGACCGATGCTATGGGGGGAATTCTCATCACTTTGACTACTCTCTCTTTCTTTGAGTATTAGTTCTGACATGCTTTCATATACATATCGATTCTCAATTGAATCACTTCTTTGAGGTGTTTTCCTTTCTGTGGTATTTTCACAACTGACTGAATCATTTTTTCCAAGTGTTTCCTTTTCTATCGTATTTTTATTTTTAGATTTGTCTGAATCATTTTTTCTAAGTGTTTCCTTCTCTGTGGTATTTTTATTTTTAGATTTGTCTGAATCATTTTTTCCAAGTGTTTCCTTCTCTGTGGTATTTTTATTTTTAGATTTGTCTGAATCATTTTTTCCAAGTGTTCCCTTTTCTGTGGTATTTTTATTTCTAGATTTGTCTGAATCCTTTTTTCCAAGTGTTCCCTTTTCTGTGGTATTTTTATTTCTAGATTTTACTGAATCCTTTTTTCCAAGTGTTTCCTTCTCTGTGGTATTTTTATTTCTAGATTTAACTGAATCATTTTTTTTAAGTGTTGCCTTTTCCGCGGTATTTTTATTTCTAGATTTGACTGAATCGTTTTTTCCAAGTGTTTCCTTTTCTGTGGTATTTTTATTTCTAGATTTGACTGAATCATTCTTTCCAAGTGTTTCCTTTTCTGAGGTATTTTCATTTTCAGAACTGACTGAATCAGACTTTGACTTTGGAATAGCAGAATTATGTACTTCCTGTAATTATATAAAAACACTAACTGAGTAACCGAACTTCGTTTGGAGAAGATGAGAGAACATGGGGAGTAGTAACGGGTAGTTAAGCTGTGTAGGACTGAGTTAAGGCTAGGTCTGCGACCCAACCTAATCTTACGCAATATTCAAAACGCATTTTTTTTTGGAAGCTAACACAATACTACTCCCAACACGTCCTACTCAACAAACTTGGTGTTCAATTCTATTAAATAATAGATCAAAACCTATTCGCAGACCTACCGAATGTACGTACAAAATTTCATTAAAATCGATTAAGCCGTTTTGAAGGAGTGTGGTGACAAACACTGTGATACAAGAATTTTATATATTAGATGTTCCCGATATAACAACTAAGTTTCTTTGATATTTTCATCTAATCTTCTTTTACTTCATCCTTCCCAATTTTATTTGAGATCGTTGCCGCTTTTCTCAATTCTACCATGCCACAATATTTTGTTTGGTGCCTAATCTTTTTGGCTGTAACCCTTTCCTTGCACGATAACTCTCACATTATCCATAGAAATTGCATAGAACTTCACTTTTTGCTCATGATCTCTCATCATTGGTTTGAAGCAGTTTAAACTTTGAATGTTCTTCCTGAACATCGTTTTTTTTTTTTTTTTTTTTTTTTTTTTTTTTTTTTTTTTTTTTTTTTTTTGTGAGAGACAATGATATTTTTAATTTTGTCGCGACAACAAAAATATTTATATATTAGTGAAAATGGCATTATTATTGAAAATAAAGTTCATGCCAGGCTCCCCGATTTTGCATTTTTTATGTAAATATCGCAGAAAGAACCGCTTCAAAAGTGGAAAAAATCAAGAAATTTGGAAGCAAGTGAGATAAGTACTGAGTGAATATATTTTCCAAAAAATTGACCCCCGAGACCCCCTAATCAAATTTATCAAATCTGTTCCAAAGGGGTTTCAATTTCTGTTTTGGGTCTGAAATTGTTTCCCATAATTTTCAAGATGCATGTATTTTCACAGGATTTGCAATTTTCAAAAAAGATTAAAATTGTACTATGAAGCTGCAAGAAAGAGTACGATCTATTGGGTATGGCACGCTGAATACACCAGTTCCCCTTAAATCACTGAAGTTAAGTTAAGTGGACACTTAAATTCGAGTCCTCGTGATGCTTTCTTCTTCTGGCCCAACCCAGGCTGGATGAGGCCAATGTGGTAAAACCCCCGTCTTGAATGACCAATAGATATTAAAAGAAACGTTAAGCTAGGAAAAAAGTGTACGAACAAATCAAAATTGTAGAAAAAGGAATAACGGTCAGAGATCAACTTACAGCAAAACAAACCATAACCAGGAAGATGAAGGCCATTGATATATGTGCCATTTCTATTCTTCGGATAGTTTACCAACGCCAAGAAAAACAAAACCAGCGTGCTGTATGGCATAGAACAAATACAAGAGTAGAGTTTTTTGGCTGAGTTTCCTCAGGTAAAATTTTACTTGTTTCGTGATAATGACAGGTGTCTCATTTTATAGACATTGGAAATACTGAAAGTAGCACATTTTTTTCTCTTTGGTTCTAATTTTTGGGGGCCTTAGAATTACAAGAGGTAGGCATATATTTTTTCTGTGTTTTCACAACAAACAATTTTTAAGAGACCTTAGAAATTCTGGAAGACATTTGAGAAATTTTGAAATTTTTTTAGCCTTCGTCCTGTTTTGGTTTTACCCGTTTGAACTGCTGTTTTTTCAAACATTCTTTATCATTAATATTTTAAATATGAATGGGAAGTAAGGCCCACTAAAGCACTGGGCCTAATAAACAATGCTACACTAACTTGAGGATGCTTACTCAGTAAGATTGTCCCAAACATCCTACTGTCAGCGTGAAACAGTAATATTGTTCTTAGCCCAGTCAATTTAGATTGTCGCATGCAATTAATTCCTAAAAAGCGAGAAATGATTTTATTTCACGTTGGGCGTCCTGAATAATATTAATCTAGGTTTGCGACAATTTCTGATGTGTGTTGAATTTTTCAGGGGCCGAAAGCTAGCCGCTAATTTTAGTTTATGGCTTATAACATCCAAAAATTTCATTTTATGAAATTAATAACTCTTTTATTTTTTTATTTTTTTAATTTGGCTTAACGTCTCTTTAAATTAATAACTCTATTCAAACTTAATTTGATGTAAATTTTATGCTAAACAACACCTTTAAACGTTGCAATAAAAAATGTTTTATTAAACATGTGGGAAATCAAATTTTACGTTTAAAACATAACTACCCATTTTTGAAATTTCCTCATTAGTACGCTTCGATAGACGGAAAAATAGAAAAGTGGTCGTAGCTCTGATTTGCCGCCATATGCCGCCATTGTGAAATTTTATAACGTCTGACCTCAAAATTACTAATTTTATATTGAGAGATTGAATTGTTATGTAATTTTATCGTCCAAACAGAAGCGCTGAGTTGCATTTTGGGGGATAGGGCAGCAGTGGGAGGGTTTTTGCAGCAGTAGGGGGCTACCTCCACTACTTAAAAACGGTTACCTATTCAAAATGAATTTTTTTATTTATCTAATAAAAAAGCACCTCTACTTTTTTCTAATTTGAAATTATGTTTGTATTAAAAAGTCGTAACGCCGCTATGTCGCTATGTAGCTATTTTTTATTTTCATACGTCCGACGTCAAAATCATTTTTATTCGGAATAATCATTTTTCAGTGACAGGCGTCCAAAATCGAGTATAATACACTTTTCTAAAAAAGGTTAAAAACGGCCTATTTCGATAACCCATTCCGACACAAACCACTGGACCGAATGCAACGTTTAAATCTAATTAATTTTGAATACAGTAATTTCTTTCATAAAATGCATCGTTCGGACGTTAGGGCTTATAAACTAAAATTAGCGGCAAAATTAAACGGATTCCGGTCCCTAAAAAAATTAACACACATCAGAAACCGTAGCAAACATAGATTACCATTATTCAGGACGCCCAACGTGAAATAAAATCATCTCTCGCTTTTTGGGAATAAATTCCAGACTCGCCTCTTTTTTGATTTAGTTCGACTGGGCTATCCGCTATGTTGATTGGGTAAACCAATTCATGGTTGTTAATTAACTAGATCCTGTTTTTTGATTTATGCTCAAGATGGTTCAATGTTTGGCTGCGTGTAGCAAAGAAAATTCATATAGCAATCAACCAAATTCATATAGCCCTGGCTCATGAACAGTTTTTCTTATTTCAACTTGCATATATATATATATTTTTTTTTTTTTTTTAATGAGGAGGAAAAATTTGATTTAATTCAAACAGAGGTGTTACTTGTCTGAAAGGGGTTATACCCTCTAGCCCCCCCTCCCCTATACGGCTATACATTGTTGCTCCGGAAACGCACAAAAATTACATCAGGGCCAAGGTTTGCATATTACATTAAATTATTTTGATGGATCTTTGGTATAAACACGTCTCTGTCGTGCGCAGAACGACAGAGATCTTGTCTATAACTTTCCCACCGTTTTCACAATTGGATGATGTTGTTGTTGTTGTAGCGGTTTTCTCCTTAAAAACAACTCTGGTAGGAACAGGTTGATATGAGGTTACCGAGAAGGTTGGAGCCATCCATCTGGTTGCTCTATTACATTAGTTATACAAATATACATCTATTACATTAGTTAGTTAACTTCTTTTATATTAAGCCCCGCCCCGCCAAGTCAAAAATATGCGGTTGCTACCAAGACTATATTATACGCCACAGATTACATTGCCGATTTCAGCTACATCCAGAGGAAAAACTACACAACTCAGGATAAAAATGATTATTTCTTACGTATGGGGCGAACTCAGAGACGAAGTATATGAAGTTTCAACAAAATCGGTTAAGTCANTGCCCGCCCCCCTCCCCCTGGCAATCCTAGGGTTTATACAGAACAGATTCAAATTCCGAAAAACACTGAAAATATATTTCTTTAGTTTAAGGCCGTAACTAGCATTTTGCTTCGGGGGGGGGCACCCCCGGGCTGGCCGAAACCAAAGTTAACAAAGAAAACAACAAAAACAGCAACAACAACAATAATAACAGCAACGACAACAGCAGCAGGAGGAACAACACCTAATACAGCAACTACAATATACTCCGCAGAATCTACAGTGTATGGACTTACAGTGAGCGGAGTTTGTTGGAAACAGTTCGTCGTAGAATCAGAATCTAGCGTGTCTGTTTATATTATGGACGCCATCTGCAGCAAGCTGAGCGTATATGATTGTTCAGCGCTCAGTTTGCAGATGGTTCTACAAAGGACCCTGTGCAATGTTTCCACGCTCTCCCCTCGTCGTAAATCCACGCCAGAGCCTTCGCCGTAGTTTTAAGGGGAAGAGCCGTGCCCTGGTCCACGCCAGTTTTCGTTTCAGTGTGAGCACACTGAAACAAAAACTGGCGTAGATTAATATGAAAATAGATTAATATAAGTTTTTTTTATTATTATTTCCGTACGTTGGGTTTCAATCAATGAAAACTCAACTAATTAAAAATCAAGAGTCAAGCGTGAGAGTAGCCGATGGCTTAACCCTAGCATTGCCAAGGGGGGGAGGGGTAAAAAGTACCCGCGTTTTAGCAAAAAGCTTATAGTAATCAAATTCTGATACTTTTTTAATGAAACCTTTAATAATTGTCACAAACAATATTTTCCATCATAGTATATAAAAATATGTATGTTCTAAGGCTTCTAAGGGATGATATTGAAGCCAAACTTTGGGCGCGAGTACTTTGTACCCCCCCCTTGGCAATGCATGTAACCAATACATTGATTGTCTAAAGCTACCATTAAAAGCTATCATAAACTGTCTAAAGTGTCTAATTATGTACCACATGCAAGAAATAAGTGTGTGTAAACACTGTCAAAAGACATTTGTTTGTGTGGGATGTCAGGAAGGACAAAGATCTGGTTCAGAATAGATTTCCTAGGGTCTAGCGATTTTTTTTTTATTTTCATTTACATTATTTTATTCCTGGGATTAAATTTTATTTTTATGTAAGATAATAATTGATTTAGTTTATATTTTTTTAGTTTTTAATAAAGAAATAGCGACTTAAATAATAAAATACATTTTTTCCTTTATTTTGTTTGCGGGTACTTTGTACCCCCCCCCCTTGGCAATTCTAGGGTTAATAACTGGTTGTTGTTGTTGTTGTAGTAGCGGTTCTCCACAAGAAAATAGCCGTTCTTCCATTTATAGATGCATGATTAATTAAAATGGTACAAACAGATTCATATGAGTTTACCGAAAAGATTTTGATGGCCCTTGGCTGGAACTGTGATGGTCCGGCTATCCGGCTATTAAATAACGAGACTGGTTAAGAAAAAGGGTTTTATTATAAAAATTATTCTACATTCGAATGCTCTCCTTCAATATACTCCTCTCCCCTCGCCGCACACCTCTCCATACGTTTTTCCATTGATCGAAGCAGTGCTGGAAGTCTTTTTTGGTAAGGACCTTTAGGAGCTCTGCCGTTTTTTGCTTTACCGCTTCCATCGACGCGAATTGGGTCCCTTTCAAAGCAAATTTTATCTTCGGAAACAAAAAAAAGTCGCACGGTGCTTATGTCGCGAGTACGGCTTGTGTAAGAGCACTGGAGTGTGTTTATCAGCCAAATACCGCTTCACAGATAGCGCATTATGGGCAGGTGCGTTGTCCTAGTGCAAAATCCACGGGTTCTTCTTCCACAACTAGGGTCGTTTCTTACGAACTCGTTCTCGCAGCGTTGCCAAAACTGTCAAATAATAAGTCTGGTTGGCAGTCTGACCCTCTGGAACCCATTCAGATGGTTATTCGACGATCTGAACGCTCAATTTGGTTGATTTTGGTCACTGTTTCCGGAGTTGAATCAGTGATATGGCGACTTAGGCGCTGGTCATCTTCAGTCTCTCTCGGCCCTCACTGAAGCGCTTACCCACTCAAAAACACGCGCACGTGATAGAGAATTGTTCCATAAGCCTCTTGCAACAATTTATAGCACTCAGTCGGAGTTTTTTTTTTTTTTTTCGATTTAACGAGAAATTTGAAATTGATACGTTGCTCATGTTTTTCGTCACACATGGTTTTCGGCACAAGAAAAAAACACGTTCGTTTCAAACCGCTACTGTACAAATACTATAATAGTGACGAAAACGTGTTTTAGTACGTGAATAGAGAAGATTTCCAGATACCCAACACACTACTCGTTTTTTCCCCTACCCCTCTAGAGCGCCCTCTAGGCGCGTAGTCTCGTTATTTAATAGCCAGACCTCGTATGTGTTCCAGGTCGTCCTGGTGCGTAGAACCGGCCATCGTGAGGACGTAATAACTGGTTTGTTATTACGTTTGACAGTTATAAAATGCTTTCTCTCTCTCTCATTATTCATATCATCTATTCATATACCTACAGATTTTTTTTGATTCATTATATTCGCGGGGCCGGGGGGCTTCAGCCCTCTCTTTGCAGCCTTACTTTATTCCAAAATGAACTTTTTCGAGTAGTGTTTAAATTTCAGGAACTTTCAGGGAGGGCACCAAGTCAACTTTGAAATCTTTTCTAATACATTTTTGAAAGAAAAAGAAAGTGCACACTAGAAATAGTTTCCTCTTTGGAATAACATATCCCCTGTTTTAGCGTTTTTCGAAATTGGAAACCGTTTCTCTCGATATGTGCCTATCCTACGCTCCTTTTTTGAGACACCCTCCATAGCAACTTCTGTAAATAGTAGGTATTACCTACTGAATTTTATTTCATAGGTCTATCCCAACTCCCAACCGAGTTCGGCTTCTAACAATTATTTAATCAAATTCAATACCTAGTCGTAACTTATACAGGTGGGTAGGTATGTAAAAAAAAAAAAAAAAATACTTATTTAAAATTATATTCTATACTTGGTGTCTGTTAAAACAACAGAATTTGTTTTCTTTTGGTTGTCTTTTTGTACGACGATAATTTTCGAGAGGGGGGGGGGAANCAAACGATTTTAGAATTTTAGTCTGATTTCCTCACTCTATTCACCAACACGCAGTCTTGGCGGGGTACCTCGGTTCATTCAACCATTAGGAGATAGGGACTCTGTTCCTCTGTTCTACTTTAACGGTTCATAAATTCGTTACGTTTAATAATGATGAGAGGTACCCCACCAAGACGGCGTGTTGGTGAATAGAGTGAGGAAATCAGACTAAAATTCTGAAATCGTTCGGGTCGGAATTTAAAGTCAGTAGAATTTTTCGCTATCTGCTACCGTTTGGGGTGTAGTATTGTAACAGACAACACCGCATACATAGTTACACACGAATTTCTGATTTATATATATATTAAGATTTACATTACCTACATGCAGACATAAAATGACATAATCTCGACTTGATTAAATTTTATAATGTTGAAAAAAATACGTTATTCTTGTGTTAACTCAAACCTTGATCGAATCTGGTACCTTCTTGGTGCAAGCCGGGTGTGATGCGCACTTTACCACCAAGAATATTATTAATAAAAATTAATATGAAATAATCTCAGATCTCAGTCTATCTACGGAGATTTCTCAGACAAGCTTGTGAGTCTCGTGACATTGGTGAAGGAATACCGCCAAGCACAGGAGCAGGTGCAAAAATTGATCAAACCAGTTTTCTATTTTATTGAACTTCTTATGAGTTGGATTTTTAACTTTGTTTCGTTTATTCGTTCAATTAAAAAATCCACCATTTATATTATTTTATTTCCAGTTTTTTGTTTGATTTGTTTAATTCTCACAACAGGGATTCCTAATTTCACTGAAAGTGGTGGTAGTAGAAGGATTGGGTGACATATTATGCTACTCTCAAAACGCCCGACTGGATTTTGAAAATCCTGACCCCTTCTATATCCTTGTATAGCGGTGAATATATCAAATGAGAATGAAATTCCATCTCAGCCCACTGTTTAGCAGATAATCTTACGATCTTACCACTACACCACCAAGTCAATTCCCCGTTGTTATTAACTTAAATAACAACGGGAAATTAGGCACTCTATCCCCGATTTGAATTTCAGTTATACAGGGAGTAACAAAATGCCACCGACAAAAATATGGTGAATAGTACATAAAAATAATAAACTTAGTTCTTCTTAGGTAAAATCCGGAAAAATGCTTTCTCTTCGCTCTACGATTTTTGGTAGTTAGTAAATAAGAATCGATTTTTTTTAATAACAAAAAAACTACTCGGAATATTTTGATGAAAAAAAAATGTTCGCTAAACGTTTCAGCGGGCATCTTTTGACATGGGCCTCATAATTGTCCAATGACCAGGGCCGGAATACGAAGGGTACTGGTTGGAAAAATGCCCAAAACTGGTCCGATTGAAACCCAGGCGGGAAGGTTTCGAGCCCGTGGATTGACATTTTAGTACATATATAAGAATTTCAGTTATAATCCAGTTGATATACTCTTGCGGTCCACTATAGCTCATAATGTACGTAGATCCACTATCACTAAATCTACAAATGGTGTTCACAGAGTGTTTGCGTACGAAAAATTTCATCATTGATCAATTTCACCATACCGACATTTACATCACCCTTTTGTAATCAGCAGGTTTCAGCACAGTGTTTGTGTGCGAAGAATTTCATCATTATCGACATTCACACCTTTTCGTAATCCGCAGGCTTCAGCTCAGAGTATTTGCGTACGAAGAATTTCATCATTGATCAATTTCACCATATCGTCATTCACACCTTTTTGTAATCATCAGATTTGAGCACAGTGTTTGTGTACTAAGAATTTTATCATTGATCAATTTCACCATATAGACATTCACACTTTTTGTAATCACCAGGTTTCAGCACAGTGTTTGTGTACTAAGAATTTCATCATTGATTACTTTCACCATATCGACATTCACACCTTTTTGTAATCAGCAGGTTTCAGCACAGTATTTGCGTACGAAGAATTTCATCATTGATCAATTTCACCATATCGACATTCACACCTTTTTATAATCATCAGATTTCAGCAGAGTGTTCGTGTACTAAGAATTTCATCATTGATCAATTTCACCATATCGTCATTCACACCTTTTTGTAATCAGCAGGATTCAGCACAGTATTTGCGTACGAAGAATTTCATCATTGATCAATTTCACCATATCGTCATTCACACCTTTTTGTAATCATCAGATTTCAGCACAGTGTTTGTGTACTAAGAATTTCATCATTGATCAATTTCACCATATCGCACCTTTTTGTAATCAGCAGGTTTCCGCACAGAGTGTTTGCGTACGAAGAATTTCATCATTGATCAATTTCACCATACCGACATTTACATCACCCTTTTGTAATCATCAGATTTGAGCACAGTGTTTGTGTACGAAGAATTTCATCATTGATCAATTTCACCATATCGTCATTCACACCTTTTTGTAATCATCAGATTTCAGCACAGTGTTTGTGTACTAAAAATTTCATCATTGATCAATTTGACCATATCGACATTCACACCTTTTTGTAATCAGCAGGTTTCCGCACAGGGTGTTTGCGTACGAAGAATTTTATCATTGATCAATTTCACCATATCGACATTCACACCTTTTTGTAATCAGCAGGTTTCCGCACAGGGTGTTTGCGTACGAAGAATTTCATCATTGATCAATTTCACCATATCGACAGTCACACCTTTTTGTAATCAGCAGGTTTCAGTTGTTGGACTATAGCAAAAAATAATGAATGGGAATTTAAGTCACTCTTGACGATATGGCGAAAGAAAAAAAGGTCAATTTGTAGAGTCCAAACTGGCTTACACAACCATTGTCTTTGACACTGGAAAACAACGGCTCTTACTCCCCCCATATGCAGCTCCACTTGTTCGAAAAACATTGAATCACATCAGAATTGTTTTTCGATGAAGAAAATCACAGCGATGTACCATGTTAAAGTAATTTCTGAATGCACTTACACTACTGATTCCTGTTTTCCACAAATTTGTCGTACGCAAACTCACGGTGAACAACATCCTACCGCTCCATGGTGGTAACTAAAACGGCATTATCTGCCGGTTCAAATGAGTTCTCCGCACTCCTATCCTACGTGACGAATGTTCGTCCGCCTACTTTCGACCCTATTCCCCTCAGTCACCCTGTATTTCCTATTAGAAATATCAGGAGATAAAATCTACTTTTAAATAAATGATGATTTATTTTGTACAGATCACAAAAAAAATCCCGAATATCTATGGATGAAAAATGGATTTTAATTAGTTACAGACCTACCTATTTGTTTTTTAAATTTATGATAATTTTCCAGGAAATTTTAACACATTTGAATTATTACCAACCTTGGCACGTTGAATACACAGTTCCCGTCAGATCGGTTATGACTTGAAAACTGATATTATTTCATTCTGATAAAGTGTTTCTTTTATACCGCCTGGTCTGTTGTTTAAAGGATTTGTCAAAAACTCAGATTTCAAACTTAAAAAAATGATAAACATTTTTGGGAATCACTGTTTTCATTCTTTCATTAAAAATATCAGTTTTAATTGAATGAACTATCAAAACACTCATTCATTATTGTTCTATCGTCAATAGACTCAGATCATACCCCTTGATTAATGGATGAACCTATCCAACTTTATACTTGCTCTAAGCACAACTTTCAGTTGTCTCCCGCTCTTTAGTTCTGACGTTTCCGTGGCTGAGAGAGCATCGCCCTCTGCCTGCATCAAGGGTTCAAATCCTGGTCAGGACGAAAATTTCAAATAGGTTTTTTCGAATTATCTACTTTGTTTGATTGTGTTTGGGGTTTGGGGGTAACTTAGCCTTCTGAGGACAATTGGGTAGCTATGGTAATAGCGACAGTTGGTAGGATTAATATGAGATAATTGTTAAGTTTGGTGAATTGAAATTATTGTTAAAATGCCTTTTTTTCTGAGGAGAATCTACTATCTTTTCACAAACTGGTCAAGTTTAAAGTTGGTATTACTTTAGTAGAATTGAGACAGAAGAAATTGAAATAATATATGTTTAAAGTTGGTATTACTTTAGTAGAATTGAGACAGAAGAAATTGAAATAATATATTTAAGTTTGATATGAACAGCAGTAAGGATAAACTTGGACTCAATAATAGATATCATTAAGTTCATGGGCGAAATAATTTAGAAGAATGGTTGGAACTTGGCCTTTTTCAATGATGATTTCTTTGTGAGATATCAATATTTTTTGTAAAAATTACTATCTGTAACTGTTTCTCCAGCCGCTCATTATTACCTACTTTATTATTATTTTTTTCGATTACGCTACATATCGGATATTTATATTTTCCATTTAACTGCATAAACCCAACTATCTTCCTACATGTAAGAGTTCAGCGTTCTAGCACTTGAAACTAGCTTTCGTGCATCTCCATCCCTAAAGTGGAACTGTTTTGGAGCACCAGGAGTGAAACTGTTGGAATATAAATATTTTCCTGTTTAGTTGCATGTAAAATATGTACCTTTATGCAAGATTTTAGTGTTTTATCAGTTAAAACTACATTACAAAACGTTGTATTGTCTTCCCTAATTTTTCAGATTTTTCCCTTTACTTGGATGTCAATTGCAAAATATCAGCATTTTAGATATATACGGGAGTGCCTAAAACTTTTGATGATGAGTGAATCAGTCAATCAGTGAGTACCCAAAATTGCAAACTTCTATTTCCAACCCGGGTTAACATTAACTTTTAAAGTTGTATCCTGTAGCCACCGTCTATGTCACGTTGAATACACCGATTAGATCAATGAAGTTGGGCAAGTTCCAGCGAGGTTATACCATGTGGGTGTTCACGTGGGTTCACGCCTTCGTGATTTTTCCCCATATTAAAGAGACGTTAAGCCAAACTAAAAAAAAAATCCTGTAATGTTGTACTATACTACGGAATGTATGTTTCAAAATTTCAGTGAACTATCCCTTGCAGAACCGGATATCTGACGGTGTGAAAAACCTGTAAACTGCTTCGTGTAAAGATACACTGGTGCTTTCTGAAACTGGGCTTGGCGCAGTTTCAGAAAGGCGCAGTTTCTGCCGTGCGCTCAGATTTAATAATAAACAGAGGAACTACATTGTGACTCGCTTATTAGCTCAACACAACTAAAAATTCCTTTTTAATAAAACATAAATCAATTCAATTTGTTTAATTTTTAGCTTTTGGTACGAAATTTGAAGCTTTTTATTAAAATGTGAGAAAACTTTTTGTTTGCTGATTTCATTTTATTGAAACAAGACGAGATTTCTTCAGGGTATAGTTTTGCAGTGCCGAGGTCATTATTCAAAATTCAAGAAATTCATCACTACACTGAATAATTGAGACTCCAAGGAAACCGCCTCATTAACATTAAACATATTCCTTTAATCCGAAAACGTATCAATTTTATTAACAAACCCAATAAAATTAACAAACCGAATAAAATTAATAAGAGGGTAAACAACCGTATAGCCATATTGATGAAATGAACAGCAGCTACACAGTGAGTTCAAACGGGACTGAGTGCAACTACCGTGTGTGTGTGTGTGTGTGTATGTGTGTGTGTGTGTGCGTGTGTGTGTGTGTGTGTGTGTGTGTATAATTAAGTGGCCGCATCTGAGGTAAAATGTATAATTAGGTGGACATACACAAACTGGTATGTAATTAGGCGGACTTACACACGGCCACTTAATTACATTTAAATGTCATCCTGGAAAATCCATATTTTCCTTACCGATGGACCAAAAATTTATGTTAATCATGATAGCTAGGTTGAAAATGCATAACATACTGAAATTTGGA
>CM022878.1:9736019-9818595 GCA_012654025.1 Pachypsylla venusta | reverse complement strand
TAAAAAAAATCCGACATTAATATCGGAAGTATCCGCGATTTGCCGACTCCGTTTGAAATTCGGATTTCAAACAGAGTGCATATAGTTCTTACAAGATTTTAAAAATTGTATCATCAATGTTAATCAGTTCCTGTAACGTCAGCATCTTGCGAACGGTCATTTAGTAAATTCAAATTAGTTTTAAATCATTTGCGAATAACAGTGGGAGATGAAATCGTTGAAAAACGTTTGCTCTTAAAACACCGCAGCATTCGAATCTGCCGTTGAAAAATCTGTCAATTCGGCTGCAAACTTTACTCTGTAGTGATAGTATTATTTTAAAAAGAATTAGCAGCCTTCCGCTTTAGACACTGCTCTGTAGTGATAGTATTATTTTAAAATATATACCCATGTGTCAGATTAGCAGTGTTTTTTTATTCTTAGAATTATACAAAACAGTGTCTGAGTGGGTTGGAACCTGGAGTGGCAGTTTACATGGGCGCAAATTTCAAATATCAGGGACATCAGGGTCCAAAATTTCTAAAAAAAAACAATAATTGTCAAATATAATACTTGGGTGACTGTTATGTTTTTTCATTTGTGGGGCCCTAAAACAAAATTCCTACAAAAATTGTCAACTGTAATAGGTAAATACTTCGGTGACTGTACACACCAAATTTTATCAAAATCAGACAAACTTTATGTTTTCTACAAAATATCAAAAATTATCCAATATAATTCTCGGGTGAATCAATATACCAAATAATGTCAAAATGAGACGACCTTTGTATTTTTACATTTGTGGGCCCCTGTCGGTGCCCCAAAACCGAAATTTCTATAAAATACCAAAAAATATTCAATAAATTACTGAGGTGACTGTGCATACCAAATTTAATCATAATTGGTTATGTGGTTTGGATTTTAGAGATTTGTTCCCAAAAAAAACTGTTCGAGGCCCTGGAGGCGATATCGAGAAAAAGAAAAATATGGGTCGGGCTTTTTAACATTGATCAGACCAGCGGTTTGGCTCCCAGAGCTCTGCACACGATTCCGTACGTACATAATACGTCGAACGTCGGACATATCGGTTTTTTGGGTTTCGGGTTCCCGTCAAACGTTTTTTAGGCCAAAATATTTCCAAATTTTCGACAGGATTACTATACTTTTATAGGAAGAGAAAATTCAAAATAAAAAATCTAAAAAATACCACGAAAATGGGAACTATTAAATCTCCATTTCATTTTCATTTCCGAGGGGGGGGGGTAACCCCCAATTTTACAATAAAATTCAGTGATAATTTATACCTACAAAGATTTTACTAATTTCACTCCTATAAGAATTTATGCAGTCGGCAAATTCCAGTGGTGAGTCGGCATTTTCATACATTTTACCTCCCCAACGATTCCACCCTCGCTACGCCCCTGAGTACATATCTTTAAGATCCCTTAGGAACATAAGCGTATTTTCCGTGGACCCAGTTTAATGCCTTTCTAAGAAACATATGCAGAACCCATGATTGACCCAGAGTAGTCCTTTGTGACCTTTCAGACTATGTATTGCTTTAAAATCTACCAGGCCATAGTTCATAATGAATTTGCGTGATGGGATCTCTGGGGGAAGGGATGTAAGGGACCTCAGTCAAAGTTTGCGAGGGCCCAAGATGACTTGCTCCTCCTCTGATACATCAACTATTTTATTGTCTGGTAGAACAATCAAAATATCACCATTTTCAAAATACAGAGCAGAGGAAGACACGATACATGAAGACAGGCAGATAAACACATTCTTCCTCATTCTCATATTGATAGGGAAGAGAGAGAAAATTCTGCAATGCAATCTAATTACCAAGCAGACATTTCAACAGCAATTTACGTTGCGTGCAAACTTTGTTGTTTTTTCTACTAAAATATTAACTATGAGCGAGAGAGATAAAAATGTCTAAGAATGGAGATCGTTAGAAGTAGACATGTCTCATACGAGTATATTATGGAATATGTCAAATAATGAACACGTTACTTCAAATATTATGGAACGTGTCAACTAATGGACACTTTACTTCAAATATTATAGAACATGTCAACTAATGGGCACGTTACTTCAAAAATATTATGGAACATGTCAACTAATGGACACTTTACTTCAAATATTATGGAACATGTCAACTAATGGACACTTTACTTCAAATATTATTGAACATGTCAACTAATGGGCACGTTACTTCAAATATTATGGAACATGTCAACTCATAGACACGTTACTTCAAATATTATGGAACATGTCAACTAATGGACACTTTACTTCAAATATTATGGAACATGTCAACTAATGGGCACGTTACTTCAAAAATATTATGGAACATGCAACTAATGGGTATGTTACCTCAAATATTAAGAAACATGTCAACTCATAGACACGTTACCTCAAATATTATGGAACATGTCAACTAATGGACATGTTACCTCAAATATTATGGACCATGTCAACTAATAGACAAGTTACCTCAAATATTATGGACCATGTCAACTAATGGACATGTTACCTCGTATTCTGTACAAGATGATATTTGAAATATTGGATGTAAATTCCAATGGTAGCCATATGTTTGAGACTGCAGATCAGATTTTGAAGATACTTTGAGTGTACACTAATTGTATTTATAAAATTATCTGATTAATTTGTGGATGCTGCTGATGGCATCATTGTGGCCTTTTATATTTTTCTAGGATAGGCTTTACTATAATTAGATTTACTCTTATAACAATCCTGGCCCTTACAGATTTCAGGACAGGGATACGTAGAGTCATAAGCAATAGCCGTATTATATCAATGTTGATAGAAATATAATTAGAATCTTTGGTAATGAATATTTTTTTAATAGCCGTAAGCCAATTTATGAGCGTGCTAAGAACATTTCTGGGTTGCTGGAAGACATTTTATTTTCATTATGATAACGTATCGTACCAAACTTTGCATTGCTTTTTATTGATTTTTTTGCATATGAGACTGTAATCACATCGGTAACTCATAGTTATTACATACAATTACTTGATGGTCAGACACCTGTGGGTAATAATAGTTAGTGATCGTTGCCAAGCTACTTGCTATTTTAACAGGTAGCATAGCCAGCGTCTAATGCATGTATACACCAGTTCCCATTAGATTACTGATGTTAAGCAACTTCCAACGAGGTTTTATGAAGTTGGTGTCCACGTAAATTCACACCTTCATAATGCTGGCTATTTTTCAACCTAATCCAGTTGGGTGAGGACAATGAAAGCTGATGTAGGTTTCCAGCGATTGAAGTGTAAAACCATCGTCCCGAATGCTCAATATTAGATGTTAAAGAGGCGTTAAGCAAAAAAAAAAATGTTTGCGAACTTGCAAACTACCTGTCACAAAATTTCAAAAAGAATTAATAAAAACTAAAAACTTTAAGCAAGATGTTTCACAACGAATTAAAAAATGATATTAAAAAAATGATTTGCCGTTTGAATTGGGTAAAATACATATAAATCTTTGAATAATATGTTAATTAAGTGTTAAAAAATATTAACTTTTAACTAAATTAAAACAAAACACTAAAAATACTATTTATACTTATTTATGAAGAAACTAGTTTCGAATCATTCGATTTATCATCAGTCGAATCGAAGAATGGAAGTTAACTGATGAATGGAGGGGGAGGCATTTTTTTTTTGGTTTGTGATGTTTCTAAAGTTCATTATAGACCGAAATCCACTGTACAGTAATCTATAGTTATGTCATTCTCCATCCTTCGACTCGACTAGACTGATGATGTATCGAATGATTCGAAAATAGATTCTTCATAAATAATGTTTTCGGGAAGTGTTTTGTTTTAATTTATTTAAAAGTTAAAATACATATAATTGACTGAACGAAGTGAAGTCCAGTTTTAACAGCACGATTTTCAGTTCCAAGGTTTATTGTATAACATTTTTAATCTAACATTATACGTCTAGTGGAGGTTGTTCTACCATTGATTACTTTTCCATTTTTTTTTTTTTAAATTCGTTGTAACAGCATGGTTTTTTCAGAAGATAGTGAAAGCAGTTGTATACAAAAGTTGTTTAGACCAAGCTTATTATACTGCGTGAGTCATTTTATGGTCGAAATATTCATTAATTTTTATAGGAGATCCATATGGTAACCGGGAAATTTTTCTCCAAGTTCTCGTTCAAGGTTATTGCAAGGTCAATTTTTTTTTTATTTGGCTATGGTAATGAAGTTTGTATTAAAAAAGAAATATATTTTGCTTAAAACTTTTTTTCCTTTGACAGTTTTCGGTATAATTTTGAGCTTGACGTGCTCTTAGTTTGAATATTTGCCTCTTTGAATATGTTCGATATGTCTTACTCCAAGGCAAAATTTATCTCGCAAAATCTATGTCTTCAAATGGAAAAAAAATTAAACAAAAAATATTTTTTTTAGACAATATTCAATAACACAATCTAAAAAGTAGAGTTCTATTTTAAAAACAAAGTTTACCTTAAAATAACCTTAAACGTGACCTTGAAGAAAAAGTTCAAGGTCGCCATAATGTTTCCCCTAAAAACAAGTATTATTTTGTTTCAAACGTTTTTTTTGTAAAAATGAACCGTTTTCGAAAAAATCGACCTTATGAATTAAAATGTCTCACCTTGTATGTTGTATGCCAAATAATAATTATTAACTTTTCCGGGAAGCAAGTTCATCATGGCCGGTTTAAGGCGGAAACGAAGGATGCCGTTGCAGGCGGGTCGAAAACTCGAAAGGTGCTAAATAAGCAAGAAGAAATATACGGGACCAAAATCTCCATGACCCCTCAAAACAGCACCATAGCGTTTCTATATCGATTTTTTTTTTTTTTTTTTTTNTTTTTTTTTTTTTTTTTTTTTTTTTTTTTTTTTTTTTTCTCGATTATATCGGAACCTCAATATTGATTGATATAAAGTATCGACATATCAAAGGTCTCATATCGAATAAAAATACTAAATATGTAATAAAAGCTAATGCAATAAGGAAAAAATTCCATAATTCTCAGATCTCCTGCTATAACGGGCCCCTGGATTGTTATTGTTCGCATCCACTAGAACCGGCCGTGAGCAAGCTATTTTTTCCACTAAATTCCTAATGCAACACGAGACATTTGAAAACTATTTCATTAATCTTATCTTTAAAGGTGTCTGTGGACAATCAAGACCTAAATTAACTATCGATCAGAAATCGTATTGGAAGAATAGAAAATATTAAAATTATATTTATTACAGATAAATATCAGGTTGCAATAATACAGAACAAATAAAGTCTTATTTGAAAGTAAATGATCTTATTTGAAAGTCTCATCAAATTGTGTGATAGGGGCACAAATATATACCAAACACAAAAATTCAACAAATATACATCAAATAAATTGAGCCAAAATGATGACAAATAATGTGATACCACCTTAACAGTAAAGGGTAGCACAAGATGGATAGCTATAGGTGCTCGCTAATATATTATGCTCTTCTTAGAGGATCTCTCCCCAAAGTTATACATCTACTTCAAACACTTTTACCTCCATAGATACTTTAATGTTATAGCCATTACAAAGGCTAATAATATAAGTATATAATTTTACATCAATTCATGCGAAAGTCTTTATGAGGTAATTACATTCTTGTTTCTCATTCTACAAAAGTTTCAGTCTGTACGTTGCCGTGTCAGTACAAGGTAGGTAGATATGCTTTGAATAACATTGTTGATATGTACAGGGTGTAACGAAAAATGTGGTTTCCTAAAACTAGGTATAACCACAGCCGGGTCAGGGTTATTTCCTGGGCACACAAGGAGGGGGTCCAGGTCCGGACTCCCTCCCCGTATCAGAAGAAGATTCAAGTTTTTATGCACATACAGTTATCGAAGCCAGAATTACCTTTCTCACGGTTAGCGCTTATATAGGTCAAAATAGCTTCCTCAATGTTTCACCTCTGTAGAACAAATTGCTTATCAATCCAGTGGAATTCGTAGTTGTTGGAGGTCTTAACTTTGCCACGGTTTTATAGACTTTTCCTTTTAACTTAATGGGCATCTTTCTATCACAAAACTGCTGTTATAGATCTGAATTTTAGTCATCCCCTCTGCAATCTATTTCTGATCCTAGATATTTAAATCGTTCACAAGCTGTTATTTCTTCTCCTTTGGCGTCTCATTTTCATTTTCTTTCTGCTCTATCTTAGTCCAATTTTCTCTAGAATTTCCTTCCATTCTTCTTTCATGTAATTGAATTTCATTTTCTGCAATTCAATTACAGAATATCTTTATTTACCTTTTCAAATGGATATCTCTGAATCCACGGCTTCCATTATTGAGTTTAATGAAAATATTTTTACACTAGTGGATCAAGATGATCAGGTGTTCACGTTAGTGTTGTAGTCATTTATAGAAAAAAATCTCTTAATCAAATTTTAAAAAATCATTTAAAAAAAAATTGGGCTCCCGCGGGGAGCCAGGGCCAATAAAATTTTCAAAATCAAAAACCCTTAACACCAGCCATAACATATCAAATTTTTACAGCAAATTTCCTTCATGTCTTAAATATGTATACCAAATTTCTTCAAAATTGGATGAAAATTGTGGCTTGTATCGCGTAACAAACAAACATACATATACATACATACACATATACAAGTGCATATCGGGATGTATACCGGGGTCAAAAGTGAAGTTCACTAACGTTCACAACAATGAAAAAGAGTATATAGTATACATATACTATATCTCTGAATCCAAGCCTGATAACATTGAGTTCTATACAAGATATAAACAACCATCTGTTAACAATATAAATAGGTACCCTTATCATAAAATTTGAAAACACTTGAAAAAAAAAACACAAAATAATAAGTTAACAGTCTATTGAGAAGGGCTTCATCCTATCACTAAGTATTTAATTAAGTGAAATTATCAAAAGAATATTGATGTTAATAATCATGGCGTTACCATCAACACTGACGCTGAGAATATTGTACAGAATAACACAATTAGAATTAGACTCATAATATACACGGTGCGAGAAAAGTTGGGGAACACTTGTTTTTCTCTGTAAATGATATAAATTTATTGGTCTTTTGTTAAATAATACATAAAGGTATCATCAATCATCATCACCATCGTTAGGCATCCGTGGGGCCGTGGTTTTCAACTAGAGAACTGAAGTTTTTCAAGAAAATATTTAAAAAATCCGTAACGGTCCCTAGAGGAAAGATGAGGGGGGTGCTTGTCCGTTTCTCGTAAATTTTTCATTGTATTTCAATGCTTACTTTTTTAATGCATATTATCAATGTAGATTTTGAGTCCCGAGTTATAGACGATTAAAAAAATATTTCGGATCCATTTGGATGTATTGCCATAAACACCATGTAGGAGTGAAACATAATGCTGCCACAAATTACTTCTTTTTTTTAGTAGAAAGGCATTTTCGAAAAAAAATATTTATCAAGGAACTCGTAACCCCCTTAAAAAAAAATCACTTACGGCCATAAAAACAGCTGTAAGTGCCAAAAAGAAAATTCTACATTAATTTTAACCTACATTTTTTTTATTTCATCATATGAACGGCCTTAAGAAAGTCCTCTCAATAGAAAAAAATCAGAGCCTCTGTGACATTCTGTTACAAAATGGCGACCAATCAATTAGTCAAATTATGAATATTTTTTTCATTTTCTTCTGCTCCATTTTTGCCACTTATTTATACAATTTCAAAAAAGTAGGTTTCTACATACATTTTTTCTAAAATTATCTTCATATATTTTTTCCCAAAGTATAAACCATTATTCTATGAAGGAACCCTAGACCACTAAATCGATTCTAAGTCCGGAACCGTAGGTCCAATGAATACGGTTTCATTGGAATACTCGTTAAAAATTACTTAAAAAATCAGTATCATTTCTATTTTGTGACATACTGAGAGAATATGCCAACCATACGTCGAAATTTACATGTAAAATACTATGGGACAACTAGAAAGTGCAAACCCTGCATATACGTAATCTGAGAGTACTCGATATGCAACGAAATTATTAGATATACTCTTCATTTGGGAGATATGAGTTTAGTCCCCAGATCACATGACCAAGAGACCATTTTAATTTGGATTTTATATCGAAGTGGTGTATGGTAAATTGAAAAAACAAGAACTATTTCCATTTTTTTTGGAAAAATGGAAATAGTTCGGACAGAATTTGACAGATATCATTCGTCATGTATTTAAAGATAACTAACGACCTTATTCTCGTCAGATCATTGAAGTTAAGTACCCTCGGTCGTTTAAACGACTTATTGAAAGTCCGCCGGGTACCCCTCATGGTATTGTCTGTTCCGGGTTACATTCAAGCATCGAGAGAAAATTATGAAGCTGTTGTTGATCACATTGTAAAAGCAGGAGAGGGTATAACTTAACTTAACCCCGAAAAGATTGGTGCTTATCATTAGCACAGCTGCTCCAAAAAGACAGCAGATAAGGATAAATACTCGATTATGGTAATTGAATAAACAGCTTCTTTTTAAAAGCTTCATCTGATAACACCAAGTTCTATCGTAAAAATTTTATTAAATTTGTCTCCAAATTTTAGATTTCTGCGATAAGTATCAACTTTACGATCACAAGAAATGCTCACGAAATAGATATTCCAAAGGAGAAGAAATTTTATTGATTTGGAGTGAACAATGCCTGTCAAATAAAATAAAGATTTATTTTATAGTAAATAATTCTTGGTATTCGATAGATTGTTTGCGATCATTGATAAAATTTAAAAGAATAATTGATTTCTTTGGATAATTTTATATAAAGATTGAGTCAGATAAAGTTGTTCATATCTGCAGTCAGGGCACGTGCTCGAATCTCGCATTGAATGATAAAGTTTAACAGATCTGATATTACAGAGACTGAATTGTAACATGGCGTAGATAATGGCTTCAGTCTGATATCCATTTTATATTTCCAACTTGTGTAAGTTTTCAATGTAGATCATACTTCTCTAGAAGCATGTGACAAAATAAAATTCTTTCACGCATAACTTATAATTATTATCATAACATATTTATTAAGCGCTCGCCTGGTAAACAGAAGGGCGGGGGTTCAAGCCCCAGCAGGGACAGGATATTTTCCTCATTAAGTTAGTAAGTCTTAAATAAAGTTTAGAGATGGTACTTAGGATGTTTGTAGTCATTTTGGAATATTAAATTGAAAAAAAATATGTATCAACTACAATTAATTTGATGAGACACAAGCGCTTTCGTCTGTTACGACATTCTCACAGTTCACTTGAGAATGTCGTAACAGACGAAAGCCAGCGTCTATGGCACATTGAATATACCAGTTCCCGTTTGATCACTAGAGTTAAGCAACGTCAAGCGAGATTGTAGATTGTACCATGTGGGTCTGCACACGAGTTCGCGCCCTCGTAATGCTGGCTATTTTTTCGGCACAATCCAGGCTGGGTGAGGTCAATGTGGGAGGTTGGCTTGTTTAAGACGTTAAGCCAAAACTAAAATTAATTGGAAGAAATTGCGCATTCACATTGAAAAAAGTGACGTACCACCACAGACATTGCGTACACCTTCCACGCGCCAGAGCAACACAATATGTTCTTGTTCCCCACACCACCTACGGTTAGAATAGAATGCGTGGTAGCGGTCAACCTCGTTCATTTGGTTTTTATCTTGTTCATGTTCACAACTACCTCTACATTCTTGATAATCTTATTCCTAACTCCAACAATTTTATCGAAAAATATTTCTATATTGTTTCCACTGCACTAACTTGATTTCAATTGAACATAATATCACGATCTCCGCTTTGAACATGGTTTGAATTGTGTTCTATTTTTTTCTTTATTTATGTATCTTCATTCACAACGACATGTTTGGCAGATCATTCATCTTAATCCGATAATAAAACAAACCGAGTTCATGTTTATGAATGTAGATTGTAGAATTGATTTTATTCATTGAACAAATCATAGTCTGAAGACGTGAATTTATAATTGACAAAAATTCAATTCAAAGGTGTTTTATCAAATCTTTATTTCTGAAGCTAGACAGCTAGTTAGATAAACTTTCATACGGCCATGCCTCACTGACAGGAATACTGATTCATTTATAGTTGAAATATACTATACCCGTACATGTTATTCTTGTTAGTGAGACTTGGTCGTATGACCGTAGCCTAACCATACATAAAGTGAATAAAACCCCAGGTTTCTAGCTTCAAAATTAGAGATTCGATAAAACACCTATCTACCGAAAACTGTGTCGATCCGTACCGGATATTGGCCATCATTATGTCTATCCAAAATCATAACTTTATCGCCCGCTTTTCGGATTTCATTCGTGGTTTAATCAACAACTTCATTATATTTTGGAGAGCTTAACGTCTCTTTAACATCTATTGGTCATTCGGGACGGGGATTTTACCCTCCATTCGCTTTAATCTTACAAACCATGGTTCCACATTGACCTAACCCAGTCTGGGTTGGGACGGAAAAATAGCCAGCATCACGAGGCGTGAACCCAAGTGGACACCCTCGAAGTGGTATTTTTCAAATATGGATTTTTGGTGCACCCGACCCCAAGGGTGAGCACAAGGCACGGTTCCTATTTAAAAAATTCAATGTTTTACTCAAGTCACCCACCAAGAAAAACCTCGCCTGACGTTGCTTAACTTCTGTGATCTAACGTGATCTGGTGTATTCAACGTGGCCCACAGATCAATGAAGTTATAGAACGATGAGCTTGTTTAGAACTCGAATGGGAACATCAACATCTATCATGATGCATGATACACCTATCATGATGTCAGCAGAATATCGACTGGAGATGGCAGCGAAAAGGCAGGAGAGACTACACCTTTGTGAACCTGTAGGCTACTTCCCAAAGCTACTCCAGAATCAATTCAGAAAATCCTCCCTAGCCGAGGTACCATTAAATCAAAGGTTATACAAGACTAAACTGAAAAACAATAAATAATATTTTATCACCTTAAGTATAAAATTTATCGTTCTATCTGAGAACAAAATCTTATTTAATTCTCTGCAAGCTTTCGTACAACTCAAACAACTCGCACAGGTTTTGCCATCTCATATACGACTGTTTATATTGCGACTTTTATGCTCGGAGAGTGTGTTAATACAGTAAGGAATATATTACAGATACCAAATAAATTTTGCCGAACGAAATTAATAATATCAAACAAAGAGTGCGAAATATATGAAATGGTAAGCAGTAGATATAAACGCCTTAAGCGATTAGGGTTATTAGCTGTTGCCATGCGCGGATATAGCCCTCTTGTTTTGGTGGGGCACAATCGCACAATATACCTAATAGAAAATTTGGAGGGGGAGGGACCCGTAACCTAGAGACCGGGGGTTCGAGTCCTGTGCAGTACTTTTTAATGCAATGTTTATCGAGGTATGAGTACGATACCTAATTTGTTAAAAGCTGTAGAGCTTACCACAAAACCCTTTCACAAGGGTGATAAGCGATTTTATAAGCGTGATGACGAAAAAAAGTGCCATAACGGATGACAGAATTATTGACGATTTTTTATTTACGTATTTCCATTTAGCCTGAGAATTGGGAATTATTTAAGGGCCCGTGCCGCCCCCCAACTCTCAATGGGATAAAACCATTCATTTGATTTTTTTTTTAAAAAATTTACGTGATTAGGTATAATAAAATTGGAGAAACACCACCCGCTTAAAAAAACTGGGGGCACGTGCCCCCCGGGCCCTCCCCAATATCCGCGCATGGCTGTTGCCCTGCAAACATTGCAATGCCACTAATCAAAAATACGACCGCAACAGGATCATGTTATCCCTTTACGGATGTTCAAGGCGCTTCTAACTTCTTACCAAAGTTCGCAATCGGATCCTTTAGAATATAATTTTTATTTTAAAAATTACAATAATATGATTACAAGGAGCATTCCTGAAGCTGTGCTGAATATTTTCTAAGGAAAGTAATTTTACATAATTTGTAAAGTAAGAACAGCATAAAAAGAAAATTATTAAATAAATGGTTGAAATAAAGTGTGTATAGGTACTCTACAGGTACACACCTCGAACCCGCATCGAAAATGAGAACACCGGCAGAAGATCAAGTACACATGTAGAGAATAGTAATAAAAAAATTAGGTATATAATGTATCAAAACTTTACACGTATACACACCATGGAGGAGGTCCCGGTGGGCACGTGCCCCCCAGTTTTTTTGACCGGGCGGAGTTTCTCAAATTTCATTATACCTAATCACGTAAAAAATCAAATGAATGGTGATCCGCTGTGTCTTTTATCCCATTGAGAGGGAGGGGGCACCGGCCCCTAAATAATTCACAATCCTGGGACTAAATAGAAATACGTAAATAAAAAATTGTAAAAATCTGCCATCCGTCATGGCATTTTTTTTCGTCATCACGCTTATAAAATCGCTTATCTCCCTAATGAAAGTAATTTGTGGTAAGCTTTACAGCATTTAGCAAATTAGGTATCGCACCTCGACAAACATTGCATACAAAAGTACTGCCCAGGACTCGAACCCCCCGGTCTCCAGGTTAGGTACGAGTCCCTCCAAATTTTCTATTAGGCATATTGTGTGATTGTGCCCCCCAAAAGAAGAGGGCTATCTCCGCGCATGATACACACCTCGAGCCCTCATCGATATCAAAACAAATGAACAACACCGACAGAAGGATTAAGGTAAACTCCAATACCTTGTTTTCATAGCTCTCTTGCATACACACTGTTTTTTTGCAATGAAGGAATTATTAAAAATAACTTTAAGCTGCAAGTAAATATATTTACTCGTATTCTTTCTATTAAAGTTTTTTGCTGTAAAATGCACATATGAACTTGTTTTGCACTTTTATATTTAAGTTTTACTTTCAAAGGTTCTCCTATAGGAATAGTGGAGAATTTTACAAAATCGCAGTCATTAGAAACATGCTCAAATACCTAAAACAGTGCAGCTGGAATTGTATGAAACACCAAGGGCCATACCTATTATAAAACTCCACTTAAGTGTGAGTTGTCACTCCGACTACAAATTAGAAATTAGCGAAGTTGACACTCGCTTTTGTAAAATTTCTGTTTTTATCTATATAGGTATAACTATAAAAGGCAATGTCCTGAGAGCCGAAACTATTAATAAATGCTACAGACTTGAAATTTGGCAGGGACCTTCGTTGCACCATGAAAGTGTGCACTAAGAAGGGATTTTGCAAAATTTTAATTTTAATTGTAGAAAGGCGAAAAGTAAACAATCCCCATAAGAAATACATTGGAGCGAGAGAGATAACATGATACATCATTTAAAATATGCGCGGGCGAAGCCGCGATCGGGGGTTGCGAGTATTATTATAAAATTACATGCATTTTTTTTTTTTTTTTTTTTTTTTTGTCAGAACATTTTTAAAATACAAATCAGACTCTTACGTGGTAGTGACCACTCCAACTCGCACTCAAGTGGAGTTTTATAATATGGCCCAAAAGAAATATATACTATACCTACATCTAGAACGCAATATATGGGACAATCACAAATTATTAGTTAAAAGTTCATAAGATGTCCTGACAGACGACAGCGCTCGTGTGAAAGGAACCTAGCAAGTTGAAATTTGACACTGCAATCAAAAAACTTCGAAAAATAAATCGGCTCAAGTGCCCATTTAGCTGTAAGTAATAGGAGATATAACTTATTTTTTTTAAAAAAAAAATCAGTACTGAGAGCACATAAGTCATGCAAGAAGTAAAAACTTTACTAAACTTTTTGAAAATAGAAAAGAATAACAGCCCCGTTTTTCAGCCCAATTTTTGAAATTGGAAAACTTTTTTATGACACACTTGAAAAAACAAAAATATTAAGAAAGTCAGCAAATCAACGGTGTCTCCTATATCTTCACCCTCTTTGGTGTTGTATTGTTTATAATATGTCTTTTTTTTTTTGCATTTTTCTTCTAAGTTTGTAATGCCCATTGAAATAAATGAATAATAGAGTGTGAGGAAAGGGTCACTTTCTGAGTTATAAAGAATTCCTCAATTCACAAGAAAACAGAGATACAGCAAAATTGACTACAGGAATAAGTTTAAAAACCTTGTTTTCTTTTGAAATTGAAAATACCTTTTTTTTGTTTCAAGGTCTCTTTAACATCTATTGTTCATTCGATACGGGAATGTTACCCTTCTTTCGCTGGAAATTTACAAATCAGCTCCCCACATTGACCTCACTCTGCTACTTTGTCACCCAATAAGTAAAATCATCGAACTGTTGGGGACTGATGTATTCCGGTGAATACATCCAAGTACTAAAACATTCAAAAGTAGAGTCAAATATATTTTTTTTCTCATATATTTGACTCGACCGACATGAAGGTTTGATTCTCGGTCGAGTCGAATATAAGAGAAACTCAGAACTCACAAGATTTCCGTCGCAAGACTCCGAGTTAGAAATGAAATTGTTTTCAGTACGTCGGCGGATTTTAGGTTCGAAGGCAACATAAAAGTGTTTTGATTATATTAACTTTAGCACTTTAGTAATCTGTAATACCGACAAGAAGGCCCTAATCAGCCTTCATGAAAATGGGACCACGCATCGGATTTAATAATGTGTTGGAAACAATAACTGCTGACTTCCTCTGACTCAGATGAAAACAAAATAAGACCACTTAGCCATAACAGAACATTCATATCAAATACGGTAAAATCGTGTTGAAGGAAAAAAAGAAAACAGATTCTCATGCAATCTTTGGTTGGAGCACCCTACTCAATTAGAAAGTGGGTCACTAAACCTCATATCAAAACACAAGTAAAACACCCTACCTAGTGCTCGAACTCTCCAAATAATTGGACCAAGCTCATTGAAAAAACAGGACATGATGGATGAAAAAACTTTAGTAAGTGAAATTCATGGAATGGTATGTACAGAATTTCTTATTTCGCGAATTTCTAATAGGAAAAAAAAGAAGTAAATCACAATGGGCCTAGAGAAGAAGAAAATAGAAAGCAAAAAGATGCGGCAGGAAATGAACTGTTAAATGAAGATATAAATTTCACGTCTCGTCTGACTCATCACTCATAATTCTCTCTGAGGAATTAACCCCCTAAGAATTTTAAGTAAGTGAAGACAGCCTTAATATAGGTAGCGTTCACATAAAACGCAAAGTCTATCTCAACTACTAGGGGAGACCGAGGCAAAGGTGCATGGCCACGACCTTACAATGAGAATGTTTATTGTTTAGGTAAAAGGAAATATGACCTAAAAAGAGAACCGCAACAACATTTTGCGCTAGTGTCTTAAGGTCCTATCACACTATTTCTCATGATTCCAAAATTTTTGCACAAGTTATTTGATGTATATTTTGTTCAATTTGTGTGTTTGGTACAAATTTTCGTGCCCCTATTTGATGAGACTTTACTTTCAATTTTTTTTGGGCATTATACCATAGCAACCAGATATTTATCTGTAATAAATATAATTTNGACCTAAAAAGAGAACCGCAACAACATTTTGCGCTAGTGTCTTAAGGTTCTATCACACTATTTGTCATGATTCCAAAATTTTGGCACAAGTTATTTGATGTATATTTTGTTCAATTTGTGTGTTTGGTACAAATTTTCGTGCCCCTATTTGATGAGACTTTACTTTCAAATTTTTTTGGGCATTATACCATAGCAACCAGATACCTATTTATCTGTAATAAATATAATTTTGATATTTTCTATTTTTCCAATATAATTTCTGATCGAAAGTGTCGTGACCACAGCCTGGTCACATTGTTCAGTTTGAATTTGAACGGAAAAAGGAAGAAAAATGTTTGTTTCCCGTCTTGCAAATGTCACTTGTAATCATCGGAATGATATGTTGGACTTGCACACATGCATTTCTTATGAACTGGATATCCCTCAAGTAATTGGAAAGCATCAATGCATTTTCATGTGCATGCATGATTGCATTCAGCATCTGCTTCATTCTCAATTCTCTTACGTTTTTCTTATAATCTCAATTTTGATTGTTTTCTTGTTTCTCAATTATTTTCCTATCATTCCCCTTTATAATAAAAATTTCTTTTTGATTCTAAAATCTGTATGGGAAATATTTGGAAAAAGATATAATATATTTTATACTTCCCTTTCCGCTTATCCATCTCTCACACGACATTGTATTGAAAATGGGCATACTAATTTAGAAAAGATCCCTAAGAAGCCCAAATCAATGAAGAGGACATAGGGGACAGATATATATTCAGGGAGTCTTTAAAGTTAAACAGAAAGAACGACTTGGTAATAAGTGTACACAGGAAAGAAAAAACAACCCAATATTTGAAAATGAAAACCTACTGGGAATCTGGGAATAGCTAGGCGCTACGTGGTCCTTAGGTGGCCGAAAAAAAAATATTTCCTCCCCCCCACGATTTTAAGATTTGTCCACAGATGGTAATTTTTAATCGAATTTTCTTTTCTACTATCCAAAAGGTTTCCTAGTATCCAAAGGTACATTGCAAGACATTGTTATCTAAGACGAACTAAATTGTTCATTAAAGAAGAGTTATTTAATGAAGGAACGATCAGAGAAGGAAATATTAAAACCTAATTTATCTACGTTTTCAGAATACGCTGGATTGTGGTGTGTTTTGAATATTCGTAAACTGCCATCTCATTGAAAGTAGTCTGCATTGAATTAGAAGGAACCTCAAAGAAGATTACAATGAACATTTTCACAGGTCTTCTCCTCGGTTTCTTGCCTTCTACTTTTCATTCTTCAATGTGCTGGAGGACAAACATCACATGACCATCTGGATATATTGGAAGTATCTTCTTCTAGGTCTTCTTCTCGGTTTCTTGCCTTCTACTTTTAATTCTTCAATGTGCTGGAGGACAAACATCACATGACTATCTGGATATATTGGAAGTATCTTCTTCTAGGTCTTCTTCTCGGTTTCTTGCCTTCTACTTTTAATTCTTCAATGTGCTGAAGGACAAACATCCCATGACTATCTGGATATCTTGGAAGTATCTTCTTCTAGGTCTTCTTCTCGGTTTCTTGCCTTCTACTTTTAATTCTTCAATGTGCTGAAGGACAAACATCCCATGACTATCTGGATATCTTGGAAGTATCTTCTTCTAGGTCTTCCTCTCGGTTTCTTGCCTTCTACTTTTAATTCTTCAATGTGCTGAAGGACAAACATCCCATGACTATCTGGATATCTTGGAAGTATCTTCTTCTAGGTGTTCCTCTCGGTTTCTTGCCTTCTACTTTTAATTCTTCAATGTGCTGAAGGACAAACATCCCATGACTAACTGTATATATCTTGGAAGTATCTTCTTGTAGGTTTTCCTCTCCGTTTCTTGACCTCTATTTTTCATTCTTCAATGCACCCACTTCGTTAAATCAACTAAATGGACCACCTTTTCATCCGCTTTAAAAATTCTGAAAATGACTCCTGGAGAGAAGGTACAAGTCATAATGCCCATTCCAATAATGCTGACATTTACAAAGAAATCTGACACAGGAAATTGTTTCAGTGACAATTTGAAAACTATGCAAAGAACATAAAATACCACATTCCCACCATTTCATCAACACGTGATTCTCTAATGATAATACATCAAAATCAACATTAGAAACAATATGATGACCACCTACTGCTGCCCTTCCCATTTTAATGAAATAATACTCTCAATAATTAGTCCACTCAACACCCAAACCCAAATAGTAGGAGAAAAAAAATCACTCAAAATTAAAGTACCATGACCTCTTCCGGAATAAAATACATCAAACAAATAATGTGTACAAACTAACCAATTTCCTGTGCGAGTTAAAGCACGTGTAAATAAAATAATGCTCATATTGCTGCCGACGAGCAATTACTGCACGGGCAGAAATAGGGACAACCTATTTTATAAATAAAATTATTTTCTGCTTCAACTTGAAGGGTTGATTGAGGAAAAATTGAGGATTTTTTCTAGATTTCCAAGGTGTTGGTAGATACGCGTACGTCAAGAGTAGGCAAAGCTACTGACTATATTAACACGAACCAGAGTTAATAGGTATGAAGACCCACTTTTTTCTGCCACTTCCACATGACTTTCTGATTTTTTATTTTTTATTCTCAATGGGGCATGGTAATGGATGTGGTGTTTCTCCCAAATACGATGATTCTGCGTTTTGTTAAACGTGTTTTACAGGTACGTCCAAATGCATAAAAAAATGTAATTTTTTCCACACCAAATATCTAGTCAAGCCTACAGCCAATTTTGCTTGTCGTAGAAAGACGGTTGAGGTGTCATTGTAAATGGCACGGAGCCATACCTTTGTTATAATCAGAACTCTAGCCTCTAGCATATATTGCAATGAAAATAATGCATACTACAACTTTAAACCGCACGAAAAATGAACTCCCCTTGCAATTGCATCCTTTATACAGCAATATGATCAAAAATAAAAAAAAATCACACCGTTTTCGAGTTAGAGACAATTTGAATATCCCAGCATAAAAGGCAATAGATTAGTGCAGACTCTCCTTAAAATTGTCTCAGAAATTATAAATCGTTTTCGAGTAATGGACAAGAGCTAAATTTTATAGTATAATCTAGAAGTTTATAATAATAAACTTCCTCCTGTACATTTGTAGAAAATGAAACATTGAACTTCTTTCCATCACTTTAACCATAATAAATGTAGTAAAAGAATGAATCGCAATTGTATATTCCTACAAAATTTAAGTCATAAATGAGTTATATGCCCCCCAAAAAAAAAATACTTCGTGTAAAAAAGACGTGAAGAGTAGCAATATGCCTCCGCCCAAAATTTTTCGCGATAATTAAAAAACAAGTGACATGCCTTAATAAGTTCGCTTTCTTCAGTTGAAAATTCAACAAATTATCTCGGATTGCTAAATCAGGTTCTTGAACACTCTCGGTTGTTCGGATTTTAAAATATTCGAGGGACCGATAAAATTAAAACCAAACCACCATGGCGTTGAACCAATGATCTCGGATTACAAAACCACGTTCTTGACCACTGCACAGTCAGTTGTTCGGATTTTAAAATATTCGAGGGACCGATAAAATTAAAACCAAACCACCATGGCGTTGAACCAATGATCTCGGATTACAAAACCACGTTCTTGACCACTGCACAGTCAGTTGTTCTGATTTTAAAATATTATAATTCTCATTTCAAAATCGGAACAACTCGGTAATCCACGATCGTTTGTTGAATTTTGCATAAGTACATGAATATTGGTCACTTGTTTTTTAATTATTGAGAAAAGTATATTTTGGGCAGGGGGTATATTGCCACACTTGACGTCTTTTTTTACATGAAATATAATTTTGGGGGATCTAGTGATGCTTTTACCCAAAATCCTAAATAATTTAGTTTTCACTTTGTTCAAACATGGCTTATACAATAATATGCGATTTGGTTTTTGGAAATTATGTGTACACATAAATCATGAGAAATTGTCACAGAAACCACACAAAGTAAATCACCATCGGCAATTGTCTTGACTCTAAAAATTGTCAGCAAATACGCAAAATACAATATCTGTCAAATTTATTTATGTCAAGGTCCTCATTTTTAACCCGCATTCATTGAGATTTTAATTGAAATACGTAATATTACCCATACGAGTTAGAGAAGCTCATAACCACCATGGTTATTTCTACTTTCTCAAAAGCCCACCTTTAGGTTCCACCTTTGCCGCCTCAAAACAAAGATTCACTTCCAGTTTAGGTTAGGAAATTCTGCTCATAACCACAATGGTTATTTTTACTTTCTCAAAAGCACACCTTTGTGTTCCACCTGTGCCAACTCAAAACAAAGATTCACTTCCAGTTTAGGTTAGGAAATTCTGCTCATAACCACTATGGTTATTTTACTTTCTCTTCCTTAAGTTCCAAAGAGCTAAATATTTCTGGAGACATATTATTTGGTTCACATAAGCATATGGTTCTGGGTCCACTCTCTATGCTCGTCATAGTTAACATCACAGATTAAAATCTATCTAATATGATGCGATGAAATAATGTAAATCTCCATCTACTTTACCTACCTTCTCCACAAATTAGGTAATTTGTAGTGAGTTTATATTGTTGTTCATAATAATCTATGTTGATAGAGTGGTTAGTATTAATTTGTTACAACTTTATACATGTTTTTATTTCTTCTTTGTTTTAACTTTTATAAATTTAACTCGACATAGTTTCAATTATGTTTTAATGTTTGTATTCAGTGGCGCACACAAGAGGGGGGTTTCGGTTCTTGACCTCCCCCCCCCCCAATNCCCCCCCCCCCAATAAAAAAAAATATAGATTTTATGCACCTACAGTGATCTTTTTTCGAGATTCGAAAAACGATTCAGCATTTTTCGAGATTCGAATCCTTTGGGTATAGAAAAGATATAGATTAGAAAATTTATACAGCTAATACTGTCTTCTTCTTTTTCTGAAGGTCTCTTTAAACATCGAATGCGAGATTGGGGTGTTCTATAAGTTTATTTGAGTCCAGCGGGCAACTCGTGAACACAAACCAAATATTATATTTTACAAACAAGGTATTAGAAACGAAAATAGGGGTTCCCAAAATACAATTTTCTAAAATATGGCAGGGGTTTCACCATCCTTTCGCTAGAAACTAACTAGTTCTTACGGAAACTGGTGTAGTTAACGTGCCATTATAGCACATAAATAAACAACAGGTGTCGCTACCTCAAAATAAGCTAGATAGCTACAAAGACACCAGCATTAGGAGAGGGGGAGGCTCAAAGATAGGGTAATCACTCAAATAGTACTAACATCTCATTGAGAGAACATTGCTTACATTGGTATATTCAACGTGCAATTGATAATAGCACAAAGTAAGCAGAATAAATATATCCACCGTAAAATATAAATGTGTTAATATTTGGGTTAACGCACAGTATTGCATTGCCACAAGTCACAACCTAGATTTGTGAGTATCACTGCATTACCACTACACTAAACTATCTCTGCACCACATGTTGTTTTGCTCCTGTAATGACGCCACTGGTCGCTAATGTGAGATTAGAGTAACTACTCAATTATTCTAACGTTCTGAAAAAATCCAGTTCCGTCAGGATTCGAACTCGGGTCCTCGGGTGCAAAACCAATGTGATACCTAGTAGTCCAGGGAGGATGCTTATAGCTCTCAAGTATACAATAATTGAAAATTCTGAAATTGTTAGAACTCACCAAATTATAAACCAGGATTGGGAAGGGTTAAATTTTCTTTCCATTCCCTGATTCATGAGTTTTTATCAATAAATCTCCCATATTATAACAATTGTGTAAATACAAAACCACTTGACATTATGTATAAATTCGACAAATTGTCGAATTACTTTGCACTATTACAAAATTCGATTTTTCGATTTTTTGCCGAAATAAAAATGAAAAAAAATTGTATTTCAGTATTTCTTTTAATTGTAACATTAACAGGTTGGTGTCAACTATTTCTTTTTCTTTTGGCTTAACATCTCTTTAACATGTATTGGTCATTCAAGGCGGGGTTTCCACCCTCCTTTCGCTGGAAACTTGCAAAACAGCTGCCCACATTGACCTCACCCAGCCTGAGTTGGACCGGAAAAAAAGTCAGCATCAAGAGGGCGCGAACCCGTGGACTCTTACATGTTACAAAATCGCTGGAGGTTGCTTAACTTCAATGATCTAACGGGAACTGGTGTATTCAACGTGCCATAGACGCTGGCTACAACTACTTCTAATTTGCTAAATGCCATTTTAATTTATGATATTCAATAATAAAATTTTGTAATCGTTTTGAGGATGGCCGGTCCTAAGTATCTGGAACGCATACCACCATAGTTCACGACAAGGCCATTAAACTCTTTTCGGTATCTTTATATCAACCAGTTTCTATAAAGTGGAAGTACGGTCCGCTACTGCAACAAAAAAAAAAATGACCTCTTAAAAATTTTAGATATTTTACGTCAAAAAAAAACAGCCTCAGTAGTTCAGGTAGTTGAGTCCGTAAATTTTTAATCAGGAAGGCTGTTGGTTCGAATCTAACTCCATCCCCTCCGCTGGTCACAATAGATAAAGGTCGCAGTGATAATTGCGGGCTCGATAGAGACCTGCGACCAGTTTAATATAAATTCGTCCACCGCACTTAGCGAAAGTCGAAACTAATATACAAATAGCTTTGTGATATGAATAACAAGTTTCATCAAAATCAGACAAGGCGTTCGAGAGTTATCGCTGCACAAACTGACAGACAAAAAGAAGAATCTTACTGATAACATTTTAGCAAACTTTGGTTGTTCAGTCAGATAAGTTAGGTACATCAGTTTCTTGTATCTTGTAGATGATTGACTAATGATTGCCTTATAATTTAAATTTTACTCCTAGTTCACTAAAGGTAAGCAACGTCCATCGATTCCATATGGATATCCACGTAGGTTCGCGTCCTCGTGATGCTGCTATACCTAGTTTTCAGGCCCATCCCAGGCTGGTTGAGGTCAAACTGTGTAGCTGATTTGCAACCCCGTCTCGAATGACCAATAGATGGTAAAGAGACCCCCATCATAATTTGAAAAACATTAGATGAAAAAACATTAGATGTCGAGTTTTCAATTGTAAACACATTTTGTAGTCCATTTGAGAAAAAATGTCAGCAGAATGGAAGGATTTGTCGTTTTCTATGTACACAGTATGTCCTAGAATAACTGCTCATCTCCTCTTGACTTTTGCACGGCATGGAATTTTCGAATTCTACAAAGCTCTAAGCATAAGAAAACGGCCATGGCCAATCGAATGAAAATGGTGAAATCCTGATAATTTTTGAATTCTGTAATGCGCCAGGGATAAAAAAAAGGACAATCTCATGTTTATTGTAAGACTCAGGTTTGAACCCCAGTAACGAATTTTTTGACAAAAAAATGTTGATTTCTCAAGAAATTTAAATAAAAAGGTACAAATATTTTTTGTTAAAATAAAAGCCCAAATGAAATAAGTATACTAACTGGACTTTTTATTTTGTTAAAATATTATCAGGGATGAGTCAAAGTTTGATTTTGTTTCACCCTGTATAACGGTCCCTGCTTTGAACTTTGATGTAAAACCTCACTAATTGTTTTTTAAAAATAGATTTCTCATCAAAATTCTACATTAATATCAGTTGACAAAGTCAAATGGCATGTACTTCCCGGCGATTAAAATTAGGCCGTTTTTGAAAAGAGCCATTTCCGAGTAGAAAGTCTGAAGCAAGGAGGTAATTTAGCCAACTTGCTACAGACTTTTTATCCGAAAATGGCCGTTTTCTAAACAGCCTAATTATAACTGGCAACAAAGAAATGTGATTTGACTATGTCAATTTACATCACCGATGTTTAATTAGAATATTGTGAATTTTTACAGAAATAAACTTTACCCCTCTATCTCCACCCCTAATTATGCTTTTGAAAAAATTAATCTTAGAGTCAGTCCTTATTTCATTTTGACTTTTATTTTAACAAAAATATTTGTATCATTTAAATTTCTCGAGAAATTGACACTTTTGGTCAAAAAAGTAATTACTGGGGTTCAAACCTGAATCTCACAATAAAAATTTTCTATCCCTAGAGCATTACAGAATTCAAAAATTCCAAGCCACCCAAAAGCCCTCGTAATTTTTGAGCCGCTCTTTTCTGGGATATACTGTATAATTATTCATATTATCATACAAATGAAATTATAAGTCCATGCCTGATGTTGATATGATAAAGCACCAAAATTGAAGCTTTAGTTTTTAACATTCTCTTATTTTCAAGGTTCATGACAAACCACTAACTAGCACTAAAAAATCTGTCAATAGTAGTTATACTTGGAATAGGGCTCGTAACAAAACCCCTAACTAACATGCCCCGGAACCGCGTTCGCATTACTTCAGGGCACTCCTCTTTACAGCCATGCCATTCCGGAAACGAGAAAATTCGATTAGAAAATTTTCGGTCCGGGCGGGATTCGAACCCCGCCTCCGGACCAAGAGACAATGCTCCTAACAACTCGGCCAAGGCGATCGGCAAAACCACTAACTAGCACTAAAAAACTGTCAATAGTAGTTATACTTGGCATAGGACTCGTGACAAAACCACTAACTAGCACTAAAAAACTGTCAATAGTAGACGTTTTTTGCCATTTATAGATCGAATTTCAACCCAATACAATACTTTCCTTATTATGGGATCATCATCATAAGTTAACAGCCATGGGGCTGGTTTGCAATTACACGCCATGAGTTGTTGATACTTGAGAAGCCTTACGGATAATGAAGTAGCTTCTCCTTGCTTACTGCATGGGACCCTGCCCTTAGTCGCCTTTTACGACTAGCATCGACTTGGATGCCTCGGAAGTATCTTTCAAGTCCCCCCATCTCTTTGCTTTCAGCAGGAGTAATGGAAAAGATATCGTTACCGACCCTTAATTCCCTTAGTCGCTTTTTACTACTGGCATGTACTTAGGTTCCTTGGAGGTATTCCTTTTTATTACCCCCCCCCCCTAATATCCATAGGGGTCATTTTATAGGATAAGAAAAGTCAAAGTTATACAAAACAGGTAAAATGTCAGTGTTCTTATCTCCCCTAACTTATCCAGATAATTACAATGTATTTTTTGTTTTACAGACGTTTGTTATGGTCAGTTAAATCCAAAATGGATCCCAGACACCACTGAACATGCAAATTCCTTAACCCAGAATACACATTTACCTGCAAATATATGTAGCGAGAACGCCAACTGTGAAGTACTTAAACCAATCGTAAAATCAATAGCTGACGGGAGAATTAGTGGTAATAGGTTCGTAAGTTCTGATTGCAAATGTGTGCCCCAGGACTTTGGTGGAAATGGATGTCAGTGCACTATTAATCTATACGATCATGAAGTACACAAAGGATATGACCAGCTTGTTGGCAAAAAAAATGGTCAATATGTTGTCGAATATAGAATTTACAATCTTTAGATTATTATTATTAATTACTCCTCTTGATCCCGTTTAAAAATCAACGAAAATATTCTTAGACCCCCTTAAAGAAACATTCACATTACTCAGTGAAAGTGACAGTGAGAGCGCTCTCCGTGATTTTCACAGTGATTTGGGATGAAATTATCTCCACTGTCTGAGCACGAAGAAAACACTGACGGGTGTTATTAAAATCACTGTGAGATCATTGTCACTGACACATTGTACTGTGTGTGGATGCTCCTTAAGAGATATTAACAACAAAATTCTTTTCTGCCACCTCCATTGAACGCAGCCCAAAAATCAAAAGAGATATTAATAAAAAAATGAACTACCAAAAACCCTTGGTTTTTTGTAGTTCTTGTTACTTGTTACTTGCATCTTGGTTTGTATATCCCAGTTATAGTAGATTTCCCTAAATTCAGGAGAAATTGCACATCATATGGGTTGGTGGTGTAGTGATAAGACCCTCTGTCTCGTAATCAGTAGGGCGTGGCTTCAAACCCATAGAATTTCATTCTCATGAATTTGAGATATTTTACCACATAATAGTGGCACCCAAAAACTGCCGATGTAAAGGGACTCTTACTCTTCAGACCTATTCGGACAATATATATAAGGACTACTATTATTATTATTGTACGAAGTTATAATCTTAGATAAGACATTGAACGCCCTATTATTTTAACGACAAGTCCTCCATATACCTAATACGGAAATATTGAAAAAAATAATTCACGCCTAAAGAGGAGGCGACAGGAGATCGAAAAATTTATATGTAAATACAAATGCCTTTAGGTGGATTTTTTTTTTTTTTTCAAGCGTTGTGTTTTTTATTTGCGTTTTGTTTTTTTTCCTTTTTTCATCCTCTGTGATGGCAAATTCTAAACTAAATAAGAGTGTTTATCTTTTTACGAGTGAATCCTTTTAAGTATTGGAAAATAATGTAAATATAGTTCAAGCCAAGTTGTAGCTATGCATTGTGTCAGTAATGCTGTTTAAGTATTGGAAAATAATGTAAATATAGTTCAAGCCAAGTTGTAGCTATTCATTGTGTCAGTAATGCTGTTTAGGTATTGGAAAATAATGTAAATATAGTTCAAGCCAAGTTGTAGCTATTCATTGTGTCAGTTATGCTGTTTAAGTATTGGAAAATAATGTAAATATAGTTCAAGCCAAGTTGTAGCTATTCATTGTGTCAGTTATGCTGTTTAAGTATTGGAAAATAATGTAAATATAGTTCAAGCCAAGTTGTAGCTATTCATTGTGTCAGTTATGCTGTTTAAGTATTGGAAAATAATGTAAATATAGTTCAAGCCAAGTTGTAGCTATTCATTGTGTCAGTTATGCTGTTTAAGTATTGGAAAATAATGTAAATATAGTTCAAGCCAAGTTGTAGCTATTCATTGTGTCAGTTATGCTGTTTAAGTATTGGAAAATAATGTAAATATAGTTCAAGCCAAGTTGTAGCTATTCATTGTGTCAGTTATGCTGTTTAAGTATTGGAAAATAATGTAAATATAGTTCAAGCCAAGTTGTAGCTATTCATTGTGTCAGTTATGCTGTTTAAGTATTGGAAAATAATGTAAATATAGTTCAAGCCAAGTTGTAGCTATTCATTTTTTCAGTTATGCTGTTTAAGTATTGGAAAATAATGTAAATATAGTTCAAGCCAAGTTGTAGCTATTCATTGTGTCAGTTATGCTGTTTAGGAATTGGAAAATAATGTAAATATAGTTCAAGCAAAGTTATAGCTATTCATTGTGTCAGTTATGCTGTTTAAGTATTGGAAAATAATGTAAATATAGTTCAAGCCTAGATGTAGCTATTCATTGTGTCAGTTATGCTGTTTAAGTATTGGAAAATAATGTAAATATAGTTCAAGCCAAGTTGTAGCTATTCATTGTGTCAGTTATGTTGTTTAAGTATTGGAAAATAATGTAAATATAGTTAAAGCCTAGTTGTAGCTATTCATTGTGTCAGTTATGCTGTTTAAGTATTGGAAAATAATGTAAATATAGTTCAAGCCAAGTTGTAACTATTCATTGTGTCAGTTATGCTGATTAAGTATTGGAAAATAATGTAAATATAGTTCAAGCCAAGTTGTAACTATTCATTGTGTCAGTTATGCTGTTTTGTAACTTAGCCACATTGTAATCTGCTGATAGTAATAGGTTTACATGTTAAAGCCACATTTGACTACTTGGTTTGGTGTCATAACTCTATCTTCAGGGCCATCGAGAGAGTAGGGGGTTTACGGGGGTAGCACCCCCGGGCCCGGGTTTTTGGAGGAGCCCATAAGAATTTGATCATGTCAGTAATGGGGCTCGTAATTTTTTAGTCCCGGGCTCGGATTTTCTCTCGGCGGCCTATCTTCTCCCTGGAACATATTTTTTATGCCACTTGAAAGTGCATTTATTGACTCCGTGAATTTGACGATCCCTATCGTGGATTACAATTGTTCATTTGACTTTAAAGTCAGATAGAGCTGTTTTAGGAAACTGACAATTCAATGCTCTTTTCCTCGTGGAAAAGAGCATTAAAACGTGACACATGGGTTACAATATAAAACCTAGGTATATTTTATTGGCTAGGAAAATATCCCCTCTTAAAATTTGATAATTTACGTTTCAAGGTACGTAGGAATCAAAAGTCGTATAAAAAATCCGGTCGCCACCCATACTCTTTATATCGTACACACTTTTTAGTACGGAACCCTATATATGTGACTGACATTGACAAAAAGTTTTGGAGCACAATTAGGCAAAAGTGGCAAAAGTACAACTCACGGCGAATGAACGGTTTCTTTTTATTCGATTTTTGGAATCTGCAATCTGCATACCTTGAAACGTAAAACAACTAATTTTGAGGGGAAGATTTCCTTTTGCGTAACGATTACAAAAGGTTTATAGTTTGAGCAAAACATAACATTTTGGATTTATGAGTTTATAAATGGAATTCATCCAAGTTGTTATTTTTGACCTGAAATGGAAGAGATGCAATAANATCTTTATTTTGTCATTTGGCTTCCCGTCAAACAATTTTTTCAGCCAAAATATCTCTAAAATTTCTGCACGAATACAATACTTTATCTTCTATGGAAGAGAAAGTAAAAACGCAGTGACTATTGTCCTTCCACATGTCGGTTCAGTGGTGGACACTGCTTCGTTACTGAGGAATATGATAGCATTCATTATCACACAGGATGTAATCAGTCTCGTGAGGACAATTGAGTAGCTGTCCGTTCAGTGATGGACAATGCTTCGATACTGAGGAGTGCGACAGCATTCATTATCACACAGGATGTAATCAGTCTCGTGAGGACAATTAAGTAGCTGTCCGTTCAGTGGTGGACAATGCTTCGATACTGAGGAGTGCGACAGCATTCATTATCACACAGGATGTAATCAGTCTCGTGAGGACAATTGAGTAGCTGTCCGTTCAGTGGTGGACACGAATTCCTTACTGAGGAGTATGATAGCATTCATTGTCATACAGGATGTAATCAGTCTCGTGAGGACAATTGAGTAGCTGTCCGTTCAGTGGTGGACATTGCTACGTTGCTAAGGAGTATGATAGTATTCATTGTCACAAAGGGTGTAATCAGTCCCGTAAGGACAATTGAGTAGCTGTCCATTCAATGTAGGACATTGCTTCGTTACTGAGGAGTACGATAGCATTCATTGTCACACAGGGTGTAATCAGTCTCGTGAGGACAATTGGGTAGCTGTCCGCACAGTGGTGGTTACTGCTTCGTTACTAAGGAGTGCGATATCATTGATTGTCACACAGGGTGTAATCAGTCTCGTGAGGACAATTGATTAGCTGGTTGTTCAGTGCTGGACATTGCTTGGTCATTGCAATGATGAGAGATCATCAGCAAAAAGCGAGTTTCTACACAGTTTCTATGGATATAGTATATTGGTTTATGGGAGAAAAATTAAAGCAGCGCCGACCTGAAATTTAATAGAATTGGGAAAGGGTGAATTTGAAGAAGATTTCAGTTACAATATCCGCCACTATTTTGGCTAAAAATGAAACATAATATACTTTAAGGACCAGGATTTTTTCTCAGGAGCCACGGGACTATTAAGACATGTCCTTCATTTTTTTCTATTTTTTATCTATCACGTTCTATTCCAGTTACCACATGAGTTCTGCTTTCCATTTTAGGAAGAGAGAGATGTAGGTAGGGTCCATTCACACAGCTGGATATATATCTTGGTCATAGCATACGCGGAGCATTTCTTCCTTTTGTTACGCTGGAGTACTTCAATTAATTCACAGCGGGAGTTTCTATAAAGTCATAAAAGGGATAAAGCACGTAAAACCCCCGTGTCTATGTTGACTAACTGAAACCGCTTAAAATTATATTAATTTTGTNCGTGTTGGTGAAGAGAGTGAGGAAATCAGACTAAAATTTTGAAATCGTTTTGGGTGGGGTCGGAATTTAAAGTCATTAGGTATTTCGAAGAACGTAAGAGCGGATAACGGGGCCCAAAATAGATTTCATGTCTTTTTTGGGGTGATGACTTGGCGGGGAATTTTTATAGCACGCAGTGGTATTTTTGGGGGGATTAGGTAATTTTCTCTTGAATGAAAAAGGAAGAGGACGCCAAGTTATATTATAAGACAAGGGTGCTAAAATGTTATCTCACTTTCATGTTTTGCACAGTGTGCTAAGGTAGGGGAAGAGATCATTCCTTGCGGTCACTCTCTTTACTCAAAACACAAAAGAGGTTTTATGTAAGTATAACTATTTTTTTTTCTTTCTTTTAGTTAAAACGGGTAAGTATAACTATTTTTTTTTCTTTCTTTCTTTTAGTCATAATGGTAGTCTAAGACCATTCGAGATGTTAGTTTTACCCAGCAACGGCTGGAAACTATCGAAACATCTACTTACATTGACCGCATGGCTTGTGCCAGGATAGGGTGATCGAACCAAGGAAAAACTCACTGGACTTTGTTTAACTTCAGTGATCTTTATTCTCTATTTACATGAATAGCAGAGCAGTTACTATGATATAGAACTTATCAGTTGATTAGTTTGTGTTTATATTATTCTTGGCACTTATATCTTGGACTGCTAATGTTTTCTGAAATTCATATTATTTGTACGAAAGAAAATTGGAGCTGCAGTTTGAACAATAAATTTAATTCTGCTGCTATCGAAGAAAGCAAAGCAGAATGCAGTTCCCTTACAAACAGCAAAGCTGAACTTGTGTTTCCCTAACAAAGTACAAAGGAAATCTAAATTCCTAGAAACGGATCTTTTAAAGTAAATTCCGTTTATGTTTCCTAAATATAATTAACCACTAAATTGTTTCCTAAATAAACATCTCCGGTGTGGGATATTTCCTAAACATAGGTAACAACTGCTGAATTGGACCCGACCATTTTGTCAGCTTTCAAAATTTTAACATCAGCTACCTTTATTGTTTTTAATTTGGAACCAGTCTGGCACTTGTTTCTTTATAAAATTTGTAAGGTGCTTTGATTTTCAATAACAAACAAAAGGTACATTTCAACTCACACATTTCTCCGCCACTGATACTGGAAATAATAGAAACCAGTGTCGTTGCTAAAGGTTCCTTATTTCAAAAGAAAATACTAGCCTCCTGACTCAGCATCTCAGGTCGTACAATCAATCTTTTGCAAATGATTTAGTCTCCTTCTGGTCCATAACGTCTCTTTGTAGCTCGATTTTTCTCCTCATTATGTGTCCGTGCCAATTTATTTGCCTTGCTTTAATATGTATTACATTGCAGTATTATTATACATTACTTTCATCTCGACTTTCCTCTTTTTTCTTCATTCATCACTCTTCAAAGAAAACGCTAAGTAGCAAAAATGGCCCCAAACGGGCATTATTTTATTAAAACTAGTATGCAACCAATATATATATATATACAAATGTATGTATGAAAAATATTTTTGTCGCACAATTTTTTGTCCCCAAAAGGGACCTACATACCAAGTTTCATCCAAATCGATTATGGCAAAAGTGCCCATCACCGCGTACGGCGTGACCGACAAAACGATTTTTTTATTGGATTTATAGATTCTACGTACCTTGAAATGTAAAATATCAAATTTCGAGGGAGGTTTATTTTTTTCATTATCTATTGAAATTAATCAACCATGAAGTCGTGACTTGAACAGATTTAGCGACATGCATGCACTTAGGTAGGTATATATATCTTCAATTTTCCATCAAACCTGTACAATTATTGTACTCTGTAACAGTGTCATGGTAGGGCAGGCTATTTTATTTATGTTAACGGTTAATGTTCATGTAGCAAATGGGACCAAGGAGAATTTATTTATTGAAAACTTTGTACAAACAAATAATAATAATCAACTACTCACAAACAATTTGAATATTGGTGGAATGGGCAACAGACATTTTAATATTAAAATTGTATGGAGAGGAACCTCTCGCACCAAATAAACAAACAAATAATTGATAGATAAAAGAAAAGTTACTAGAAAAGTGGACACTGGATGTTTATCGTTTTCAGTTATTTGTTTTTGTTGGAGTTGCCTGTTGACAGAGTAAGGGAAAGAGGAAGAGATCAGAAATATTTGACTCCATAATGTATCTCTTGTGGATAGAGGGACTTAAAAAGAATACTTCCAAGTGTGGCTAAACGGTGCTTGCTAGCGAAAAGTTGATAAATTGATGGGAATCCCCCCCCCCAAAAAAAAAATCGTGGTTAAAATACCCAGGAAAATTATGAGAACTAAAAAAATCAAACCGTTTTCAGTTACAGCCAATTTCCAATTTAGCCACCAAATTCCTTTAGTCGCGGTTCAGTTATGTTACTATGTATATAGTTCACAAAATTGTGTCCAGCCATTCCCAGGGTTACGAGTTTGAAACCGGGATTGGGCAAAATTAAATTTAGAAAATACTAAGTGGCCGTTCTGGGTGGGCCATGTCCTACCCTTAATGTATGGATCTAATATACTCATAACGCTAAAATTTGAAGGGTAATAGAAGCCACTGAGTTAGGGTGCACGCATTTGGCTGTCTATTCATTTTCGTTGATTTGTCAACGCATCTTTATTGTTTTCCACGAAAAGCTGAAATTTTGAGGGCCGATTGATTGAGTTAAGGGAAAGGAATATAATTTGGTGATGTTGATATATTATGGGGAGCTTCGTGACAGCAATGTCCGGTGAATTATCAACGCCTCAAAAATTATTTGATTCGTTCACTATATCCGCGTCCGAATCCCCCAACCCGTAGTTCACTAGAACTACGGGTTGGGGGATTCGGACGCGGCACATCCCCCCTCCCCTCCTTGTGTGCGTCACTGTCATGGAGGAACATATTTTCACCTTAAATGGTCGTATAAACATTTCCTAACCTCTCTGGTTGTGACAAAATAGTGCAAACGTGAGCAATGGTACAAAATGACATATTCCTAAACAAGAGAAGTTAGGAACGTGTTTAAATCCAAGAATCTGTAATAAATACACGAGCGTCAACCATGCAAATGGGATTTCCTCTACGCATTGCGGGGAAAATATGTGGAAAAAAAGGAGACGAAATTTTTGAGATAAAATTGTTCCTCCCTCAGGGTCGGACTGTTATACCGCTTCTAAGATTTCTAAACCATTACACGATCAGATTTTTTCCAAGGGTTATTTTTTAATGCCATTTTTTTGACACAGAAAACAAAAAAAAAATTGTCATCAATAAAATAAAATACATTTCTGGATAGAACTAACAAAAACTCCTATAAAAACTCAACACGAAATCAATATTACTAAATTACTATATATAATATTTATAAGTATAGATGAGTTACAATATAAAATGATCGTAATTTTTTAGTTTTCCCCCAAAAGCATTTAGCTAAACGTCAAAAGTTTTTCATTCCGTTCCTTCAATAAAATTTTATTCTTAATGGAAAAGTTGAGTTACAAATTTTAACGCCTTTTTTCCCTCGAAAAAATATATCCGGACCAAAATTTATTTATTTTGAAATTGAAAACTTCAATTGCACTGACCACATAACAAAATTATTTGTTGTCTTTTTTTTTGTTCACTATTTTCTTTTCGTTTGATAGTTTTCATTTAAACAAAGTGTTGAAATGAACTGAATGACCTAAATAAATTTGAGTTTTATAAATTTTCAACAGATTCATTTTGATGTTTTCATTATATGATATCCTTTGATGTGGTATTAGCGGTAAAGAGGACCTTGTTGTTGCCGCAGAACAACCTAACATAATTAAATTTTCTGTCATATTGTGCCTTTCAGATGACTTTAAATCTATAACTATTAATTCTGTGATATTGTAACCCCCCCCCTCCCCACCTCATTCTCTTAAAATAGACAAGATGAGTAAGGCTAATAGAGCCCAACTAATTTGTTAATCAGAACAAACATTTTATGGTAGTACAAATATGGACAAGGTGAGTAAGGCCAATGGAACCCAACTAATTTGCCAATCAGAACAAACATTTTATCGTAGTACAAATATAGACAAACAAAAGAAAAAAATCTTTATAATATTACTGGCTAAAAAACAATTATCCCCCCCCCCTCCAAGAAAAATCATATCTTACGTTTCGTCTGCCGCCCCACTTACCGTCAGTACATATTATAGGGTTTCATACTGTGAGCGACGGTATTCACCACTTCTCTGTTCGCCCAGCATAATTATATCCTGCACTTCCCATCTCTCTCCGGTACCAAATTCTCTTGACCTTCGTCTATCCTTGTTGGACGACTCTCGAGAGTTTATGAGTTAATGAAAGTGCTTTTGCAGCAACAACAATGCCAACAACATAAACTAATCCCGTTTGTCCAAATGTCCAAAGAGATGTGTAAGATGATTCAACAGACCTCTCCAGCACATAACTTTGGTAGGAGGGGTTGATGAGACATTTTATTTCACTTATCCCTCTATTTTTTGTGGTTAAATACTCAAATTAATGAGAGAAAAATCTTGCCTCAGCTTGAGAGTGAACCTGCCGAACCTACGCCCTTCTGTTTGACAGGCCGACGCTTAACCACTATGTTAACGGGCAGTATACTGTTTGTACCATTTGAAAATATATCTCACTTTACAACAGAAGAAATGCTAGCTGTTATACAAAGTTCAATATCTCCTTCAGGAAAACATCACAACATAATGTTCCGACAAACAAGAAGTCAGATTTATCCTTCAGCTGCAAACAATATTAGAAGTGAGTACCAACATAAATTATTTTGAATTTTGCCTTCTGGATATTCGCATTCGCATTAGACATGAGACAACCTTCCACCCCTAAAATGGTACAACACTAATTATTGATTATACGAGAAGATAAATCTGGTGTTGTGAGATTTTCAGAAATCACTTTTTGATTCAAGTTTTCATGCTCGTACAGTCAAAACTGTAGCCAGGACAGGGTTTAAAGGTTCAACACCTCACCCCGAAAATCCTGCTATGACTAATGGCGAGAAAAGTGATGTTGAACCCCTGCAAACTTTCACTTGGGGGCCCCTACCTTTTTATCAAGCAGAACACCCCTCGCAGACTTTTGCTTGGAGGGCTACTGAAAATATTTTATTTGTCCAGGAGGGAAATTCTAAGGAGGATAAGCTTTTTCGACTAATTAGATACCTAGCATACTTAAGGAACCAGGAAGAAAGACAGTTGCCTAAAAAACTGGGGGAGGATTGGTATGGCACTTACCGTTATAATTAAAATCGTAATAAATAATTCTCATTTATCGGGGCTCCCTATATTTTGGCTTCTGCCGGGCCTCTGCCATCGGCTCTGAGGACACATAACACACATTTTAAATAGTAAAAGTCGAATTGAAAACCCCTCGGGTTCGAGAGCTATCTTCAAAAATATCGTATAATAGGAACAGTAATATAGACTTTTTTCTATGTTCTTAATATATCGATAAAATAAGTTATCCATTTCTTTTCTTCTTTTTTTTCTTTTTATGGAAGCATTCTATTTTAGGGGAATCCTTTCGCTATAATTATCAAAACCCAAATGTGGAATCTATATTATTCGGTTCGGGAATCTTTACAAACCACCACACCACCTCTAAAATGTCATATTAAGGAACCTGTTATTTTCTTAATTCACAATTGGGAACGGGGGGGTCATTTTAAACGCAAGGACAATATCACTCCACCCCACTTTCCCTTTTCTTATTTTTGAGACAATCTCCATAGAAATACATCCTTGGGATTTTGTGGAGGTTTTCATGTAATGAGTGTTCACATAACAAGATGAAACATTATATCTTTCCCTAATAGATACCTTAATACACCTAAAGGTACCTTGTTATACGTACAAAAATACATCGTATATAATTTGTCGGTTGTTGATGTCAGGTTGAACGCTGCCGGCAAAACAAGAGAATCTAATAATAGCATGGCAATTAAATTTACAATGTGTAATAGTATATTTTCATATTAAATGAATTATTTTGTAACGAACCTTTTGATACAGTTTTTTTGTGTGAAAGTTCTCAAATACAGGGCTCTCTGAATCACGAGACAATGCCATTGTTTATTGAACTCTCTGAACAGATTTTTACTTTCCTCAAGTTACAATTACGCTATTAACTCTTAAAATCTATTGAAACAAAATACTTACCAAAATCTAACATACTATTTGTCATGATGGTTAATTTTATTATTTTTTCATGATTATTATTTTATTATTTNCTTTTGATACAGTTTTTTTGTGTGAAAGTTCTCAAATACAGGGCTCTCTGAATCACGAGACAATGCCATTGTTTATTGAACTCTCTGAACAGATTTTTACTTTCCTTAAGTTACAATTACGCTATTAACTCTTAAAATCTATTGAAACAAAATACTTACCAAAATCTATCACACTATTTGTCATGATGGTTAATTTTATTATTTTTTCATGATTATTATTTTATCATTTCAAACTGTACCAAACAGTGAGATCGACAAATAAATTTGAAACACAAAAGTGACAGAAAATGGTCTAAATAGTCTGATAGGGTTTAAACACATGACAAACACGTTTGTCATTTTTGAAAACCATTTCATTGATCTTACCTTTCAAAAATACTTCTGAGGCGTCTATGACTCGTCAATTATCCAAAATACACAAGTGAAGAAAAACTAAATTCACTTTCGATCAGAAATCGTATTGGAATGGCAAATAATTTTATATTAATCCGTCGGTAGTCGCACTATGAGCGCAGCGCTCACATTTTTTTTTTTTTTTTTTGACCCTGTATAACTTCGTTAATTTTCATGTTAGATTGGTGGGGTTCGGTCTAGCTTCATCAAATATTGTTTTATCTATGAAACTCACAATAATTTGTTGTCACTGTACTCACAGTCTTTGTTTTGGTGTCTCTGTTGAATGAAGTCGTGTGATGTGAGCGCTGAGCTCATAGTGAGACTACTGACGTATATTTTATTTTCATAAAAATTGATTTTATTTTATGACAATGATGATATGAGATGATAACAATGACGATAATATTGATGATTATATGCTATGTTGCCCCTCCCCTACCCCTCATGTACATACCTATATGGTTTTTTAGCATTTACAAAACAAAAGTAATAGCTAAAAAGAACAATTTACGAAGACCAATTATACGTTTTTTTTTCTCTTTTTCCAGGTTGGAAGAACCAATGTTTATACCTATTTACAGCTTTAGGGCACAATTTTTGCATTGTTATTGTTTTTTTTTTTATTTCAATTAGAACAAGAAATGTTCATTTTTCCCCTATTTTTAAACTTAAAATTCAATAAAAACAAATACTCAAAAGTTCTTTCAATAACTGTAATCTACGTTTTTCTTCTTTTCCCAATTAGGGCTTCAAATTAGACTTTGACTAAAAAAAATTGAAGGAAAATGTGCAGCATTAATATCTAAACCTCTTAAAATCTAGAAGGTAGTATATATAGGTCAAAAAGTTCAAGGAAAACTAAAAATTTCCCAGGTAGAAAACATGTCAGCGCTGCACTCATATTGCGACCGCTCGCGTAATTTTTTAGGGCGTGACTGCTCGCGGGTTAAAGACTCATCAAATAGTGTGATAGGGGCACAAATATATTCCAAATACACAAATCCAACATTTGTTGAATTTGTGTGAAAATAAATAGTGTCAAAATTTGGAATTATTACAAATAGTGTAATTATTACAAATAGTGTACCTTTAGTTTTAATTTTTTTTATCTTATTATTGGTTTCATAAGAATAAGAGAAGGAGCGGGGCATGGCCGTAAAAACGTTTCCTAGCCTGTTTCCTGGGGGTGGAATAGTAAAAACATTTGTAGGTACTTCACGATATGCTATTAATGTCATTTTGCATTATTCTTTACGATTTTACTAAAGTCGTGTGTGCATGTTCGCACGAGATTTTTGTGTGTGAATATGTCTGACTGATTTACTTTTTGTACAGTTACCTAGTTCAGTTTGTTGAAATCAGAATTTATACAATATTCAAAAGCGAAACGGACCGCACCGCTAGAATTTCTTCAATATTCAAAAATGAAACGGACCGTCGCGCTTGGTAGTTGCGTTTTTTGAACTTGTACCCAGTTAGGTTCCTACGTGTGTCTGATGACCCTGTATTTTTTCAGTCAAATCAATAACACTAGACTTGTAATTAATAACACTTGCCAGAACTTTCGAAGTCTATCATTAACCACTTTTGATAAATTTGGTAGCAAAAAAAAAAAAAACATTACAAAAATACAGGCGCTATAGTTAAAATCTATCATTGAATTAATAAACCCTTATACGCTGACTAAAAATATAACCAAAGGAGCTTCACCCAACATTATAAAACTTTTTTTTATGTAACTCACTGCCCATTTATTTTTTTCGTCAATTAAATAGCTTGCCCCTGTCAATCTACCACTTTGAATTTTGCCACGAAGAAATAAACATCAAATTTCAAAAACCGTTTTTATCATCCGAGAACTTAACAAGAATTTCGGTTGTCAACTTACGTTACCTGTATGTTGAATACGGCATAAAATTTTATTTTTGGTTTAGCAATTGCAAGAATTTATCTTGGATTAAATAGTTTAGGGCCTGAACTTTAGGCAATGGTTATGAAACACTGGCGCGGGCTAGCACCAGTATTTATTAGCATCGTGCGAGTGTTTCATAACTGCCGTCTTAAGTTTTTTGAATTTTTGGATATAAAATTTTGCAAAGAAAAATTTATCTATCTATATATATAAAAGTGAATGTCTGTTTGTTTGTTTGTTTATTTATTTATTTGTTTGTTTATTTATTTGTTTGTTTGTTTGCTTATAACTTACGAACTACAGCTCGGAATCGCACGAAACTTTGCACACTTATTTGTTTTTACCCGGGGAAGGTTATAGGCACGGTATTGTCCGGNTACACAGCTTAACAACCCGTTACTACTCCCCATGTTCTACATATAGGTTAACAAACGTGTATGTAATATGTATTCTATGTGCATACTCTGATCGCGTTTAAACGGTTGTACCTCGGTGATATGATTATTAATGTGGGAGTCAGATTTATTATCATTTTTTTCTCTCATCTTCTCGAAACGAAGTTCGGGTACTCAGCTAGTTTGAAAATAAAATAACAATAATTTGATTCAATGAACCAAAAATTTAGGTCTGGAACGGGAAGGAGTGTCTGGCAAAAAAAAACTTGTGTTTTAAAAGATTTTTTTAACTTGCTTTTTTATTGGCCTTCATGGGTCCATATTGGACAGTTGTACATACGCAATAGATACATGGCCGTATGAACGTTTCCTAACCTCTCTAATTGGGTTAAAAAAATTCAAAGTTTTGCCAAACACTCCTCCCTAATTCCAGAACCGCAAAGATTGCAAATTTCCTTATATTTGGCAAACATGTACATAGTTACCTAATGGGATAAAACAGAGATTTACAGAAAATCAAAATTAATCAAACTAAAATTCAGCAAGAAATTAAAATCATGAAAATAAAAATGTTCTAACCCCAAATTGTTCAATTTTAAACTTCTAAAGTCCATTACAATTTGATAATCCATAATATTAATAATTAAATTTATTAATTGATTAAATTACCAGATCAAAATAAAATACAGAAGGAAATCCATACAAAGTTACAACGTACGACGCTCCTCGGCTCCGATAAATACCACCCAATCATAATCCACTGCTCGGCTCACATCTTTTAAAAAACTTTGTTTTTCGTTAGTTTGTTTTTATCTTCTCCCGCGTGATGTCCGTGTACGTTGGAGTTTTTTCCAAACCTATTTTTTATTTTATAATTTTATCGTGTCTGTTTAATATTTAACTTTTAAATAGAACATAATTTACGTGAAATTTTTTTAAAAAATACTTAAAATTGTGAGTTATAAATATTTTCGTTTTCGCACGTAACGGTTTGTCAGTAATTAATTAATAAAGTGATTCTCAGTTAAAAGTACTCCATTTTCCATTGTTGGGAGTTGCGAACTAGGTTTCAAAGCAAAAAGTCGTTAGTATTTTTCTATATCAATTTAAAACTTTTAAAAAAAGTTTTAAATAGATAATAATCCATAACTATTTACCATCATTTATTTTGTTAATATTATTTGTAATTAAAATAATTATATTTTTTTTTCAAGATATTTGTGTTTTTGTGAAATTAATAATAATTAAATAGTGCATTTATTATTTAATAATAATTAAATAGTGCATTTATTATTGTAATTAATCTGCAAGTTTAATTTGTGTAAATAGTTGAATTCAGTTTTTTGAGTTCCTCATCAATTTGGATTAATTAATTGACCATTATTATTATAGAGGTATGTAGAATTCATTGTAAATTTCTTTTCATTTTAGAAAAAATGCATAATTTTTAACAGGTGTCGTGAAATAATGTTCGACACTTACCAAAATTCTTGACTCCAAAGTCCAAATCTAAGCGTGTTCTCAGACAGCGCTTACTTATCAACTTATCATATCGCATATCACAAATTGTTTATATAGGTAAGCAAGGAAAAACAAATACACTTATGGGAGTCCGAGGATCGAGCAATAATTAGCACACTCGCATATAAACATTTTATGATGTGGGATATGATAATTACGTAAGTGCCTGTGTGACAGCATCTCAACAGCAAGGTAGGGTACACACCAGGGCAACACCATAAATATCGGTCGATATTTTATCGTAAGTAATTTTTATCGCTTGCGATGTGCATCCAATTTTTACTTTTGAAAATATGATTTTGTAATTTTGAAATCGTGATAACAACTCATATTCCCCGAATGCCCGATAATTATCGCTATTACAGGCTGCTTGTTTCGCAAGCAACCAATAATCTCCAGCTTTCTTTTTCCTCTGATGTTCCAAAAAGGTATGACAATAACTTCTTCCTCACAAGAACCCATTCTTTTAATTTATCAAGCTACGATTACCTACCTACTTGGTGAAATACATTTTATTAATTCTTTTGTATTGTACAAAATTAACATAATAGAACGTTATTTGTGCATCTTTTAATCAGAAGAAACAAGCAGTACATAGATAAAAGTTGCCTTGTTTTCAATCAGTGTATTGCACGCGATAAAAATCACTTGGGATGAGTATCGTCCATTATATATCGCGTTGCTCTGGTGTGTATACCGCCTAACTCCTCATGTTATAAAATTTCGACTACTACTCCTTCGTTTGGTCATTTCATCTAAATTTAAGAAAACTCCGACTACACGACATGGAGTCCCGATTTCAAACATAAAACTCCCATTGAAAAAAAACACTTTAGATAGCGATAAAAAAGATAATCTAAAGTAACCTTGCATTTTAAGGTTACCTTAGATTTTCATTGAATTTTTCAATTGGAGTTTTGTTTAGGTACATTAGGTTACATATTCACGACCAGTCCAAGGAAAATTTCATTTTTTCACAATCCCTCTACCCCCCACATTACTGGCAGTATTGTGTCCTACGAATTATTAGGGAGGTCCCCTTTTGGAAGCAACTACGGGATCAATTTTCTACGAGCGATTACACACTACTGTGAGCAATTACTTGTTAATATGACCAAATATATTTTTTCCATTTTTACTTTATTTTAACTTTATATGTTTATTAATACATAAGAACTAGGTAATTATAATTATGTAAAAAAAATGTAGGTAATTATAATTATGTAAAATTACCTATATAATTATGTAAAAAAAATTGCTATCCAAATTGTTTTTGAATTAACTAGGTAAAGTTAGACTTTATATATTTCTTTTTATAACTTTATATGTTTATTTAATATTACATAAGACGTAGGTAGGTATATACCTATTTATGTAAATAAAGTTGTCATCCAAATTGACTTTATAATGTATTTCCTTTTTATACTTTATTTTAACTTTATATGTATATTATTACATAAGAAGTAGGTAGGTATATAATTATGTAAAAAAAGTTGCTATCACATTCTTTTTGAACTGACTAAAGTTATACTTTATATAATATATTTCTTTTTTTTTTACTTTATTTTAACTTTGTATGTATATTATTACATATAAAATTAAAATTATGTAAAAAAAAACTTCCTATCCAAATTGTTTTTGAATTAACTAAAGTTAGACTTTATAATGTATTTTCTTTTTTCCTTTAACTTTATATGTATATTATTACATAAGAAATATGTAGGTATATAATTATGTAAAAAAATATCCAAAATGTTTTTGCGTTAGTAAATTTACAAAAATTACTCAAAAATTTTTTAACTTGTCAAAAAATGTAGGTAGTAGGTACCTTACGGAAATATTTTTAAGAAAATAAAACTTCCCACAGTAAGGACTTTGAACTTCAGAGTTTTCACTCATCACAATTTTTGTGGGTATCACAGAGACTTATGTACTATAGGTAATGAATCTCTTCAATCTTCTACCAAACCAAATCTTTTTTTACTCTGACTATGCTGTCACTCGCAGCTACTCACATTGAAGTAGCTACTCAATCGTCCTGACGAGGAATGCACAATGATATCATAAGCAATAAGTCGAAAAATTTCCGATTCCCAAATTTTATTATTCGGTCTCAATACTCTTAAAGTAATACCGGTCAGTTTTTTTTTCTGAGGAGAAATACAGAATACTGATTTTTTACTGGCCAAGTGTAAAGTCTGTATTGCTTAAAAAGAATTGAGTTCGAAGTACTTACTGTGGGAACTTCCCCCAAGTGCAATGCAAGTGTGATATCCATTGGACCAGAAGGATGGGGCCCGTTCTGCTATTAGTGTTTCCAATGTAATATTCTCTCCTAACATCCTATAGAATAAATTCTCAATCCCCCTTCAGAAAAAAATTCATGTAATATTGTTCTAGTTAAAGCAAACCAGGTAACCAAGCATATGAAATTTGAAAATTTCTGATCAAATTTTCTAGTTTCTAGAATGGCATGACTTTAAAAGATAGTATTCTCAATTAATGCGCCAAACTGGTTCCGGGGCATAGTGTATGGACTAGCACTAGATGTTATCCCATTAATATACAAGTAATTATCCTGGTCCCTTGGAGCTCCCGCAAACTGGTTCCGGGGCATAATGTATGGACTAGCACTAGAAGTTATCCCATGAATATACAAGTAATTATCCTGGTCCCTTGGACCCCCCCGCCCTCTTCTCCTTGGATACTTCATTGAAATTTTGTTTATGGGTTCCGAATACATTATTTACCGATTCGAGTCTAGCTCAATCGGCTCCAAAATATGCTCAATTCTATTCATTTCCTGTTCTAAATGAGATTCTCACTACTTTCAACATCAAACTAGGAGATGAATAATGAATTTTAAAAATTTTAAATTATTTTTTATTTTTTAAAACAACTGATATGTTTACTTTATTAAAACTCTCTGTTTATATTTGAAGTTAGCAACCAACCTCAGAATAAATTTCACTCATTAACAAGCGAGAGAAGAGAGACAAAAAAAAGTGGTGAGATTTGTTGAAGGGTAAGTTAGTACATTGACATTTTTTAAAACACTTGGTTGATGATGATAATTATTTTTGACAATGTCACTCAAAAGATAAGAACGGAGGGTAGGTTAGTAGGTATACAAAGAATTTTAAAAGCATTTTATTGTTTTCCCCCTTCATTTGATTATCTGTGGAGTTGTAGTTAATCTCTGTGAAGTCCTAACTAGGCCAAATTTGATTTGTGAATCTCGAGCGAGGACTAAGGCTATGTTCACATGACCGCGCTGTACCGCGCGGCACAAGATCTCTATAAATAGTGCATATTGTTTACATGACCGCCGCGGTACTAGTTCTACAAAGTCCTATCGATTTGTTCATATGATACCGCGCGGTCATATGAGAATATGAAAGTCTTTCTGTTTGGCCCGCAGTAACGGGACAACGTCGTTGTATTCGTTTTTAAACCAGTGTATTCTCTTCACATTCGTATAACATGTATGGTTGGTTTATCGAGAAACTTTTGTGCTGATATATGCGCTCTACGTAGAGCTGCCCTTTGTCAAGCCGACATACTAAATGTCGTTCTCCCTTGTTTCAGATTTTTTAACCGGATCGTATCTACGTGCTGATCACCAGATCTGATATTTTCCGAATTGTTTTTTTTTTTTTAATAAAGAAGTAGACGATGATAGTCTTCATATGGAAACATCACAATCATGAGGACTATCCATCCAATAGCGAAGTTTTAAAGAACTTTAATGTCGCCTTTAGTAAGCTTGAGATGCAGAAAGTGAGGCATCTGGAATTTTACAAGAGTATTTTTGTTTTTTATGTAACCCACTCCGAATATACAAAATTTTATACACTATATCTCGATTATACGAACTACCCCACTTTGTTCAGATAATCGAGGTTCTATCGTTCTTTTTTATTGGCTTAACGTCTTTTAACATCTATTGGTCATTCGAGGCGGGGGATTTACCCTTCATTCGCTGGAAACTTAAAGACCAACTACCTACATTGACCTAACCCAGCCTGGGTTGGGCCGGAAAAATAACCAGTTGCACGAGGGCTTGAACCTACGTGGACACTCACTTTGTAAAACCTCGCCGGTCGTTGCTTAACTTCAGTGATCTAAGGGGGACTGGTGTATTGAACGTGCCATAGACGATGGTCGTTCTATCGTATTTAATATGTTGACATATAATGTGGATCGATCCTACAAACACGGCGGCTGCCCCTTTGCTCTCATTTGCAGTATATGATGGAATGACATTCATTGCCGAATGTATTTCCTTCTATTGTGAATAGAAAGCAATGTGCTATTTATTTATGAACAGGTAGCAATATCTGTCATCATTGAGAAACTAAAAAGAAAACATTAAAATTGGGACACAAATTTTTAGTTCTAAAATAGGTGTTGATAGGATGTGCCGAGATGTCTGCGTTTAATGTACTATGTGTTGCAATGCATCCCTTGGATCATACTGGGTGGTGCATGGTACATTCATTTCTTGTGTTTTATGTATTCATTTGCCGATGCGTTATACATCTGATGCACTTTCAAGCTGGCTTATTCTCAACTGGCAGGTTTACTCCGCGCTTCGCTACAGTTGAATTGTAGTATGTCATTATTTATTTCAAACAGATAACTTTCTGGGTTTTTGCTGATAAATTTTATATCTGGCCATAATTTTCTGAATTGGACCAAAAAAAATAACTCGAAAAATTTTAATAACTTACTGGTGTGTCTGTCAATTTTTTCTTTAAAAAAAAAACTCTGCTTCAAAACCAATGATGAGGGGTCATCAGCATAAAGCTAGATTCTAGGCAGTTTCAATTTCAACTGATACTGTGAGAAGCAAGCTATGGTTACCGTGCCAGGAAAGGGTACAGCATAAGAGAGGAGGCACCCAAAAGATTGTGGCATGATAGAATTAAGGAAAGCATGGAGTAAGGAAATCATTTAGTTTTTCCAGAATATTTGTGATTGATGTTTTTTGGCATTATTGATTCTATTTTCCAACCTAAGATTTCCTGCAGATTTTTGTTTGAACGAAGTGAAGTCTAGTTTTAACTCCACGATTGTTCTTTAAATGTGTTCTCTTTCAACGATGACTCTCGAACGCTATTTACGATTTTAATGAAACTTGTTATGAACATTTATTATGTTCATAATATAGAATAGAATTGCTGATTAGAGTTGGGAGCCTCAACCCGCGCATCATGGTAGCCATTTTAATTAAGTGAAGTCTAAAGTCAGACAAATTCTTCATGAGTAACGTGTGCATTAGTATCAAATACATGGTAAGTTGGACGTGCTTATCAGTTTCAACCGAGAGTTAATAATAATTGCATTTAAAAACGCATCCTGTACGCTAAGAAACTGCAACAAAAACTCTTTTCTAGTGACCTATTTTTTTAGTGTTTACCGTTATCATTGTAATTTTTTTTACAAAAGCTGCACAATTTAACGTTGAATCTTTTTCACACGTATAACTATTTTCTTCATTTCTTGTGCTATCTTTCCTATTGTTCGCTTCTAGAGTACCTACCTGAAGACTTACTGCTAAAATTTTAAAATTGTTTCAAGTACATAATATCTTCTTCATTATAACTATTTTCTTCATTTCTTGTGCTATGTTTCCTATTGTTCGCTTCTAAAGTACACCCCTGAAGACTTACTGCTAAAATTTTAAAATTGTTTCAAGTACATAATATCTTCTTCATTATAACTATTTTCTTAATTTCTTGTGCTATGTTTCCTATTGTTCGCTTCTAAATTGTTTTAAGTACCTTTATAATATTTGTGCCTTACAGTTATATTGTTATTACTCCAAATGGTTTTATCGCCATATTAAGGTGACATAAATAACCAATCAACAGTAAAATTGTTTACATCTTCTGCCGTCATTTATACATCAGCAATGGCAATTTCGCTATGTGATTGCCTTGATATCAAACAAAAAATTACCAAAATTTGTCTAGATAGTTTGATAGGGTTTAAACGGATGACAAACACGTTTGTCATTGTTTGTTCGTTTTTGAGAACTTTTCATAAATCTTGGATTTAAAAAATATTTTTGAGACGTCTCTGGACACCCAAGTAATCAATTATCAAAAATATACAAGTGAAGATAAAACAAAAATTCTCTTTCGATCAGAAATCGTATTGGAAAAAAGAAAATATGAAAATTATATTTATTAAAGATTAAAGATAAATATCTGGTTGCTGTGTTAGGTATAATAAACAACAAAATTTGAAAGTAAATCATTTTGTCTGAAAGTCTCATCAAATAGATTGATAGGGGCATAAATATTTACTAAAGACACAAATTCAACAAATAGGTATATTAATATCAAATAAATTGTGCCATAATTTTGGAACCTTTACTTAAACTCATAAAACTCAAAGTCCATTTAGTTCAGTGATTGATAAATAAATTCAACGTAGACAGCTCCATGACTGCATACGTAAAATTCGAAAGATACAGCGGATACGAGTTATAGTCATTTTATTTGTCATTTCATCTGTTTTGTAGATAGTCATTTCATATCTAGTTATAATCATAACGAGTTATAGTCATTTCATATCTATTTTGAAATAGTCAAAAGACGAAAATCAAGATATTTATTTTGAAATAGTCAGAAGACAAAAATTAAGATATTTAAAATAATCCTTCTAACGAAAAACCTTCCGAGTTATAGTCAAAAGTGATATTTTGTAATTATTTTGCCCCAAAGGAATTCTACGGCATACGAGGTTGTTGGCATCAACAAATATAAAATAAATTTCACCCTGTATATATCAGTAGAGAGGTCTAGTTAAACCCTTATCATTTCTCAACCTTAGAAACTGGTTCAATAATTAATTACATACTGGTGGATCTGTCTATTATCAAAATATTTCTCTTTATAACCATTCTATTCTATTCTATCATCAGAACAAAATATTGGACAGAGGGTCACATTGAAAAGGTTGGAGGGTCGGGGTCCAGGCTTCTATTATAATAATTTAATTGACCAGCCCTACCATCATAGTGATGGTGAGAAGTCGCCGTCTCACACAATTCAATTAATAGATATGATGCCACCACGTTCACGCTCACGTCATCAGTGTTTTAATTAATTGATGAAATGGCAATTAAATTGTTTTTGGGCCAAATTGTCAAGCTCAATAGCCTTTGGGAATGAGTGAACGTTAGTTTTTGCTTTATTATTTTATTTTCAATAATGAACCTTTTGGAATAGTCACGAAAAAAAATACCCCCCCCCCAATAATATTTTACGTTTCAAGGTACGCAGAATCCAAAAATATAATGAAAAAAAATCTGTTTGTCCTTCGAACGCCGTGATGGGCACTTTTGCCACTTAGCGTAGACCGATTTTGATGAAATTTGGTATATTGGTTCCATCTGGGGGCTATTTGTCCCCGAAACTGGTGTTTGGTGCAATCTAATATGCCGCAAGCGGTATTTACCGCTTGTTAACGACTTTCAGTATTGCTGGTTAAAAAGATAATGGTAAGAGCTTGAGACTTGTATTTGGTATGTGTATGTCATTGTGGGGTCAAAACTTTTGGGTGTAATCAGACATACCGCTTTTTATTAATCCTGTCTAAAAAGAAAATGGTAAGAACCATGGGCTTGAAATTTGGTGTGTGTGTGGGGGGGAGGGGGTTACTAGTAAAATAATAAGCCCATGTGTCACATTGGCAGATTATTTTTATATTTGATGCAAAAAATGGTTGCATCAAATTTTCCCTTGCAACGTTCATTATGTTACAGTATACGATGGACGATTTTTGGACTACATCTAGTCTTCAAAAGACAAGTGTGTATCAAGGGAATAGGAGTTGTAGAACAATTATTTAGGCCTTAGTTTGGGAGTTATCGCTATTTTTTTTTTATTATTATTATTATTATTTTTTTTTTGATGAGCTCATAACTCCTTTAAAAATGGGCCAATTTTCAAATATTAAAATGATTTGAAAAGATAATTTCAAGCTGCATTTATTTAGTTCACACATTGACTTGCTACGAATAGAGTAACAAAATGGCGACCATATGAAATTTTCAATTGCAAATGGCCAAATTTCTAATTTGTAGTGTTTTTTATTTCTACCAAAATGAGATAAAAAATCCATGGAGTGGTTTTCGAGAAAATCAAATTTTAAAGTATCCGATGCCCGCCATTTCATTACTTTTTAGGTTTTTAGATCATTTTGATTTTTGAAAATCGGACCCTTTTTAAAGGAGTTATATATAAAAAAAAAAAATTAGCGATAACTCCCAGACTAAGGCCTACGATCCAAGATTTGATGAATTCACTGAAGATTTCAGATACGGTTTATGGAGGGTAAATTCTTTAGTATTACCTCGTTCTCGTTGATTATTTATCAGTCAGTCAGTAAATCGTACTGTTCATAATACGTCTTCATCTTATTCTAATCTACAAGGGAGGCGTTTTGAAATAAAGAAAAAAGATTTTGATTTAATAAAAGTCATAGGAGAGGGAAGCTTCTAGGAGGGTAGTAAACATAGAAGGAAAGAAATATGCTAACATAAACATACAAACAGTAAGAACTGAGCTTGAACCTAAAGTTTAAAGTATTTGATAAAGTTTTTTTTTTTTCTCTCTCTCTCTTCTCCGTATTGAATAAAATTACCATAACATACAGTGTACAACACGCAAACTTACCACATTAGTTTTACAGGGTTCTTCATCAGCATCTTCACCCTTTTCCAATTCTATTTGGGGTCGGCGCTACTTATTCTTTTTCTACCATGCCACAACCTTTTCTCTTTCGGTACCTACTCTCTTTAGCTGTATATCTTAGCACGGTAATCCTAGCTTGCATCTCACATTATCCATGAAAACTGAGTTGAAATTTGCTTTTTGCAGTTGAACTCTTATCCAATGGTTTAAAGAAGAGTTTTTATAAGGCTGGATGTTCTTCTTAACACCAAACCTTCTGTATTGCCCCTACGGTGGCTACATGGGTTTTTCATCAGCATCAGTGAGTGATAGATCATTGTGTTTGATATTGATTTTTCTAAATAGGTGCCTTTTCCACCCCAGATTTATAAAAAATACTGGCAGACAAGTAGTATTACTTATAAATCTGTGTTGCTTCGCCGCTTCACCCTGTACATATATATTTTTTTACTTGAGGGGTATGATTTCTCCAGAGCATTTTACAGTGTAGATACGGAAGTAAAAAATGAGTGCCAGCGAAAATTAGGAAAATATTACGGAAAAGTGCAAAGGAAAAAATCGGATTAAAAAATCTAGCTAGCTGTTACCATTTTTCCCCCACGTCCAGCAAGTACTTCTTTTTCTACTTTCTTTTTTTGAATATTTGGAGTGAAAGGTGTGTTTTTAATGAAAAACACAATTGTAATACAAAGTTTCAATTATGTTGTTTGGAATTTCATTACAAATAAGAAAGAGAGAGATAGAAAATCCAAAGAAAGATTGTGCTTTGTCGTTTTCTTTAACCCTTAAGGCCGGGACACGCACGCTTTCGCCCTGACTCCAGTCCAATTTTGTCCCTGTATGAGATCTGGGAGGGTGAGTACAGCTTTCATGCCCGCTTCCAGCACCTCTCTGATTTATAGCTCTGATTCGATGCAGTTGATGCCAGTGCAGTCTCGATTCAAACATTATGACAGAAGGATCTGAACGCATCATCACCCGCGCAATAAAATAATCATCATCTGTGATTCGAACAGGTTACATTGGGTTTTTTGTAGAACAAGAAAATCGAAAACGTTTAACGGAGAACAGCTGGGGAATCGAAGATTTTGAGTACATGTTGCAATATTACAATACATGTTCTGATTTTGTGTACATGTTACAATATTACAATACATGTTACGATTTTGTGTACATGTTACAATATTACAATACATGTTCCGATTTTGTGTACATGTTACAATATTACAATACATGTTACGATTTTGTGTACATGTTACAATACAACATGTTACAATATTACAATACATGTTACGATTTTGTGTACATGTTACAATACATGTTCCGATTTTGTGTACATGTTACAATATTACAATACATGTTACGATTTTGTGTACATGTTACAATATTACAATACATGTTCCGATTTTGTGTACATGTTACAATATTACAATATATGTTAGGATTTTGTGTACATGTTACAATATTACAATATATGTTACGATTTTGTGTACATGCTACAATATTATAATACATGTTACGATTTTGTGTACATGTTACAATATTACAATACATGTTACGATTTTGTGTACATGCTACAATATTACAATACATGTTATTACGATTTTGTGTGCATGTTACAATATTACAATACATGTTACGATTTTGTGTACATGTTACAATACATGTTACGATTTTGAGTATATGTTACAAGAAAAAGGGAGAAAAGCTCTTGAAAAAAATCAAATCTTCAAAACATAAAATGAACTAATTTTGTGTGTACAGCCAGAATGTGCAAAGTAGCATGCGTTCCTCAACTGGAGATCGAATATGTCGAAAGCAAAATGATGTTAACCAGTACATTCAATGTATATGTCAGACATGCATGGTCGGAGTCAGATCGGAAGCGAGCGTGATATTTTGTGTCCTGGGCTTTAACCGGAGGGTTGCCGTATCGAAAGAATTATATCGATATTATCAAACGCTCAGTATCGATGAGCGATATTATCTAACGCTTAATATCGATGGGCAATATTATCGGATGGTCCAATATCGTAATAAAATATTTGTGTACATGTTACAATATTACATGTTACAATATTTTGTGATATTATCGAATTTGTGATATTATGATAAAAGATATTATCGAACGCATAATATGATATTATCGGATGGTTATATCGAATCCTCAATATTCATATTCAATATTATCGATGTAAATATGGACGATCCTAGTAGCAAAGGGGCTTATTTTTCTGACGTAGTTTTCGATACCAATTTTTTTTTCGATATTATCGAAATCTTAATATGGATATAAAATATCGATTATATTGAATCCCGAACATTGATATTTTATATTATCGATGTCCCTAACCGGAGCTATGATTTTTACTTTCCTTATCCTATAAAGAGGAAAAAGTATTCTAATTAATTGAAATTTTCCTTTCCCATACACATGAGATCTTTCTTTACTCGCGTCTTCCTCTCCCTATGAGGGCACCAAAAAATAAAAAATGCTGATATTCTATCTAATAACAAGCGCAGTGTTCGCAGGTTAAATTGAAATATGAGGTTTCCAAAAGCGCCCACTCCCCTTTCTGTTACTCTCAACACCTTCATTGCAAAGTGCAACAACAACAACAGCAACAATCTTACTTATTCCACTTTTGTCATAGTTTTCTCGAAAGCTGGAGAAATTTTATTTTCACTTCAGAATGGTGTCGACGGTTTATTTTTTTCGTAACTATTTTTTTTTTTTTTTTAAGAAAAGAAAAAATCCCACTGACTTAAATGAGATCCAAGTTTTTTTTTCGTCTTGAAATATTTCCGGTACGTTTCTTTATAAAAATCCTAAGTAAATATTACTTTGAAAGTTATTCCAAGGCAAGTGTGGCTGGAAGGTGTATGGAGGAAGTTCCTCCGCTTTGACAGTAAATACTTTTGAAGATTTAGACTAATGTAGTAAAGCTCAGCATAAGTAACTCTTATAATCATCAATTTCGATGGTACCCAAATCCAATAATATGTTATTGTCCTCGGATATTGGTTTATTATTTTCAATAATGAACCTTTGGAAGTGTCCCCTCAAAATTTGAATAAAAAAATACGTTTGTCCCCCGCCCCGTCCGCCGTGATGAGCCCACTTTGTGTTTATCCGATTTGGATGAAATTTTTTGAATTAGTCCCGCTTGGGGTCTACTTGTGCGCCGAATTAGCATCATTGGATTTTCTTTTTATGGCCTAGAAATTTTCCAAGGAGATACTGAAATTTAAACGACATATGCTTTTTGTGTATTTTTTTTTATCAGGAATTCGAATGAATCCATTTTAAAGATAATCCAACCAACGCTTATGGTTTTAGTACCTTCTGCGAAGAAAGAAAATCCAATGTTAACAATTCCTATGGTACGATTAGAAAGTTAACACACTGTACATAAAAGCGATGGCACATCCAGAATGAAAAAAATAGTTTGTTATACAAAGTGGAGCCCGTCAAAGTTCTTTATTTAAAAATACACCTGCAATCATTTATATAGGACTGTAAGGTATTTGAAGGCCTATTTGGACCATACGGAGGCCTACATACGACCTACTCGTACATTCATACAACATTTCATCCAAATCTCTAAGTGGCAAAAGTTACGGCGGATGGTGGAACAAAGCATTACTGTTTTTCGAATTGCGGATTCGATTTTTAGGGGTCCCCATGTGCTGATTTTATAGATTTTTAGGATGATTTGTGAAAAGGTAATTTCAAAAATTTACTTTGTCCCACACCACCCCGTAACTGAGTTGTTAAAATACGTATTATCTATTATAGGTTTCCTCTGCATTGTTTACTCTAAATCCCTGTTTATTGCCTCTGGGTGTACATTCATTATATACTAATGGTGTACATTAAATTTTGACTGATGAGACGAACTGAAATTTGAGGAGGATATTGTCTTCCAGAATTACTAACATTAAATATTGAGTAGGTGTATGTAAGCTTAGGGGGAAGCACCTTCTGGTAGGAGGCGTCTCGTTCGAACAAGGAGTAAATAAAATAAAATGAGCATTGTTAAATTGTTCTAGTGCATATGGGAACGGTACATAATATCCTAGATCTTTCATGGGGGGTTCCCCATGTGCTGATTTTATAGATTTTTACGGGTGCTCATAAAAACTACTGTTGGAAAATGTTTGTCTCTGCGTATTTGACATATATTTTGTATATTTTAAAAATCCTCTAATAGTTAACTACTCTGGCAATTTAATGCAAATGCCAGAAATTTTAGTTTAAAAGAATCGATTCTAATAAATGGGAGGCGTTTTGAAATAAAGAAAAAATCCAGAAACAAAAGTATATCAAGTCTCTAGCACTAACTGAGATATCTTGTTCATTGACATACTACAAACAAACACAAACCACAAAGTCTGGAACACAAAATTTGGTCCCTAGGGACCCGATATGAAACAAAAGTATATCAAGTCTCTAGCACTAACTGAGATATCTTGTTCATTGACATACTACAAACAAACACAAACCACAAAGTCTGGAACACAAAATTTGGTCCCTAGGGACCCGATATGAAACAAAAGTATATCAAGTCTCTAGCACTAACTGAGATATCTTGTTCATTGACATACTACAAACAAACACAAACCACAAAGTCTGGAACACAAAATTTGGTCCCTAGGGACCCGATATGAAACAAAAGTATATCAAGTCTCTAGCACTAACTGAGATATCTTGTTCATTGACATACTACAAACAAACACAAACCACAAAGTCTGGAACACAAAATTTGGTCCCTAGGGACCCGATATGAAACAAAAGTATATCAAGTCTCTAGCACTAACTGAGATATCTTGTTCATTGACATACTACAAACAAACACAAACCACAAAGTCTGGAACACAAAATTTGGTCCCTAGGGACCCGATATGAAACAAAAGTATATCAAGTCTCTAGCACTAACTGAGATATCTTGTTCATTGACATACTACAAACAAACACAAACCACAAAGTCTGGAACACAAAATTTGGTCCCTAGGGACCCGATATGAAACAAAAGTATATCAAGTCTCTAGCACTAACTGAGATATCTTGTTCATTGACATACTACAAACAAACACAAACCACAAAGTCTGGAACACAAAATTTGGTCCCTAGGGACCCGATATGAAACAAAAGTATATCAAGTCTCTAGCACTAACTGAGATATCTTGTTCATTGACATACTACAAACAAACACAAACCACAAAGTCTGGAACACAAAATTTGGTCCCTAGGGACCCGATATGAAACANATTAGACCCCAAATATGACATACTCGTATATACCAAATATCAAATCTCTAGCTTTCACCATTCTCTCTTTAGACAGCCTGAAACCACCTAATTTACTGAAAACCGCTAAAAAGCGGCAAAAACCATAAAGGGTGTGTTCGGGGTACAATTAGAGCCCAGATTCACGTATGTACCAAATTTCATCTAAATCATTTACCGCTAAGTTGCAAAAGTGCCCATCACGGCGTACGTCGGACAAACTGATTTTTTTATTCGATTTTTCGATTCTACGTACCTTGAAACTTGAAACGTAAAATACGAGTATCACTGTGATGTGGACAACTGCAAACCATTACAGCTGTCCATCTCTGTGAAATGATAAAAGGCCGGTGTACACGTTACCATAGATCATTTTATAGGTTCATGTCCAAAGCAGGACCAACTGTTTACCCACACTACTCTCAGTTAGTTCTTCTCATTATACAATATAGTTTGTTGGGCAAGAAAAGTGGAAAGACGCGAAGAGCGACATTGTTCAATAAGTCCAGTCAATAACTCTCGAGAACTTTGCCAAACTTCAACTAACACCTTCCTTGAATGGCTAATGCAAACTAAGTCAACTATGTAACAATTAGGGATGGGCTAATTATCCACGCCTCGACTCATCGACTCACAACTCGATTCACTCACGAGTCGAATCATCTTTTTGAAATGAGTCGATTCTTCAAAGAGTCGACTTACGAGTAGCTTTTTTTTGTGTGTAAAAAGGAATAAAGATAATAATGGGAGTAATATGTTTCCGCGTGCTTGTTGTTTACTGAAGGAAAATGTTATTTTATTCTGGTGATGATTGATTGAGATGTCCTCTTAATGTATTCGCCGAAGTTGGGGACGTTTATTTGGTATATGCCACTTCTGTCAATTGATTTTATTATGTCTTTCTGATCAAATAAGGTGTTTTTGAAAATTGCCATTCGATGCAAGTCGCGATCGAGAGTCGACTCATATTTGTGAGTAAAGTAGAGTCATGTCGACTGACCTAAGTGAGTCGAAAATCCCATCCCTAGTAACGATAATTAGCTGCTACATGTTTATATGATGCGACCTGTCGTTACAATTCAATGACGGCCGACATCATCCATCCTATTCCACTAAATCGTTACAACGTTTCTTTTTACACAAAACGATAACATTCATTCATTTAGATCAGTCGCTCATAATAACGTGATCTGGTAGTCGCTTCCAAAGTACGACCCACCTCATAAACGGACTCTAGTAGCTACCAGAGTTCGCCCGTTTTACTTCGAATATTTTGACAATCCATTAAGAATGTTTTTTTTTATTATCATTTTAGTAAGCAAGGATTGCAGTATTTTGTAAAGTGGTAACAGTCTAATTGAATCAGCAAGTTCCGTCAACTACTTGAACGCTTTTAGTGCACTAATACAACTCTCCAAAGGCTTCACTCGTTTCCTCATCTTCTTCTCTATTAAAGTTATGCAAATAAAATTTACTTAACATTTTCCAAAGTAAATAATACTAGACGTTTAAAAGAGCTTTTTGCAAGTTTGCAAGAAAGAAAAAGCAAAGAAATTTGCTCAGCATTGACAAAACAGGAAGTAAATCCTTTACTTTTCAAGAGAATTTGGTATGTTGCTTGAAAGTGAAGGAGGGAACTTTGTTTGAATTGGCTATTATTTTGGAACGGAAGGTATGTGCCAGAATATCAACTGATGCGTTCTTTTTGGACACTATTTAAATACGATCCGACTTAGGACAGAATGAAATTCCTTAGTATTATGGAGAGTTGATTTTTTCAGTGCATGAGCAATCCACGTGCATGAACAATCCACTGATTATGCTTTTTTTCTTTCTGGGCGAAGCCTATTTTCTGTTTACATTATTCCTATATAGGTTTCTGTACTCGGCTTTCTGTAGTTATTTTCATACTAATATTAGAACAGTATTTCTCAGACAATATTTGATATTCTTCTAGACGAAGCCTATTTTCTGTTTACATTATACTCATGCATCGCTTCATTAAGTTCTTTAACAAATTAAATAGGTTCCTGTACTCGGCTTCCTAGAGGTACCTTCATCATATTAATATTAGAACAGTATTTCTCTGACAATACTTGATATTCTTCTGGACGAAGCCTATGTTCTGTTTACATTATACTCATGCATCGCTTCATTAAGTTCTTTCAATAACAAATTAAATAGGTTCCTGTACTCGGCTTTCTGGAGATACCTACCTTCCTAATTAGTATTAAAATAGTATTTCTCTGACAATACTAGATATTCTTCTGGACGAAGCCTATTTTCTGTTTACATTATTCTCATATAGGTTTCTGTACTCGGCTTTCTATAGATACCCCTACCTTCCTAATTAGTATTAAAATTGTATTTCTCTGACAATACTAGATATTTTTCTGGACGAAGCCTATTTTCTGTTTACATCATTCTCATATAGGTTTCTGTACTCGGCTTTGTATAGATACCCCTACCTTCCTAATTAGTATTAAAATTGTATTTCTCTGACAATACTAGATATTTTTCTGGACGAAGCCTATTTTCTGTTTACATTGTACTCATGCATCGCTTCATTAAGTACTTTCAATAACAAATTAAATAGGTTTCTGTAGTCGGCTTTCTAGTAGGTACCTTCGTACATTTGTCATTAAAACAGAATATATTTTCTGCTGATCTGTACTTGTATGGGAATCATGGGATGTGAGATGTGATGTAACTACTATTTGAAAAAGACGATTTTAATTGATTCTCTTTTTCTTTTGATGTTTGAAAATAATGTGTTTGGAATAAATTTAGCTTTTGACTTTATTCTGTAAGTGTGTGATGTGTGTTTTGAACACTAATATTAAATTAGTTACCCATACCATTTTTCTACAAAGTTACAGAGTGTGTTGTGATATATTTTAACGGGTCATAATATATCTCTGAATACTGTTCTGATTTTGAAATTATGAAATGATTTGTAAAGCTTCAAATAACTACAAAAAAAACTCCTATTTGTGACCATGAAAATTCAAAATAATAAAATGGCGCCCATTTAATATATTCAAAGTCGAAAAAAATTAAATAAAATGTAATTCCTCCTCTGTCTGATACTAAAGGACTCTCATATGGCAGCATAAGCAATAATCGAGAATCAAGAGGATAAAGAGTATATAAATCTGAGTATCTGGGAAGCCAGGGATTTGGACCAGTCAGGTAATTTGACCAGTCAAGGAATTGAACAGAGGTGAAAACGGAAGTCAATTTGAAGCAATGAAGAAACAGGTAGTAGCTACCGATAAGAATTTGAATGTCTCTTCTTCCTAATTTTAACATAGGTGCAAAATAAGGAGCTAAATTCATCATTACATGTGTAATATAGTGCAGGCAAAAAGCGACATAAAACTTTATTTTTGTTACTAATTCACAGAAACGAAAGTTAATTATATTTATTGAGAGGAAAAAATTGACATTGAATATTTCAAATTGGCGTTATTTTGAATTTTGATAGTACCAAGTAGGAGAAGGTTTTTGTAGTTCTTGTTTTAGGCTATCCAAATCATTTTAAATTTTCTAAGTCAGGACAACAATAAGGGAGATATGAGCGATTAAAAAAATCACACAAAACACCCTGTAACTTTGATACCAAAGCTCAAATCAAAAATCGATATTAAAATGTTTATTTTTATGCATTCTGTAACACATATCACTGAAAGAGTGTCTGTGACACGTTGAATACATCAGTTTCCATAGGATTACTGTACTTGAGCATTATCCAGCACTCTTGATGCTGACTAATATTGCCGAACCCATTCAAGGCTGGGAGAGTACAAAATGGGTAGCTACATGGTATGTATATTTCCAGTAAATTGACGATGAACCCTCGTCCCAAATAACTTTTAGCTGTAACAGAGACGTTAGTTAAAAAATAAAGAAAGGCAGATAAAATACTATATCTTCACTTGACTTTCTTTTTCTTTTTCGACCAATCTTGCTCTGATGATGTACTATGCGGAGTACATCCTTTATTTTCAACAAAATTAACTTCCAATATTATTATTGTGTGAAAATAAAATTTAATAAAAAACATGATAGGTTATCCGATTATCAAATATTCAACAAAAGTTACTTGACATATTTTTCCCGTGGCTATAAAAAAAACAACCTGAAAGTGCATTTTGTGACGTGAAGTAAGATATCATTTGTGCAACGATCATTGTACGAGTATTTCATTTGGCGCTACCGCGCTCCTCATTACAGAAAATTTAAGACAAATTTAAGAAGTGTTATTAAGGAATTTATTTGTGTTAATGCTAATGCTTTGTCACAATGAACTTCTCTATGTTATTACTAAATTTGTTGTCTTCGCTTGGATTCGAACCAAAAGCCTACTGGTCACGAATCCATCATTCTTACCAACTGAGCTACTGAGGCTGCTAAGAAGTGTTATTAGTTGGGCAGAAACTGTTAATGTATTTTTTTAAAGAACTGAATGTCATGAATCATGACAAAGCGAATGACGATACCTCTTTGAACATGCTAATCAACAAGTCTATCCTTTCCAGATTGAGATTATTGTTATCTATTGGTGTTGGTTATGCCATTAGCTTGGATTAATTTGGTTCACGCCTTCTAGCAATTAATATTTACTTTAACAAGTTGAGTATCTCTAATGCTATATTTCTTGTCATTTCATTTCTAGTTCTTCTTTCAGGTTTCAGTTCCCCAAACCGCGTTGATCGATCACAATTGTCAGTTTATTTGTTTATCTCAGTGTGATGTCAATTATATTTTTTCTTATCTATTCCAATTTTATTTAAAAGTATCTCTTTTTATTTTGTTTGTATTGAATCTTGATGGATATAATACTATTAGTTTAAATGTCATTTGATAGAGATATGTAGTTTATTTTTAAATCCATGGATTTCAAATAAATAGATTTATAGGAAAAGTGGATTAGGTACTTGAAGATTAGATTAGATGTATAAAATTGAATATTTTATTTATTTCTATTTTATTTCCAAAGATTGTTTTTTGTATGGGACGGTTTATTGAAATTTTGTGGTAGTCCAAACATTCGTTTCAGATAAAATAGTATGCATCGTTTTTACCCTTTCCATATTATTCCAAGTGTCCACTATGTTTCAATGGATGGTCCTATGGTCTACTGTTGATTCAAGTGTGGTTTTGTATTATAATAGTAGTTAATGAATCATTTACCTTCTTCTTCTAGCTATCATTTCTTTTCTATATCTCTATTTTCCCCCTTTTTGAACTATTGTTATTGAAAAGTTCGTTCAATGAAGAGTTATATAATAATAATAATAATAAGCATTGAACGGGTATACGGGATGATAAGTTTGTCCAGGTGGGGCCAGAATACTTTGGGTTCCTCACGTATTGTAAAAAATTAACTAATTTTTACATTCCTACATTACTAATTTTTACTATTAAATTAAGGTATTCTTAACAATCACTCCAATATCACTAAGCCTAAGCTACACTTTAATAATTTCCATATACTGCTACCACTTGTCGCTATTACCATAGCTACTCAATTTTTCTCAGGAGGCTGAGTTACCCCCAATCACAACCGGACAAAGTAGAAAATTTGAAAAAACCTTTATCAAATTTTCGACCCGTCCAGGAATTGAAACCGAAACCTCTTTGGTGCAAGCCGAGTGTGATGCGCACTCTACCACGGAGACGTCTCCTATTTTTACTATTAGGATATCCTATGAAAAGGAATTTATTGTATATTGTAACGGACTCAAATAAATTTTTAGGTCTCCATAGAGCTCAAATCTCGGGTTTCAGCCATTGGTCCTGTATGTTTGTGAACAAGATATCTCATGAACGGCAAGTGCTAGAGAATGGTGCCTATTAATATCATTTTTTTGTATGGAATGCGTAACGATATACTTTTGGTTCATGTCCAATCTACCGCTGGTGGCATTTTGTTGATATTTGCGGTCTTTTGTCGTTTTTTTGGCGGTTCTGCCTGAAGAGACAGAGGTAAAACTAGATATTAAAATGTGTGCCTATTTATATCAATGTAATGCATTATTATTAGTGCAGGAGGCCTTAGTAATGCTGTGATACCCACAAAATTTGTGAAAAGACCGTTTCGCCTTACCACAGAGCAATTCTGTAGTAACAATAATAAATGTTTCTTCTTGTTTTATACTTGAGTGATGTTCACTCCAGACATAGCTTTCATTTTTCGGCCTAATATCAATGTATTTTTTTATTCAAATTTCGAGTTCTACGTACCTTGAAACGTAAAATAACAAATTTTTGGGGAGGCGGTTATTTTTTTGGTCACTGAATAATAACTCCTTGTGTCACATTGGCAGAGTTTTTCAAAGTGTATTAGTGCAAAGTTTAAATCGTTTATTTTTTCAGACTTAAAAAAAAGTTAAAATAATTTACATTTTATGCATAAAAAAAAATAAAAGAGAGATTTGTCTTCTCTCTTTTCCTTGAAAAAGAGAATGAGATAATACTAAAAGTATGAAAGCAAGATCTGGGAAATTTTGTAGGCATTTTGAGGACATAATGGAATAAAAGGGGAAAGATGAAGTATTATTATTATATAGGTCAGCAGATTCTTTATTTTCAAACAAAAAATTTAATTAACAATTTTGAGACTTTTTTTCATTATTAGTCTCCATTTTGTGTTAGGAGAACAAGGGGAAGGATTTTCATCATCAGAGTTCTCCAAAGTTTTTCATGAAATATCTCAAATTATGCTGCTTTTCGAGTGCACTCTCCTCTCCGACGTTTTTATTTCATTTTTTTTTTTTAAAAAAAATGATCCTTTCCCAATTTTGTATTTATCTTTTCTTGGATTCCTCGTCCTCATTTCTCCCATGAAAGCTGGTCTAATGAAATTTCCAAAAATGGAATTATTTGGTATGAAAGTCTCCGACACACTTCTTAAATTCTCCCTTTCCCAATTCTATTTGGGGTCTGCGGTGATTTCCTTTTTCTACCATGCCAAAAGCTTTTGCTCTTCGTCTACTTTCCTCAGCTCTGACTTTTCCCTGGCACGGTACGCCTAGCTTGTTCCTCACAGTATCCATAGAAACTGCATAAAAAGTAATTTTTTGGATTATGACCTCTCATCATTGATTTGAAGCAGAGTTTTTTGCTCTTTCAACTCTCTTATGTAAGTAATTGCCAACAATGCAAATTGTTATAACCGAAACGCTTTTTGGAAAAATAAAGAAATTTTGACAAAAACTTTTATTGAAAAGACATATATTATGTCTTTTCATCATGAGGCTGACGCTTGGACTTTTAACAAAGACATTATTAAAAGGGTAGATTCATTTGAAAATACTGCTATACAAGAATGTTAAGAATATCATGGATAGACAAAGTCAGCAACAGCACAAAATTGAGAAAAATGCAGAAAACGCAACTCAAACACAATTAAGAAAGGAAAAATCAAGGGCGACTGAGAATTATGTGAATGGACAATAATAAGGAATGGCCAGGCATTACATCTCTTGAGGCCCTAAAAGGGCCTACCAACAGAGAAACCTTTAGAACAATAGTGTCATCCTTCTGGCAAACATCGACTGACGGTCGCTTGATTGGAACCGCTAATATTCATTTTGCTACTCCATTATTATCTTTTTCACACTTTCGAACATTCTTAGATTAAAACGAATCTTAAACTTCAACGTTGTGCACATTCATTCATTAGTGTCATCATCGTGTCCAAATGTATCAGACTGCAGCTCTTAGTAAGTGGTTGATCTTTGCTAAAGTATTTAATTGCATCATACTTACATCTATTCTTTGTGCAATAGTCCTCACTAGTGGACGCAGCAGCATTTCGAATTCCGAAGGGAAAGGCCGCCACAATAAATATTAATAATATAGGTCTCCTCTTTCCTATCTGGCTTTACTTAGTCAACTCTTGACTTATTCAGCGCATAATGAGTCTACGACCTTATCCTGTTGCTTTTCATTTTCACTCTTTCTCTTCTCTATATATTTTAACCCGGGCACGGGTACATTATTCTGTGCTTTTATGGGTTTATACCAGAATATCGTTATTTGCCTATTCCCACATTCCCAGATTACAATAGATTGTGTTCATTTCAGAATGAACACAATTTGCACTATGATCATCCTGTATGAGTTATTCGGATACTTTCTGTATATGTTCTCAACGCATACAGAACATACTATACCTTTCATACAATTACACACCAATCAAGTGCATAAAGCAAATAGTGCCCTGTAGATAAGTAATACAATGATGAAAAGGATGTTAATGAGCTGTAATTGTTATCATATGGTAAGCATATCTTCCTAAAATTTAAATTAGAAGGAACACATGAACTTGAAGAGGGTACTGCACGAAACTCACTCGCATTTGTTAAAGCATAACGAATAGAAAGTGAGAATCTTTAAAATACAGAGGTTTGAAGTTGGGGAGTAATGCTATCGGTATCTCACTGAGCTGATTGAGTGTGCACACGTATGTCGTTATTGTGACCAATAACGAAAACGTCAAAATATATAGTTTTCACTTTGCATACTCTAATCGAAACATGGGTAAGAGTAATTATGTCGTTGGTTGATGTGCACAGTCTCCTCCTGCGATGTGGCGTATTCTAGTTCAAACATTCTATTCGTTAGAAACATTATAATATTTCATTGNACTCTATCAGATGTTACTTGGGGGTGACATCCTCACGAACCGAGAAGACGAACTGAATTGATAGGGGTAAAATATACAGAAAGCTACAATGAAATATTATAATGTTTCTAACGTAATTATATTCCCTGATTGACATTATTAGCCTCCTATATCAGTTGCATGATGACATAAACTTTAGAAGTAAACAATAACCTCTTTAGAGCTGCATTCTCATATATCCGGCTTCCAATTGGAATCGAATTTGGTTTCTTATTTGTTAAGCCACCCCGAGACCTTATGTTGGCCATTTTAACGGAGTGAGTTATATACAGTTAACAAAACCACTTGTGAATCTGCATAAGAAAAAATAACTGGTACATCTGGTAAAAAATACTTTAAAATATATGTACTGGTACATTTGGTAAAAATACTTTAAAATGATTAATACTTTAAAATATATGTACTGGTATACATTTGGTAAAAATACTTTAAAATTATTAATGCTTTAAAAATATATGGACTGGTACATTTGGTAAAAATACTTTAAAATTATTAATACTTTAAAATATGTGGAGTGGTACATCTGGTATAAATACTTTAAAATATGTGGATAATAGTACATCTGGTAAAAAGGTCTTGATTGCCGTATTACTTTGAGGGCAAATAATTATTGAAAATTTTTACTTTCTAGCAAATTCCTTTTTCGTGATCAAGAAAACCTCGGTCCAGAATTTTGCGGGAACAAAATGGACCAAAAAACCTCTTCCTTTACAAGTTGTATTTTCAGAAGTTAAAAGTGAACACTCAGAATAAACTTATCTTAGAAATAAGTAAATAATGTTATTTTAACTAAAATATACTATATACGGTTTTAGCGGGGACAAAATATTATGGACGAATGTTTTTCATTTTTGTTGGAAAACTTTCATTCTTGTTGTTATCATAGTTGAAAAAGTTTTCTATGAAAATGAAGTCAGGTGAACTCGACACAACTTTTTCATTAATACCAAACTTAGGGCAGGCATGCGTTATTAGGTACGATGATACTTTGCTATGTATTTTTTATATACAGGGTTAGGTGCGGAAGATCAGAAATTTTCCGAAGCTCAGTTGCATGTGACTAAAAATCGATAAAAAATTGAAATATTTTAATAAAACTTTGGGAAAATCACAATGGCGCTCGCAATAAATAAATTAAAAAAACTCTCAAGACCGCTAAAAGACCTCTCAAAAGTATTTGGAGAAATATATGTTTCTCATTGTTCGATGTTGTGAATCACTTGTCTTGATCCCAATTCTACTACCAATAAATTTCTAGTAGAAGATCAAATATTTTTCGGATCTAAAATCATAGAAATTAGCACCATGGGTATGGCACTAGGAAAAGACAAGATATTTATGATTCTCCGCTGTTTCAAATCACTACGGATCGTATGACGTCATACGTCATTGAATATATTTTAGGAACACATGGAAAATTTCTGTTCAGATAAAGTTATTTTGATGGCTGGAAAAAATATTACAAAAACTTGGACAAAAATGGTAAAAGTATTCCGATATTAATGAAATTCTAACGGTATATTACTTTTTCCGATAACTTTCGTAAATCTGATGGAGAAATTTCTACTTTAATATATAAATAACGAAAGTAATGCTAATACATAGAACAAAAATAACGAAAATGATGCCACATATAATCTTTATTGTCAAATGCTTATTTTAATTTTTTTAATTACAAGTCCTTCTGGTCTAGTGGCTATATTACACTGGCATTGTACTTGGAGGACCCGGTTTCAATCCCCGGCGGGGTCGTAAATTTTCGTGTGCATCACACGCGGCTTGCACCTAGGAGATTTCAGGTTCGATTCCTGGATGGGTCTAAAATTTGATAAAGTTTTTTTTTTTTTAAATTTTCTACTTGATCTGATTGTGTTTGGGGGTAACTTAGCCTCCTGAGGATAATTGAGAAGCTATGGTAATAGCGACATATGGTAGCATTACTGATAATATTGTCGTGAATGTTGAACTTTACCAGAGTAAAAATATTAGAAGATTGAAGAGATTATTAGTGCAGGAGGCTCTTAGTAATCCTGTGATACCCACAAAAATTGAGAAAGACCGTTGGGCCTTACCACAATGTATTTGATTTATATTTTGACATTGGTTAATTGCTTCATCAATGTTTTTTAATCAAATGAATTTAAATTTAGCAAATTTTTGTTGATCAACATTAAATAAATAATTGAAAATTGTAGTAAACATTATTAAAATAAAACTATATTTTATTCATGTTTCATAAATCCTACTAGAACACTCATTCCAGCCTGGCGCATTTCGTCATCCCTACACAACTCAACTGGTTCGGGAGTAGATGGGATTTGTATTGATGACCGTGCTATAACTTGAATGGGAGTTCTCTGGAGCACTGCTTCCCAACCTTTCTCCAACTATAGCCCCATCTCAGAGTTTTTTATAGCCCTATCTCAGAGTTTTTTTACGAAGTAACATTAGGTACTCTCATTGCCCCNTTTTCTTAATAAACTATTTTAAGTTTTATTTTTTTTTTAATTATTTTTAAAGTTAGTTAACGCGTTTTAAATTCACGATACCTTAATCCTCGAATCCTAAGTCTGCAACAATATGATGAGCATTGTGTAAACTTTATATTCATGGCGAATATTTATGAAACCCACACAATATTATTCTATGAACCACTTGCCTGATAATCGAAATATTAAATATTCTTATCGTCCATTTATAGCACCCCAGATGCTAATCGTCACATTTCCTGCCCCTTTTTCTATATCGCCTCCCCCCCCAGGTCGATTGCCCCAAGGTTAGTGATCACTGCTCTAAAGTGTTAGCTTTTAAATAAGTCGATTATAACAAAACGCTACAGGTGCGGTTATACCGTAGTTATATAAGGTGGTAAGATGCTTTCTAAGTAAGATGCTTTCTAATTTCTAAAGCTACTTCAAAAATTTACATCACCAAAATTTTGATTTCGATGTGACTCTAGATTAAGTGGATGGATTTGTTCTAAAGGAATAGCTTGTTTTGGCGGACCTGTGGAGATTTATTATTCCAAGAATCACTCCTAATTATATCCCCAAGTCAGCAAGAAAATTAACTTAACCCTCCATATCCCCCATGTAAGAAAACCTTTTTTGACCCTCATTCAGATTTCTGATATAAAATTATGCATGGGACTATCAATATTATTTTGGCAAGCTACCAAATACCTTTTTTTTAAAAATATAGGGAAAATGAACATTGAGGCCTCTTACAAATTCAATTTTTATTTTTCGTTTGAAAATAAATTTAATTAAATCCAGGTTTTTGTGAAAGCGCGGCTGCAAAAAAAAAGAGTGAATTTGTTCGGGGACGCTGCAGGCCAAGAGAACAATCATAATTCAAACCACAATTTTGCAATAGGTACAGTTTCGTATTATATAAAATCAATGTTTTCAATAAATTTGGCTATTCAAATTATTCATTTTTTAAAATACATAACAAAAGACACAGCCGACAATCATGAGAGAAAAAAATTAGCTATCGTTCATCAAAATCGGTCTGGTGTTTGTGATTGTGGGTGTGTCAACATCAAAGAAGAAGAAGCAGCAGCAAACGATGAGAGAAAAAAGTGTGCTTTTCTGAAGCTTATATCTCCAATTTGACTTAACCGATTTTGTTGGAACTTCACAAACATTCCTCGTCTCTAAGTTCGCCCCATACTTCGGAAACAATCCCTTTTGTCCCTAGGTGTGCTGATTTTCTTCTGGAAGTAGCTGAAATCGGCTATGTAAGCTGTGGCACATGATATACTCTTGGTAGCTTGGCGTGGCGGAACGCTACCGCGCTCCTTAATAATATGGTGTCATTTTTCATATGATTGTGCCCCTTTTTTGAAAGTATTGTGATTGTCTGTAGAGGTAAACTTTCCAGGGCCTATTTATCATGAGTTGAATGTGGATTTTTAAGGCCCATTTTCTTCAAGAGCGAGAGATTAAAATACAAGATTTGATTTTTTCTTTTTCTCTATTTTTATCGCTCTACTTTTCTGTTTGCTTCTAATTCTTTTTATCTTTGTGTTATTTCCTTCTATTTTCCTTCCACGTCATGATATTTCCTTTCTCTCGCCTCACATTTTTTCCTGTTTATTTCCCCCCTTTGAATTTGAATAGTTTCAACTTTCAACATAACATTTTTTTCATTGGATTTTATTTTTTTCAAAAAACATAACATTTTTTTCATTGGATTCTATTTTTTTCAAAAACTAATTCTCAAACTCTAATCTCTAGCAATAAAGGATTATTGCTGCGTTGTGGATGTTGCTGGTTGTTTAGAAGAGTAAACTTTAAAGGTGTTTTGAATAATTCTATCTGATTGTACTGTTTTTCTGGTTATGTAGGTCTTTCGTATCAGGAAAATTAGAAAATCTAGAAGCAAGATTTTGCATTAATGTTTAGCGGAAGTTCTCCTGAATATCATACACAGTTTCTCAAAAATGCATATTATGATATTTGCAAAAATGTATATTATGATATTTGACAAAACCGCATATTATGATATTTGCAAAAATGTATATTATTATATTTGCAAAAATGTATATTATGATATTTGACAAAAATATGTATTATGATATTTGCAAAAATGTATATTATGATATTTGACAAAAATATATATTATTATGATATTTGACAAAAATATATATTATGATATTTGACAAAAATGTATTTAAAAAATGTATTAATAATAATACGTATCGACTCCATTTATTTATATTATGATATTTGACAAAGAAGTATATTTGACAAAAATTTATATTATGATATTTGTCAAAAATATATTTTACGATATTTCACAAAAATGTATATTATGATACCTACTGACATTGGAAGCTCTTGCCGAAAGAGTAATTTCTTCTAATCTAACTTTTTAACTATAATTGAATGTATGACATATTTCAGATTTTGAGATGTTATTTGAGGGTGACATACTCACGGGCCGAGTCCCCCTGAGCTGATGGTGTAAAAGAATTCTGCATTATTTATTATTATTATAATATTTCAGTGAGTGACATGGTTTTTGTTGCCCATGCCAATTATTAGCGCACGGCAGTGCGCCAGGCCAAGTTCCGGAAAGCACTAGTGCATCTTTACACGAAGCAATTCACCAGGTTTTTTTACACCATTAGATATATTTGGTTCTACAAGGGATAGGTCATTAAATTTTTTACAGGATAAACTTCAAAAGTTAATGTTAACCGGGACAGGAGATAGGTAATTTCAAAGTTAGCAGTTTTGGATACTCACTGACTGACTGATTCACTCATCATCAAAAGTATCAGGCACTTCCCTCATACCTAGAGCGCCGAAATTTTGCATGAAGTTAGCAATTGACATCCAAGTAAAGGGAAGAATCCGAAAATTTGAAGTTTTTAAATCTAAGTGCACCAAAACGGTGTCGCTTTAGAGAAGACAATACAACATATTTTAATGTAGTTTTAACTGATAAAACACTGAAATCTTGCATAAAATAGATATTTACATGCAATTAACAGGAAATAATTTGTATTTGAACTCTTTCACTCCCGGTGCTCCAAAGCGGTTCCGCTTTGCGGAAGGAGATGCTCGAAAACTGGTAGGACTCTGAAATCTTGCATGAAGGAACATATTTACATGCAATTAAATGGAAAAATAAAAATATTCACTCTTTTACTACCAGTGCTCCAAAACGGTTCCGCTTCAGGGAAGAAAATACACGAAATCTAGTTTCAGCTGCTAAGACGCTGAAATCTTGCATGAAGGTAGAGAGACTTAGATTCAAATGAATCCGCAAATATCAAAATTCAAACTCGTTAATTCTCAGTGTTACAACTTCAGGGAAGAAGATACACTATAAATATTGCTGTTTTTATTTGCTTGGTAGTGCATATTACTTTATTAATACTTTGGTGTTAGATCTTATTGCACATTTGGGTCCGGTTCACACAGAAATTTCCTGGTTTCCGATATGTTGTGTAATCGAAAAGAAGAAGAAATGAAGAAAAAACGGCTAAATAAAATCAGTTACATATAGTAATCATTACAAAAAGTATTGATATCTCACAAAAAAATTATCATTGAAAAAAGTTCCACCTACTCTTCCAAAAAATTCCGCCTGTGAAAGTAGTGATATCTATTATTGGGGCCAAGTTTATTGTTGCTGCAGTATATCCCGCAATTAAATTTATTATTGCACGTTCTTCTGTCTCAATTCTCAATTATTACCGACTTTACACCTGGCCAGTTTGTACAAAGGTAGTATTTTACGAATCCCCTAAGAAAATACTGACCAAGTGTAAAGTCGGTTTAATTTAAGAGAATTGAGACAGAAGAACGTGCAGTTATAAATTTAAGTGCGGGATATACTACATTTTTTTCGGATGAGTGGGCGGAACTTGGCATTTTTTCAATGCTAATTTTTTTGTGAGATAATTATTGCAGTAAAAACTTGATCAGCTAACAACTTTTTTAGAGCTGCAGTCTCATACATCTGACTACAATTGGAAATGATTATGCCACTATAGATAGACTGACATACTTCTCTCTAGTGTGTGTGGAGTTCATATGTTTCAGAAATCCCGTATTTTCTGTTTTCCAAAATACCAGAAATTAACGAATATAATTCCCAGTTGACTCAATTTACCAAATTTTAGCAAAATGTGTATTTTTCCATTTTTTTGCCCATGGATGACGTGTGCCAAATTTTATCAAAATCGGACCAACGGTTTTTCTTTTGCACATATCGTTTTTTTGGACCCTATGGCCCCAAATATTTCCAAAATGACCCAAAATAATGAAAATATGGCCCAAAAACAATAGGAAATGACATATTTGATCTTTATTTTGGGTTTCGGGTTCCCGTGACACGATTTTTTAGGCCCAAATTTTCTGCACGATTACAATACTTTATCTTCTATAGGAAAAGAAAGTAAAAAAGTTAGGTTGACGATATTCCGAACACAACTGGTGATCATTTTCAGTAGATAAGTGTGTTTTGTATCAAACAAGATAAAGGTAACCCACCAGAATATATTGAAATTGTCCCTAAGTGTAATGGAATTGATAAAATGACTACCCCTACCTTTTGCACGTTCCTTTCTAATTTATGCTGATTTTATAATATATTTTTAAGCAGAATCCAATGTTTGAAAGAGGAAATTTTCCACACATTAAGTTTGTGAAAAACGCTTTTCACATGAACAATTTTTTTCCATGTCGAAAGTAATTTTTCACAATAAAGAATCTAATTTTGATGTTTCCCAAAGTTGTAAAAAAAAAAAAGGAAACATATGAAGGTTATTTGCGCAGGTTTTTAATATTTTACGATTCATCAAGTCCGGAGGATATAGGTTTCAGAACAAGACAGACTTATAAGACTTGCGCAGTAATTGCAGTAGATGTCAGTTTAATTAAACATTCCGTTTTCAATAAAAAATTAAATGTAAGAAGTTGGGCCGCTATGTTGAGCTATCTATCATAATATTAAGAATATTGAATGTACATATTATCTCTAGATAATAAAACTCAATGTAACAATAGATGTAAATTTGTTTGTTTGTATGAATGTATCACTACTTGTTTAGATATCAAAAAATTGATGGCAATGCCCCCCCCCCTCCTCAAAAAACCATAGCCTGGAACGGAATTCAAAAATATCGAACCGTTTTCGATTTATGGCCGATTTTTCGATTGTTGACCAAATTCAGCCGGTCACGGTCGGATATCTTAGATTTTGTCGCGACACCATATCAACTCAAAGCAAAAAAATCTTAGGTGGCCGTTTAAACCTTAATTTAGGACATTGTTTGCAAAAAACTGTCCAGCCGTTTTCTAGTTACGGCCGATTTCCTTTTTTTTTTGTAAGGGAAATCATTGAATACTATTAGAAAGGCAGACCTGAAACCTTTTTTTTGGAACACAATATATGTAAGTTTTTTTATAACAAAGCTCAAAACGAGACCCGTTATACACTATGTAACAATATTAAACTTTGGACTTCTATAGCTGCGACCCCGTTTTTTTTTAATAATTGAAAAGTTGAAATATAATTGTGTGTTTTCAATATTAGATGTCTTGAGACAATATTTAAGTATTTCTTGCCCTATATTCGAAAGGTGAAATAGGAATTGTGTGTTCTAAATATTAGATGTCTTTAGGCAATATTTAAGTATTTCTTGTCCTATATTAGAAAGGTGTAATATGAATTGTGTGTTCTAAATATTATAGATGTCTTTAGGCAATATTTAAGTATTTATTTTCCTAATATATTGAAAAGTTGAAATATAATTGTGTGTTGTAAATATTAGATGTCTTGGGGCAATATTTAAGTATTTCTTGTCCTATATTAGAAAGGTGTAATATGAATTGTGTGTTCTAAATATTAGATGTCTTTAGGCAATATTTAAGTATTTCTTGTCCTAAGAAAAGTTGAAAGTGTTGTAAATATTAGATGATGTCTTTAGGCAATATTTAAGTATTTCTTGTCCTAATATATTGAAAAGTTGAAATATAATTGTGTGTTGTAAATATTAGATGATGTCTTGAGGCAATATTTAATTATTTCTTGTTCTAATATATTGAAAAGTTGAAATATAATTGTGTGTTGTAAATATTAGATGATGTCTTGAGGCAATATTTAAGTATTTCTTGTCCTAATATATTGAAAAGTTAAAATATAATTGTGTGTTGTAAATATTAGATGATGTCTTTAGGCAATATTTAAGTATTTCTTGTCCTAATATATTGAAAAGTTGAAATATAATTGTGTGTTGTAAATATTAGATGATGTCTTGAGGCAATGTTTAATTATTTCTTGTCCTAATATATTGAAAAGTTGAAATATAATTGTGTGTTGTAAATATTAGATGATGTCTTGAGGCAATATTTAAGTATTTCTTGTCCTATATTATTGTGTCAAATGAATTCATAACTTTCCCAAATGAATTAGAGAAGAATATTAAATTCGTTTTCCCCCAAGCCAACGAGCATAGAAATAAATAACAACAATGTGAGCACTGAGCGCCGTACGGTTATGCTTCATTGTGACAGTCACAAAATAAACGCCCTGCCTAACCCCTCGGTTGATTTTCTTTTCTTCTTCAAATTTGAATTCACTTATACTAAAAGTCGACTACGTGATATGTATGAACAAACATTTTTCACACACTCACTCACACAGATATAATGTACATCAGTGGCGCACCCAGCATTTTCTTTCGGGTGAGGGGAGGTCCATTTACAGTGCGTTTAAAATGTATCATCTTTTATATGCATGGGTTAGGTGTGGAAGATCAGACATTTTCCGAAGCTCAGTTGCATTTGAATAAAAACTCGATTAAAAATTTAAATATTTTGATAAAACATTGGGAAAACCATAATGATGCTTTCAATAAAAACTAACAAACAACAATCTCCTCCGCTCGCTAACAGGCCACCATAAATATTTGGAGAAATATATGTTTCTCATTGGTCGATGTTGCGACTTGTCGTGATCTAGTTGTCTCGTTCTCAAGTCCTTTGTGGATAGGGGGACTTAAAAAGAATACTTCCAAGGCACCCAAGTCCATGTCAGTCGTAAAAGGCGACTAAAGGAAGGTTCGGAAACGAACCGTTCTTTAGTTGCCATTAAAACAGAAAGCAAGGAGAAGCTACTGCATTATTCGCAAGGATTCTCAAGTATCAAGAACTCCTGGCGAGTTGTTAAAAACCAGCCCCACGGCTGTTAACCTATGATGATGATCACAATTCTACTAGTCTTATATTTCTAGTATTAGAAGATCAACTTACACACAGATAATATACACCAGTGGTCATTTTGACTATTGATGTGCGCTAACCGTCAGAACCTCTGACCATTTTCTTTAGATATACACCAAATTTATAATCTAATGTTATATAGATTAAATATTGCTTCCTCATTAAATCACCTCTAGTTATATGACACAATTCATTAAAAGACCAGCACACTCAAACGAGAAAAACTCTCTTCTCACATGCATCACAGGAAGATTAATATAAATTGCAATTACATATATTATGAACCAGTGGATAGGAAAAAAATGTTTACCAATCTACAATCTACTGGCCTTTTATACCTGTCCGGCAAGTGAGAGTACACTAGTACAGCCTCCAGACCACAACACCTGTAACGATCATCGATTTTTTTAGGAAATCCTCGGGGTTTTAAGGGTATCTTTGTCCATGAGAAACGTGTCTTTTTTTTGAAACACTGAAATCTCTTAAATTGCCAGTCTGGCTCGGACTCAACCGTGGGGGGGGGGGGGGGAANGGGGGGGGGGGGGGGTGAATTAAGACCCTCCAACAATTAATTTCTACCTATGAATTTCACCAAATGATTTTATGTAATTTGTTCTAAAGAGGTGAATATGTGAGGAAACTATTTTAGTAGCTTGATGGTTTGGTAGTAAGAGCGTCGTACTATACTAAACCATTAACCTACTAAACAATGAATTTGAGATATGTATACCACATAATAATAGCACACAAAAAACTGCTGTGTGGTGTCGAGGGACTATTCAGTCCTATACGGGCAGTATAAATAAGGACTATTATCATATTCTTGTGTACGATATTCATGACAGGATCTATGAGGGAAAATCTCCCTTACGGCTTCGGTCCTGCTTTTCGAGCAAATGATTCCGGGTGATACTGTTTGAGCCTAAAGTCCCTTGTGTCCGCCACTGCCATACATCACCTCTCTTTCTTTTAATTTCCCCTTCTTGCCATCTCATTCTTGAAAGAAACTTTTATTTTTTTTCCTAAACTTTCCAACCAAGGTTTCTTTTTTTCTTTCCTTTTTGTTGTTTTTCCCTAATAAGAATTATGCCATTGCGTATGTTTACAAGCAACATTTACACGAACAACATACAGACTATTTCTGTTAAATAATGTTCATACCCAACATTGAGAACGTACGATTTTATTTGATAAACTTTGAAAATCTTTTAACTTCTTTGATTACAAACAATATATTTCTTCAAATCTCATTTTTGAGCCTTTTTCTTCCTCTGCTTGGGGGTATTATGGTCAAATCCGACCTGCATTGGAATGATGAACGCTGTCTTGGCGATGTACAATAATCTACTAGAGATTTCCTGATCCTCTCTCGCTAACTTGAAAAGATCGCTTTTATTATCAGAGCGTGAACATGAGCTCATTAAATGAACTCAAAGAAAGAAATAATTAACAAACATAATATTTATATTGAAAATATTCGAGATACATTTTTATGTTACAAAGTTACGAGATACAAAGGAACACAAAAAAGGTGTTCACGCTGACGTGAACAACTATCGTCCCATATCACTGTTAAACTGTTTCTCTAAAGTATTAGAGAAACTAGTTTACAATAGACTCATTTGCTATTTGGAATCGAACCAAATATTCTCAGAGAAACAATTTGGTTTTAGACCAAACCGTTCCACCTCTGATGCCATATCAAGTTTCACTTTTAATCTTCAAAAGGCTCTAGACACAAACCATCATGTCCTCGGTGTATTCTGCGATCTCACAAAAGCTTTCGACTGTGTAGATCATTCTATTTTGTTATTAAAATTGAACCACTATGGTATCACTAATTCAGCTCATCAATGGTTCAAATCATTTCTCGGTCATAGATTTCAGTCTGTCAAAGTTTTAAACGAAGGGAATAATGTGCTTTCTCAAACATTATCTCCCTTTTTGGAAATTCAAGAGGGCGTCCCTCAGGGTTCAATACTAGGGCCCCCCTTATTCTCTATAGATATCAATGACATTGAAAATTCTGCCCCTGGCGCGGAATTCGCCCTTTATTGTGATGACGTCAGCCTCCTCATTATTGGTAAAACCAAAGAGGACCTGTTCGATAATGCAACAAGAATTTTGACTTCTCTTAATTCGTGGTTCGTTTCTAACAAACTCTGTTTAAACACCACGAAAACATCTTATTTATACTTCAATAACTGTTCCATATCCCAACTTCCACACATACCCATTCAAAACTCCCAGATTGTACCAGCATCATCAGTGAAATTTCTAGGCCTCCACCTCAGCAATAATCTAAAATGGAAAACCCATATAGAAAATCTGAAACCTCGATTAGGATCTTCTATATTTGCAATAAAATCCATTAGAAGTCATCTCGGAGAAAATTCAGCTCGTATCACTTACTTCTCATATTTTCATTCCATCATGAGTTACGGCATTGCCTTCTGGGGAACTTCTCATCAATCTCAGGAAATATTCCGTCTTCAGAAAAGAGCTCTTCGCGCCGTCTATGATCTTGAGGACATAGCTCATTGTAAAGAATATTTCATTGAGAAGAGGATATTAACACTTTATGGTCAGGTAATATTAGATATGTGCCTATTAATCCATAAAAATAAACATCTTTTACCGACAATGGCACACTCGTACAATACGAGAAATGCCAAAGATCTTATACATTCCAGGCTATCGATATTCGGGGAATCATTTTTGGATAAGGGTATAAAAATTTATAACAAAGAAAATAGTGTAACCAAAAATATGAACTTCAAAGATTTTAAGTTACACCTAAAAAATCATCTTATAGAAACCGCTCCCTACAGTCTAGAGGAGTACATGAACTAACGCCTTTCCTTCCTTTACAGCTAATTATTACAAGTATAACACAGTAAGTACCTATTATTCCCCCTTTTACTATTATAATGTTATCCGGTTTTCTCTCATTTTGATAGAGATAGGAATATTTAACTTTGATTGTAATGTGTCAGAGGTTAGACACCTCTGAAACACAATAAATAATAATAATACATTTTAAGAAAATAATTTGGAGAAAACTTTTGAATGATTTTTTTTTAATTTGGCTAACCGTGTCTTCAACATCTATTGGTCCTTCAAGACGGGGGTTTCACTCTCGATTCGCGAGAAACTTACAAACCAGCCACCCATTAACCTTACCCAGCTTGGGTTGGGCCGGAAAGATAGCCAGCATTACGATGTACAAGCTCTCCTGACGATGCTTAACTTCAATGCTCCAACTCGTGTATTCAACGTGCCATAGACGAAGGTCATGTAAATATTTTTAATAATAATAAAATCTCGCTGGACGTTGCTTAACGTCAGTGATGGGAACTGGTGTATTTAACTTTCCATTGACGCTGGCTTAAAAACAGAACTTTAAGTTTTAAAATTTCTAGTTTTTTATTTCAGTATTACAATGTTTTTTTATTATATTTTTTAATTAAATTTTCATAGCTAACAAATTCTAGATATTTATCCTTGTTTTGGTAGAATATTGAAAATTTGAAAAAAATATCAAATTTTGAGGGGGGGGGGTAATTTTTTTGTGGCGATTCCAAAGGTTCATTATTGAAAATAATAAACCAAAAATTGGTTTACAGTTTGAACTAATTTCTGGTTTGATTTGATTTTTGTTTCAGGTAAGACTCCGTCTTTGATATCATCATTTATAATTCCAAGTTTTGGTGCGTTCCGTGAGAGAGTTGTATGGTACAGGGTGCAACGAAGTTAAGGTAAAACAGCGAAATATTCTTTCTACGTGATTTTCTGTGTGTATCTACGTTTTTAATCTATACTTATAAAACGCAAAGCCCAGTTGGTATACTGACATGATAATCCACGATGACTACGTTGGACTATAGGGCACCCCAGATTTTTGTAATTGGTCATTCAAGTCTGGAAGAACCTTTGTGTGAAAGTATTTTTTTTTCTTTCATTTATGTGTTAGTGAGATTTACAATTGAAAGTCTACGTGAGATATGTGTTCTGAGTTCAGTTATAAAACAACAAATGCTTAAACTTTAAACTAACTTTACCACCATCTTTTTCAAAGGCTTAAACCAACACATTCCATTCCAACTTTTCCGATGTAAAAAGAACAAAGTTTATCATGGGTAGGATCAATTCTACAAATGCCAACAAGTAAAGGTGCCCGAAATCGTTAAAGGAAAAGGTCCATTATAAATAGTATGTGTGTATATCGAGACTTACGCCGGAATGGGTTCCCCACTCCAATGTGTTTTGCAAAGGTGGCCAAATGCCAACATTATTTTGTTGTATTTCAATAATATATAGCCACCGAGGGGAGCAAATCAACTTCATTAGGTCCTAAGCCCGTGTAAATGCAAATACTCTGCTGCAAACCAATGAGCAAAAAGTCAATTTCTGAGCAGTTTCTATATATTGATACTGTGAGGAGCAAGTTGGGATATCGTGCAAGGAAGGGTTACAGATAAGAAGAGTAGGCACCGAAGAAATGTTTGTGGCACATTAGAATGAGGAAAGCAGTGCCGACCATAAATAGAATTGGGAAAGGGCGAAGTTAAAGAAGAAGAAGATATATTTCAGAAGAAGAAGAAGTATTTCAGTTATCATTAGATTGTTGATCTGTTAAGGAGCAGTGACAGTGCCGGGAAGTGATTCCCGCTGATCGTGAGCTCACAGTGATGCAGTGTCACTTGTCGGTCTAATATGAACTTGTTCCTTCACATGCCGGTGAGTAAAATAATAAACCCATGTGTCACATTGGCGGAGATTTTTTTATTGCTGTCGGAGTATATTCTATGCTCGTAATGAGCCAAAAACAGATAAAACTCAGATGGGCACTTTTGCCACTTTGCGTTGACCAATTTGGTATATGGGTCCAATGTGGGCTCAAATTTTGGGTGCAATCGAATATACTGTTGGCGCTTTTTAGCGATTTTCATTTATCCTGTCCAACAGGGGAAAAATGATAAGAGCCAGAGATTTGAAATTTTGGCATGTATGTAAAATTTAGAGTCTAATTACGCCCCAGGGTTTTTTTTTTTTGGGGGGGGGGTATTTTCTCAGACAGTGAAGTAATAATCATATTGTAATTTTTTTTTTTTTCAATTCCCAATTCGAGAATTTTAGAAATTTATGGGTCTCCTTTATTGCATTGCTATTTTGGTTATATATATTCATACGATCCAACAAGAGCTTCTTCGTATCAATGGTTCACTGCTGATCAGGTAAAATTTGATATGATCATATCATTTTGCGATATATGGTTTAGTTTAAAAGATCACATTTCAATCTTTTACTCATGATTTGTTTAATGCGTTTCGGTGATTAAGTCTGGCATCAAGATTAGCGTATCATATTGCTAGCTTCATGTGAGTACCTGAGCAAGTGTGCACATAGCACAAGGTGTTTCAGAAAATATTATACTTTTTGATTAAGTCTGGCATCAAGACTAGCGTATCATATTCATGTGAGTACCTGAGCAAGTGTGTACCTAGCACAGGGTGTTTCAGAAATTATTATACTTTTTGATCAAGTCTGGCATTAAGATGAGCGTATCATATTGCTAGCTTCATCGAGGTACCTGAGCAAGTGTGCACATAGCAGAGGGTGTTTCAGAAATTATTATACTTTTTGATTAAGTCTGGCATCTAAATTAGCGTATCATATTGCCAGTTTCATCGGGGTACCTGAGCAAGTGTGCACATAACACAGGGTATTTCAGAAATTAATTAAGTACCGTTGACGTTTTTTCCGCTTATCCGGGTTAAAAAGAGAATGGTAAGAGCTAGAGACTTGAAATATGGCAATGTATGCCATATTCGGGATCTCATAAGTAAGCCTCGAAATTCTACCGCTGCGCTGATTGCAATCAAATGTAGCGCTGGTGGTTTCTACCTTTTTTTAGTGGTTTTCATAATGTCTAAAAACAAAATGGTAAGAGCTGGAGACTTGAAATTTTGGTATGTATGTCCAAACCAATTTAGGTCTAATTCTGCCCCAGAACTTTTGGGGGAGGGGGATATTTGTATATATAAATAAAATAATAAACCTCCGATCAACCAAGTGTGAAAATTAAAAGAAAATACATACCAAAAAGTTAATTTTAATGACTGCTACAACGTTGAAAAACTAATCGAGTTACCAAAACTAGACCTCGCACCGTTCCGCGAATTAGAAATGATGGGGTTTTCAAAATTACAAATATTATGCTTAACTTTCTTGAACGCATTGTTCGATTTTTAATATTACGTATAAGACGGAAGTGAGAGTAATGTGATCCTCCCGCGCAGCGCAACATTAGTGTTATAAACCCCTCCCCAGGGGAAATGGGAAATATTATGTCCTTCATTCATAATTTAAATAGTTTTGTGCCTCTTGTTATAACTTGATGTTTTGTGGCATGCACGTTGACATTTATTTTGTCTGCCTGTCAGAATTACAGCGAGATGTGTTTCATACTCTTTGTTCGTGTGTGCATTTACTGTACCAGCAGATGTTATTAGGCAATTACCGGTATGTCCTCATATTTGATTGTTGACCTCAAAAAAGACGTTACCACATTACTAATTTTTATGCATTTTTATTAAATTTTCAAACACTATGATATTACCTGGATGGTGAGGTCAATTTGTGTTTGGTATCTTTTTTGCAAGTTTCCCCCGAATGGAGGCTAAAACCCTCAACTCGAATGACCTTGGAGCGTGTAAAACATGTTTTGAATGTGTGAATATTAAATTATTCTTTATATGTGGACGCTATTTTAATAATTTTATTTTCAAATGTATACTTATAAAACACAAAGACACTGACTGACTCATTACCAACCTAACTTCACGGTGGCTAAAACTATAGACTTATAAAACACAAAAGCCCTGTTGAGGATACTGACTGACTTATTATCTACCTAATTTCACGCTGGCTGGAATCATATTCTTATAAAACACAAAGCACTGTTGAGGATACTGACTGACTCATTATGTACCTAACTTCACGCTGGCTAGAACCATATTCTTATAAAACACAAAGTCCTGTTGAGGATACAGACTGACTCATTATTATACCTAAAACCTTCGGGAAAAGTATAAAATCCATTTGTAAATGTAGAACTCCTTTGTGGTAAGGCGCAACGGCCTTTTTCACAAGTTTGTGGGTATCACAGCATTATTAAGAGCCTCATGTACTAATTATCTCTGGTAATGCCGCCACAAGTCGCTCATGGGGCTGAGTGCACCTCTAAATCACAAGCACAAGTCGAAAAAATTTCGACCCCTCCGGGGATTGATCTTCATTTGGAATGCCAGTGTGATACCCACTAGACTAGAAGGACTGCTATAGACTTCGAGAATTCATTGTTAAATGAATCCATTTTATCTTGATTTGTATCCCAGCTGTGGCAGAATATTTGGCTAGAAAGAAAGACTAAATTACTCTGGTTCTAATCGCAGACCGAGTTGTGGGAATCAGCCGGACACCATCCACTAAAAATTATGACATTGTTTCCATCCCCCCAAAAATAAACACACTCAACACGAGAATCTCTGAAACGTACGCCAAATGAGAATACTGAGTGACTAAAATAATAAATGGTTTTGAGGTGTTTTTTGTTCAGTTGAAAAGACTTATTTTTTAAGGTAGAAATAAAAAAAAAAACGGGGAAGACTGAAATATGTTTTTGCTTAAGTAGGCATAAGCAAGTATAAATAATAATGAAAAAAGATGATTGCTTGTAATAAATCAGGACAAACTTTTGCAAAACACAAATGTGGTAAATGGGGAAATGAAAATTACTCAAAGTACTATCTCAACTGGATATTCAAATTCACACATTTTACTTGAATCCCGATTCTAAGTAGGAGAAAAGTGGACTTATTTGAATATTAGTAATCAATTAGAAGTTAGTTCTTTTGTGTACACTCGCGAGATTAATTTTTTGAATAGAATTGTTTGGTTGAATTAGCAATACTAATTATCCGCCATTGCTTGAAAAAAAGGAGAAAAGATTGACTAACAAGGAATATTCTGTTGGATTTACAGGGTGTGCATAAAGTCTCACCCCTCCACCCGTATCTCCAGAATGGCTGAAAATATAAGAAAACACAAAAACACGTATCCCTTAGATTTTAGGGGGATTAATTTTAGACTAAAAAATTTCTGGCCTCGGACAGCCGTTTAGGCTGGGCACAGACTGACTTCAAAATCTTAAATGAGAATGTATATCAAGTGACACCTTGTTTTACAGGTCTCGTTAAGACGAGTTCATTACAGAAATCCAAAGCTCTCCAGGATCCATCGTTCACGAATTACAGAGTGGAACATGAGCCCCATTCCCTTTGCGACCGCACCGAAATGGTAGGCAAAAATGCCTAGAAATAAGTTTTTATGATCCCAAATAAGTAATTTAGTAAAAAATAGTGTTCCAACAAGATGGTTGTCCCGTCCACTTCGACCGCAGATTTCGAGCTTTCTTAGACCAAAAATATCAAAACAGCTGGATAGGTTTGGTCTAAGAAGGCTCAATTTCCGCTGTCAAAGTGGGCGGGACAACCATCTTTTTTACTAAATTACTTATTTAGGATCATAGAAACTTATTTCTAGGGCTTTTTACCTAACATTTCGGTGCGACCGCAAAGGGAATGGGTTACATGTTCCACCCTGTAATTCGTGAACGGTAGATCCTAGAGAGCTCTGGTAATGAACTCGTCTTAACGAGACCTGTAAAACAAGGTGTCACATGATATACCTTCTCATTTAAGATTTTGAAGTCAGTCGGTGCCCAGCCAGTCGGTGCCCAGTCAGTCGGTGTCCGAGGCCAAACATTTTTTAGTCTAAAATTAATCCCCCTAAAATCTAAGGGATACGTAATTTTGCGTTTTCTTATATTTATTGGGGTGAGACTTTATGGACACACTGTATAATGATCCCTCCATGAGGGCAGACTTGGAAAAAGAGACAATTGGGTTTGTGAAAGTTGTGGAGGTGGTTATTGCTGTAGGTAGCGGCGCTGGTGCGAGGCGGCAAATGGAGCCGAAGATATTAGAGTGAGAATTCAGAAGCGTGTGTTGGGATTGTCAAGGTGGGCCCATTTGGCCTGCGCCAGGGGAGGGGAGAGAGAGAGCTATTTAAAGAAATTGATTATGGGTATAAATAATTGCCAAAAACTGAGAAAAGGTGAGAAGTTAGAATATACCACAATATGAAATATTATGTATAGTGTCTATCAACGGTCGATTAATCTATACTTATAAAACGCAAAGCCCAGTTGGCATACTGACTGACTGATAATCAACGTAGCTCCATGATGGCTAAATCTAGAGACTTGTTTTTCTATATGCTCAGTGATCAGTGATGCTTTCAAATTTTAACAAGTCTTGACGTTTGAATAATACCAATCGCAGAATTTATTATAATAGGCTAATTATTATTATAGCTAAAGAGAGTAGTCACCGAGAATTAAGAAAAGCAACTCCTACCCCAAATAGAATTAGGAAAGGCTGAAGTTAAAGGAGAAGAAGACTGCTGAAAGCTTGCCATCTAATATTTTTAGAATCGATATTGTCTGTTCAAATATTATTTTGTGATTCCTAATTAAATTTCTAAAATGTAGTTTTATATAATCTGCAAGTAAAATTGAAAAATATTTGAATCGAGAGCTCTTCCGTCTGTTGCGTCATTTTCAAGCAGCTAGACCCCGAAGCTAGAATATTAGGAGATTGTACCCGTATTCTCATTAATACAATATCGTTAGAGTTATATGAGAAAACATTTTTTGCATAAAACTTATAATTTGTTTAAGTAAGGAAGGAAGTTAGTAGTCATAATGAAATAATAATTATTTCAAAATTAATTTGTGAATCAACTACTAAACGGATCGCTTTCGTCTATTACGATATTCTCAAAATAACTGCTTATATGTTGAGAATGTCGTAATAGACGAAATCGCTCCGTAACTCTTAAAAATTTTTAGTAGTTGATACACAAATTAATTTTGAAATAGTTGTATGCTTAGAACGGAGCAAATGCTTCACTGTATCAGATGCTGTTGTAAAAGAATTTTCTCTGTTTTACGTATACCACTCAGTATATCCACCACGTTGTCTCGTTGGATTGCCCTGTATCAGATGCTGTTGTAAAAAAATTTCTCTGTTTCACAGACCCGTTATTGGGGGAGAGAAGAAGGAATGAGAGAGAGAGAGAGAGAGAGAAACTGCAATCGAAAGATCTCAAGGT
>CM022878.1:9724359-9735818 GCA_012654025.1 Pachypsylla venusta | reverse complement strand
CCTATATACCTTGAAGCGTAAAATACCAAATCTTGATTGGTAGTATTTTCTTAATAACAATTTTTGGATCCTATATACCTTGAAGCGTAAAATACCAAATCTTGATTGGTAGTATTTTCTTAATAACGATTTTTGAATCCTATGTACCTCGAAGCGTAAAATACCAAATCTCGATTGGTAGTATTTTCTTAATAACAATTTTTGGATCCTATATACCTTGAAGCGTAAAATACCAAATCTTGATTGATAGTATTTTCTTTGTTCAATGTCAAAGGTTCATTATTAAAGCAGAACGAATTATCTTTTCGTTTACCTTGTATAAAATTTATGTTTAATAATTTAAACAGAGAAACATTTTTTTTTTTTTTTTTTCAAGTTCGTGCATTATTCTGTTTGGCGCACGCAGGCTGTGTGGAATTTTCTATAATATAAAGAGACTTAAATTATTTGTATTTACATTTTTTATGATGACGCCTTCATTAGATCTATTTTTTTATTTAACTTATTCCAAAAATGGAAGAAAAAAAAAATCTACTTCTGAGGAAAAAAGAGTGGAAATTCACTTAAAATATTTAAATATTTTTCAAAGTCAAATCCAATTCTAGAGGAACAGAAAATTTCTCACTTCTCCAAGATTTAAATTATTTTATATCAGTTTTTGGCGTTTTTTTTTTAAATTTGAATTAAAAAGTGGTGGGGGTCTTGTTCCTCTTTGTCTTGAGAACAAGCAAAAGAAACGAGAAAAAATTGGAAAAATTGAGAGGAATAAGTTCAATAAATAAATAAAAAAAACACGCTTAGTTATTGGTTTTGGAATTTCACCGTTTACAAATTTTCCTTAATTTGCCAAATTAAAGTGAACTGTGATTTCTCTCACCTTAATTTACCAGAAAAAAAGGAAAAAATCTTTAGAAGTTTAAATTTTAAATTTATAGTAGCTTGGGGAAAATATAGTTATTAATTGTATTATGTTTCAAACAAATAAATATATTATACATTACATTATATACCATTATGAACCCTGGGTGTCCCAATAGTTTGGATGTAGACAATATTTATTCCCACCCAGTATGCTTGTGTTAGTGTCTGTGTATGTATTATCTTTTTTTCCTCAAATATCATATTAAATATTTCCTTTCTTTCCCTGAGGATATTATGAAAAGTCATCATGTTTCTACAAATTACCGTGATTTCTGTGAAGCAATTAGAAGTGTCAACTTAGTTTGGGGCCTTCTTTTTTGTGCATAGGGATGCTGAGGGAATTTCAACAAAGGTATGAAATGTTTAATGGATTATAAATTTAAAATTGGAAGAATTTTTTTTTCCCTCAGTGTCTATGTCTATGGCCATCCCTAGCACTGTGCATTCATTGACTCTAGCTTTGCATTCATTGACTGCACTTTTGTAAAATAAATATAATTAAAATAAATCCGGAGGGGAATAACAAGATTGTTAATTTTTTTGTTTACATTACATCTCATTTATTAATTTACCTTCCATTAAAAAAAATAGTTTCTATTAACACGTTCGTATCCGCGTCACCCTTATAAGGGTGACACGGATACGAGCCTCCGTGTTCCATGCTTTTTAAAAATGACCCCATGTCCCATTTTAACAAACCAAGTCATGAATTAAAGTCACAGAAATCATTATAGATAACTTATTTTTTATTTGTGAATCTTGAAAACCAAGACAAGAACAAGTTCGTTACGTTCCACTTGAACACATATCTCTTAATAACACTAAATCGTCACCCACAGAGGGAGGACAGGAACAAAATGCAAACTATCTCATGTCCCCTTATAAGAGGGACTGGTACATGGGAGACATTGAGCTGTCATCCTTCAAAGGGTGACAGAAACATGGTGAAATTATAGGAAATTTTTGGCCGGATATCAGCGTGTTAAATCTGAATTTGGAACAGAGGATAATGGAAGGTTTCAGTGTTGCATTTTGTTGATGATAGATGGAGAGGAAATTCATATTGGTTTTCAAACAGAACTCATTTTTTTTAAAAAAAAAAAAAAAAAAATACCGAAGGCGTAATTTCTTCCAATCCATATATGACTTGCTAACTTTCTATGAGGAAAAGTAAATCATACTTGAGATTGTAAGAAGTTACTTGAGGGTGACATCCTCACGGGCCGAGTCCACCTGAGCTGATGGTGTAAAATAACGCAGAAAGCAACTCTGTAATATCATTATGTTTATAACTCTTATGTTACTGACGTAATTATATTGCAGTGATTGTCATGGTTCTGGGGGCCCATGTCAATTATCAGCCTCCAAGAACGGATGTATGATGACAATTAAAAACACAAGCAGTGTACTACAACTTATCTAGAGCTGCTGTCTCATACATCTGGCTACCATCGGATACAATGATGCCACTATTGAATGAAAAAAAAATCTACTTATAATAAGATGTTTACGTTTCAAGGTTGTACAAGGTAGAATACAAAAATGGAATAATATTAATTAGTTCGTTCGCTGTACCATAAATGATATTTTAGGGTTTACCCATTTTAATGAATACATCCTCCATTTATCTAGAATATCTGAATGGCCTTTTCTACCTTGGTCACTGTTTTTTTGGGTGCTCTTCTACATTCTTGATGCATGACTCTACAATATCCTCTTATAATTGTTTTTTACAACCCTATAACTTCATACTATTTTTATCATATTTTTCTCGCTCTTTATTGCAGGAAATAATAAATTTAAAATTTCTATTCATTGTATGTACCTGTGGGCTCCTTGTACATATGCATCCCTCCTACGTATGTATTATTCATGGAAAATGCAGACGTTTTTCCTAACAAGGAACGTTCCTCTCTTCCTTCACAATTTATAAGCAATTTATGTAACTGAGTTTTGTTTTAATAAAAAAATCATAATGGAAGTCATTTTCATGTTTGTTTTCAATCTCTCTGCTGTGTACTCTTGCTTCAATTTTGTTCATAATATCTTTCATTTCGATGAACTAGGTTGGGTTTTTGACAGTTTTTCTAAAGAAATATATTAGTTGCGCTGCCGGCGCATGGGCGTTTCCCTCACTTGTTTGTTTTCTATACTTGTTGAGGAATGTATTTATTATTTTTTAGAGGCTTAAAAATATTGATATTATGCTTCCCTTATATGGATAGGGGGACTTAACACAGTTGTGAAGGGTACTGCGAAAATGCTTCTGTACCGTATCAGAAGGTCGTAGGAAGACGGGGATGGATGCAGAATTGCTTGAATTTATATAGATTATGACATAATATTTTGAGCAGAAGCCAATTTTCTCCTGGAAAAAACAAGTTTTAAATTTTCCGTGAATATTTCATTACCAAGTTTATTTTGTTTGTGATTTTTGGTGAAGAAGAGCTCCGGACTTTCCGTTACGTTACAGGAGCATTTTTTTTTTTTCTTCTTTTTAAAAAAAATAAATATGCCGAAACGCACTCTGTACATATTTAATAATCAAGCAATTGGAACATGTAACTGAAGCGAATAAACATTTTGGGCAAGCATTGGGTAGAACCATATCAGTGTACCTCATAGTTTAAATAATTAAATTAACTGAAGAATAAAATTCTTTCAATAAAAGTACTGTTTTAGTGGAGACGCCAAGTGATAAAATTAATAATGTACCTGGTTAACAGTTATTCCTCACACTGAAATTCTTCCAAAGTTTTACCCTGCTCTGTACGCACGGTTCATTTTTGGTTCCAAATATAATGATATACAAAAGGAACTGTCGTATCTTATAACACTGAACAGAATAGCGTCCCCATATTTTGAAGATCTTTTGTTACCTGCAGCCTACACAACACAAATGGATTTATTTTATTTTTTTAATNCCTGGTTAACAGTTATTCCTCACACTGAAATTCTTCCAAAGTTTTACCCTGCTCTGTACGCACGGTTCATTTTTGGTTCCAAATATAATGATATACAAAAGGAACTGTCGTATCTTATAACACTGAACAGAATAGCGTCCCCATATTCTGAAGATCTTTTGTTACCTGCAGCCTACACAACACAAATGGATTTATTTTATTTTTTTAATGGCACAATGTATCACCGGGAAGCATAGACTCGCAGTAATAAATTTCCTATAATTACGGATTGTGGGCAATAAAACTAGATTTAAAAGAGAGAGAGAAAAAAGAGAAGATAGGGAACGCCGCGCCGCACCCGCCAAAGAAAATGGAGTGGTGGAGAAGCGGATAAAAATATCTTCAACTTTGCTGGCGAAGCATATTGGAAAATGCAGATTTCAACACAAGGACTGTTAAATAAATTTAATACTACCTAACGAGTCGGGGAAACGAAAATAACATGTTTAAATGAATACTCCAGATTTTTCATGATAAATAAAAAAAAAAAACTCTACCAATATGACACATGGTTTCATTATTTTACTGGCTAAAAAAATACCCCCCCTCAAGTTCTGGGGCATAATTAGACCCTGCAAACTTAATTTCAAGTCTCTGATTTTTACATTCTCTTTTTAGACAGTATTAATAAAATATTCTAAAAAGCGGTAAAAACCGCTAGGAGTAAATTTGATTGCACCCAGTTTCTAAGCTTACTGAAACCTCACATAGTCAAATATGACATATATACCAAATTGCAAGTCTCTAGCTCTTACCATTCTTTATTTTTGAAGAGGATAAGCGGAAAAAACGCCAACGGTACTTAATCAAAAAGTACACTAGCAATATGATATCGACAACGACAACGGTATGCTCGATTGCACTCAAACGGAACCCACATACCAAATTTCATCCAAATAGTTCAACGATAAGTGTCAAAAGTGCCCATCGCGTCGGACAAACGGAATTATTGTATTCGGTTTTTGGATTCTACGTAACTTGAAGCCTAAAATATCAAATTTCAATGGGAGGCCATTTTTTTCGTAACGATTCCAAAGATTCATTTTTGAAAATAATAAACCAAAAAGCTCTGAAGAAGTTGTTATTTTCTGCTAGTTCTAATTGTCATTCACATCTTGGAGGCATATCGTTATTGCCAAAACCCCAAAAACCATGTCAATCACTGCAAAATACTTGTACTTACGTCAGTAAGATATAGGAGAGATGCTTTCTGAATAATTTTACACCATCAGCTCAGGTGGACTCGGCCCGTGTCACCATCAAGTAATATGTCAGAATCTCAAGGATACATAACGTATTTTTACAATGGATGGTAGTTGTTCTTGAATTGGAAGAAATATCGCATTCGGAAATAAGAATAACCAATTTGTACTCGTAATATTATCGAATGTCTGCCTTTTACCGTACACTCTGACAAAATAAATGTGAACGTATGTGCGGACTGATCGTATAAAGCTGGGTCCACACCTATGTTGCAAATGTTGCCCAACATATGTCCAACACGGTACACGGTCCACACTTTCGGTTGAAAAATAATTCATTGTTAGCCTTTGTGTACGGAACTGTAAAAAAAGATTTTTTAAAAAAAGTGAAAAAGTAAAGCTCGTCTACTTAATGAAGCTTTTTATAAACAACTTTACAAAATAGTACAATTGAATTGTTTGTTTGTGACGTCATAATTTATAACATTATATCACAAAAGTATATCAAATTGTTTTGTTTTCTTTTGTCTGAAAAATGTATGACAGATTTTTATAAAGGTCGTCGCTTTTATTAGCGTAGGAAGGAAAAAAGTCGAGCGTTATTCGTCCGAAACATAAATAAGCAAAGAGAACACATAGAATGCTGATAGTTCCGTAACTTTCAAATCTAACTCTGGTTATACTTCAACACGTATTTAAATTGATCCAATCTAACTCTGCTTAGACCTGAACACATATTTAAATTTATAATATTCAAAACAAATTTAAACAAAAATATACAATATATTTTCTCGAGTTTGGATTTGATAGAAGATTTTATGTTAAAAAACATAGAAACCTTTATCAAAAGACATTATTTGGAATATTTTAAAACTGGAATAACTGAGAATGCGCAGTGCTCAAGGATTTTTACAGCAGCAGTTTAATAATTATTGCCAGCAGAGTTTTTCAAGCGAGTACAATTGTATTTTGATGAAGGAAACAACTCCTAGGGGAAAATAAAAATTACAAATGATTCACAAATGAGGCAGCTCGGTCAATATCTGTGTAAAATATTGAACCTAACACACACACTTTGACTTTTTGTACGCTATAATGTCTGTAAGGGGGGAATCCCCTTACAGACATTGTAGCGTATAGCAGAGATCAGGTCTTTGTCAAAGGCACACAGTTTCTAATTTGTTTGACAGGTTTAAATTTTATTTTCAGGGACAAATATAAATGTGTCAGTGAAATAAAACAAAAAATAAATAATACGATTGCTGAAACAGACAGCAAGACGATTTGTTTTTTCTAATAAAAACATCATAGGGGTTCCTCTGTCCAAAGATTTTCAGGCTTTTGTTCGTTAGGTACAATGTCAATTAACATTAAAACCATATTTATTTGTGCGGCAAAGAAAGCATGATTTTTTTTTATCACCATGATTTTAAGATATTATTGAGGCACTTAAAGGCCCCTGAAATATAAAGTTTCCAAATATAAAATATATATTTTTTTTTTGGAAAGGTCTGAACCTTTAATATTGTTAAAATCATATTAAATATTTTCTTTTAAAACGATGTGTATGGAGCACTCTTTCGAGTGAAGGGAAATAAATAAAAAAAATTAAAGACACAAATCGCCCAGTCAAATTGGTTTTTCGCCTAGAATAAATTAGTAAAAAGCGCGAAATGATTTTATTTCATGTTGGGCATCCGAAATAATAGTAATCTAAGTTTGCGACGGATTCTGAGGTGAGCTAAATTTTTTAGCGGCCAAAAGCCGCTTAATTTTGTCGCTAATTTTAGTTTTTGGCGTATAACATTCGAACTGTATCATTTTATGAAAAAAATTGCTCTTATTGAGAATTGAATTTGACGTCGAATACCTTATTTAAACGTTAAATTCGGTTCAGCGGTTTGGTTAGAATGAGAAGTCGAATATAAGCTTTTATAGAATTTTTCAGAAAAGTGTATTATACTGCAATATATCAACGCCTGTAACTCAAAATCGGTTATTCCAAATAAAAAATGATTGTGAAAGAAAATTGTGTATTTTTTTTTTAATATGTTTATAAAAAAAAATCTTTGTATCATTATTATTTTTTGTAAAATATATAAGACCTCTATTTGGACTGTGAGGGTAAAGGGACTCTTCAGTCTCATCCTCGCAGTATGAATAAGGTATAATAATAATATTAGATTAAACTTTACTTAACTTCAGTGATCTTAGAGAAAGGAAATTGTGTATTATAATGTGCCATTGACAAAAGGGTTCCACCCTATTATTAAATCTAGGCTAGATTAATCAAACGAATTTCCTTCAAAGTATTGTAATGGGCTGAAATGTTCGATGTGAAATGGGAAGAAATTTCCGAGCTTTAGCCATTGGTTCGTGTGTGTCTGTCTGCAAACAAGATATCTGAACATTTAGGAATTTTAATAACTAGGTGGCAAGCTTTCGATAGTACTCAAACTATCATCGTCAGGCCGATGTTGACTCTACGATGTCCAGAGTAGAAGTGTCTGACGAGGATAGTCTGAGTACTATCGAATGCTTGCCACCTTTAAATTTATTCCGAATCGATATTGTCTAATTATTTAAATTATTTGTTAAATCGTAAAGATTCTCTTTTTTAAAATATTTATTTAGAAATTTGTATATGTATGTCCTTTTACGAGTACTGCAAGGACGAACCACGAAGCTTTTGGTTGAAATCGAATGTTGCTGTTTTTGCCGCTTTTTGATGGTTTTCACGAATAAGGAAAGCAAATATAACTTAGAATGTGCTTAATTTCTTTTTCTTTAACTTCGTCCTTTCCCAATTCTGTTTGGAGTTAGCGTTGTTTTCCTTAATTCTACCATCCTTATCCTTTTGTTCGGTACCCCTTCTCTTTAGCTGTAACCCTTTCCTGCTTTTCACAGGATCTATAGAAACCGCATAGAAACTCGCTTCTTGCTGGTGATCTCTCATCATTGATTTGGAGCAGAGTTTTTTAAAGGCGGGATGCCCTTCGTAACACCAATCCTTCTGTATTTACATGCACGGGCTTAGGACCGTCACCTAATGAAGCTGGTTTGCTCCCCTCGATGTCTATGTTCCCTATTTGGTGCTAATAATCCAAAACACACAGCGATCTATCTACAAAACACTACTAGGCAATCCAGACATTTCTGCATATTTTGATTAGTTATTTCGTTCTATTATTGTTCATTGATTTGGTTAAATTAAATCTCTTCCTTTTGTCGCTTTCTCGAAATGTTGATGGTATTAGAACGAGCAAAGCACCTTAATTGTTCTCGTATCCTATTATCGGGAGTAGGTATCTCCATTTCTATTTTATACTTACGAAATTTCGGTGGGAATATAAAATTAAATCTATAAGCTTTTTATGTCGTCATGAAACAACATTGGTATTCGTAAAATATGTCTTGCACATTTCTTGCTCTGTAAAATTATTTTATCTGAAGATCATTATTATGTAGAACACAGCAGAAAGCAGTCTCTCATGAACATCATTTATTTGAAAAAAAAAAAAAAAAAAAANTGAGTGGAAGGTTACCACTAGACGAGGTTAATGCCTGAGGCACTTTCTCCCACCTAACCCCAACCGTTGGTCATATCAAAAAAATAAAAAGAAAATTGCAAAACATCAATAACCCACGCGACTGATTTTGACAAACTTCAAATTTCCGACTTCGATATTGTTGACATGGCTTGTCGTATCGAAAAAATTGTATTGCAAAACCTTGCAAAATAATGGCATTCCGATGACAGCAGAACCGTTCAATTCCGTTATGGTGGTGGGCCACCTTTATAACAAATTGGCCCACCACTTTGTTTCCTCAATAACACGAAAGGTGTTATATATTGTAAAAATTTGCAAAATATTTGCATTTCAATGATGTCAAAACCGTTCAAATCGGTTAAGGTGGTGGGCCAACTTACTTGGCCTGTCTATTTGTGCCCCAAACTTTTGAGTGCAATCGAAGTTAGCATTGGCGGTTTTCAATAATCATGTCTAAAAAGAGAATATTAAGCATCACAGACTTGAAATTTTGTATGAATGTCATATTTGGCGTCTCCGTAAGTTTTGAAACTTTTAGAAGCAATCATATTTAACTCTGGCGATTTTTACCGCTTTTTAACGGGTTCATTAATCCTGTCTAAAAAGAGAATGGTTTAAGATAATTGAAATTTTGTATGCATTTCAAATTAGATGTCATATTACGCCCCAGAATTCAGGGGGGGGGGGGTATTTGTTTTTAGCCAGAAATATAATAAATCCATGTGACACGTTGGCAGAGGTTTTTATAGTGCAGACACTTGAGTCTCGAGAGGGGTGCATAAATGACTGACCGAAGATGCCAAGATAGAAGAAAGGGTGGAGTGGTTCAAAATTTCCTATAGCAGCCTTGGAAGTTAATATATATATTGTGACCCACAACGGTCATTCGTCATTCTCTTTACTTGGCGCCTTCGGAATTCCATTGGTTCAATTCTCGAAGAGCTGGATTTTTTTTAATATCAGGGACGCAAGTATTGAAATAAAAAGCATTGAAAAACTCGTAATTCCTTTCTGAGTTGAAAAATGGTAAGGCTGGTATATTCCAATAACATTCGGAATGAAACTCCTATAAACTGTTTTTTTTTTCCTCAATAAAACTTTTTGTTAAAATTAGGTTACAGTAGTCGTATATACTTTCTGAATAACCCTTATACTGTAAGTCCATACTGTATAAAAACTATGGAGAGATACCTCAATGAATTATTGAAAGTTTTCTATCATCAAACCTTTGGACAAATGCCATCTAAAGTTATGAACCGTTACGTATAGCTTTTTTTGCCCCTTCTTCTCCTCATAATAATTGGGGGAAACAAAAATAAGTATAACAAAGAGTGAAGGTTTTTCCATTCCTCTTTCAGCTAACTTGCAGCCATTATACTTTACATAATATGAAGGTAAAATAATAAAATATACTCGTACCTCGTAATGTTTCAGCTATATTGATATGTGTTATTAGATAGTAAATGCTTTCCTTCTATACAGCTCATAAACATCTCTTGATGTATATCAGGAACTTGATTGAATCGTTCTGTTAATGTTCCCGTCTGAAAGAGTTCAGGCGGGAACATTGATAATAATATCCCCCCTGTATCAATTACTAGCTGTTTCAGCCGAGCTTTTTTTATTGAATTAACTTCAAACAAGTAAGAGACATAGAAAGAAGAGGATAGAAAGAGTGAGAGGAAAAAAAGGAAAGAAAGAAAAGAGAGAGAGAAAAGAGATAATTCAAAGGGCGGGGTTAATTCCTGAAAAATTCTCCTCCACCCAAGCCTTGTGTTGGTAAGGGTTTATGTACAGTCTGATTTTAGGAAATCTACAATATAAAAATGTAGATTTTAAGAAATCTACAATATAAAAATGTAGATTTTAAGAAATCTACAATATAAATATGTAGATTTTAAGAAATCTACATTATAAATATGTATAGATTTGAAGAAATCTACCATATAAATATGTAGATTTTAAGGAATCTACAAATTTCTTTTCTATACAGGGTGTCCATAAAGTCCTCACCCCACCCCCCGTATCTCGAGAATGGCTAAAATATAAGAAAACGCAAAAACACGTATCCCTTAGATTTTAGGGGGATTAATTTTAGACTAAAAAATTTTAGGCCTCGGCTAGCCGTTTAGGCTGGGCACCGACTGGCTTCAAAATCTTAAATGATAAGGTATATCAAGTGTCTCGTTAATACGAGACACTTTTTAAAGGTCTCGTTAATACGAGTTGATTACAGAAAACCAGAGCTCTCTAGGATCTACCGTTCACGAATTACGGGGTGCAACATGTGACAATGGAACTTTGCGGCCGCACCGAAATGGTACGTAAAAATTCCTAGAAATATTTTTTTATGATCCCAAATAAGTAATTTAGTAAAAAATAGTGTTCCAACAAGATGGTTGTCCCGCCCACTTCGACCGCAGTGTTCGAGCTTTCTTAGACCAAAATTTTAAAAACAGCTGGATTCGCGGCTAAGTGGGCGGGACCAACATCTTTTTTACTAAATTACTTATTTGGGATCATATTTCTGTGCGGCTGCAAAGGGAATGGGTCACATGTTCCACCCTGTAATTCGTGAACGGTAGATCCTAGAGAGCTCTGGTTTTCTGTAATGAACTTGTATTAACAAGATCTTTAGTACAAGGTGTCACTTGATATACCTTCTCATTTAAGGTTTTGAAGTCAGTCGTTGCCCAGCCTAAACGGCTGGACGAGGCCAAAGATTTTTTAGTCTAAAATTAATCCCCATAAATTCTTAGGGATACGTGTTTTTGCGTTTTCTTATATTTTCAGCCATTCTCAAGATACGGGGGGGGGGGGGG